>QPFY01000024.1:0-234620 GCA_003665825.1 Microbotryum silenes-acaulis
TTTTTCCTGCTTCGCAACGCTGCGGAATGCGCCGTGTAGGTACGTTTGAAATGACCAAGCACTGACATGGCACGGACCACCCCTCCCCTATTGGACGCTCAGATTTCGTCATCTTGCCATTGGCCGTGTTCCTCTACCTCTCTGCTTACCTTGGTGAGTTGTCCGCTTTTCGGTCGAACGCGTGTCCTCCGTCGTCGCAGCATCGATGAACTGATCATGACCCCTGTCTCACAATCCGCAGATCGAGGAAACATGGGATCGGCCGACTGCAGGGTCTCCAAAAGGAGGTTCTAGATAACAGCGACACCAAATACTCGATAGCTCTGTCTTGCTTCTTGTAAGTGTCAAATGTACTGGCTGTCATTGCGGGAACTTGCAGCGCAGTGCCTGTTCTGGCCCACGCGCGTGCTCACCCCGCTCCTCCGCTTTTTCCCCCAACAGCATCACCTACATCGTCTTTTCCATTCCCGGTACCTTGCTGGCCAAGGCTATCAACCCTTCCACGTCCATCTCGATCGGAGCTCTAATCTGGTCCATCGCCGCCACCTGCCAAGCTGCCGCCAAGACCCTGGCGGACTCTACACGGCCCGTCTTTGTTGGTCTCGGTGAGGCCATGTTCGGTCAAGCCATGGCTTTCCATCTCACGTGAGTTTACGAAAGTAAGCGCTCGATATCCAGGAGACTCGGAGAACTGACGTGCTTGATGCTTAAAAACATGAAACACAGTCTCTGGTACACCAAGAAGGAATTGGCCAAGCGTGTCGGATTGTTCATCTCCGCTGGTGCAACCGCCGGTGCCTTCTCCGGTCTGATCGCCTACGGTGTCGCCAACATCCACAACACCAAGCTCGAGCAATGGCGCATTCTCTTTCTTGATGTACATCACCGAAGGACCTGATTATGTGAAGATGTCAAGGCTCAGTGATTCAGGGCTGACCTTCTCTCCGTTCGGCTTCCCCGTCAACAGTGAAGGCTTGCCATCTCTCGCGCTCGCCGCGTCGTCTTCTTCCTGCCTCCCTTCGCGTCCCCTCGATCTCCAAGTTCCTGAACGAGGATGAAGCGCACCCTCGCCCACACCCGATTGAACGAGCAATCCTCCTTCGAGGCCAGCAGTGGTATCGAGTGGTCTGGCGTCCCGACATGCCTTCTTCGATTGGAAGACCTACGCTTTCGCTGTGTACGTCCACCCCGGCAGTCGAGGTTGTTCTCGCGCCTGAGTTCGCGACTGATCGTTCACTTTTTCCCATGCGCCTCACAGTATGTACTCGTGCATGAACTTGACGCTCGGCTCGGTGGTGGTTTCTTGCCCACCATCATCAAGGGTCTCGGCTACTCGAACGCGAACGCCCAACTCTTCTCGGTTCCTCCCTACGTTGTCGCCCTCGTCTTCATGTTGCTCCTTTCGAGCTTCTCCGATCGCAAGCAGACCCGTGGTATCCCCGTCGCCTCCGTTTCGTTGTCGGCATCATCGGCTGGGCTCTTTTGCTCGCCATCCCGCCCACAAGGCTACGCACACCCAGCTCCACGTCCGCTACTTCGGTTGCATCTGCATCGTCACTGCTGGTACAGTGGCCATCCCGCTCATCATCTCGTGGGTTTCGGCCAACACCGGTACCGAATCGCAACGTGCCGTCTCGCTTGGTATGCTCAACACGATCGGCCAGTGCCTCTCCGTCCTCGCTGCCTTCTCGTTCCCCACCATCCAAGGCCCGCAGTACAGGAAGGGTATCATCATCAACCTCGCTTTCGAGGCGCTCGGCTTCGTCATGGCCATCGCACTTTCGCTCTACTTCCGAGCGGTGAACTCGCGCCGTGACCGATCCGAGGGTGAGCCCCAAAAGGGTGTTACGCTCAACACCCACGAGGACTACGACCACGCCGAGGGCTTCCGCTACGTCGTCTAAGTGCGTGGCGGTGTTTTCCACATCTCGCAAGGTCGAGTCACCTTGGATTTCTTACATTCCTTGCTTATATAGTATTGTACGAAGAGTTGTTATTTTGGGCTACTCCATGCTGTCTCGCAATAGGATACCGGAACTTCCGGGATCATTATAGACCAATCTGATGTCACTGTCTCACTACAGTATGCGAAAACCTCGCCAGTTGCTCTTGTGTGATCACCTCTGACTAGTTTGAATAAACGATTGAACGGAATTATATCTCCGGGCAGGACCAACTCCGAGTTCTGCCATGGGCTGGGAGCACAGCTCGCGGAAAACGGGTGTGGTGGTCGACTGAAAGCGAGACTTGGAAAGTGAGACTACCGTGAGACTTTTACAGGGGTCACATTAAGCTCCAAGGAAGCTAGATTAGGCATCCAACACCTGGCTGGGAGAACAAAGCTGAGTTGAAGTGCCAAGGTGGCGGCTATAAGACTTCAGGGTTGTAGGATCTGTCGACCCTTCGCGACGATGTTGTTGCAGTGCTCGAGTCATCGACTCCTGGCCTAGACGCCGACGAGGCGCGGCACAAGTCGGCCCCGGGCCGGAATTTCGGCTACTCTGGTCTTGCCGGCTTACCGCCATGGCTACCCGTTACTCAGGAGGCTCGCCTCCACCGGCACGAGGCTTGAATATATGACACATGTTATGGTGGTCCAGCGGATCTAGCGTTTGTTAGATTCTGTCTTTGAACAAGACTAGCTGGAATTTATGACTTAAAACTTAAAGCTCAGTGTGCTGGCTTCATCCGGCCGGGGACAGCGGCGAACCTGATGATCGAAGGTGCGCTCGAGGACCGTGCCCGGGTGTCTCTCCTATAACTCCGGCGCTCGCATCTCCCGAGCCTCCTCAAGCCTCTGGGAGAAATCGCGCCTTGGCTTGTGCCCCCAACAAGTTCCCCCGCCACTCATTCCCTCCTCTTTCGTTCCTTCGCCACTCGTTCCCTTCCTCGAGTCGTGAGGCGTCATCTCAAAGCAAATGCAAAAGGACGTGATCAAGATGCAACACTTTGAGGATCGTCTGCCCATGCACCACGCCGCCAGCGACCCAGCGAAGCCCAGCTCCTCGATTAACTCGTCAGACCCCGAAAAGGTCGTCCTCACGACCTTTGAAAGCTGTGATGGCGGCGATCCCACCTCGTTGCGTGCCATTGCTGAACGCAAGCTCGTTCGCAAACAAGGTCGGTTTATTACTCTACTACTCTCGGTTCATGTACAGCTCGCCGACGGGTCACTTGTTGCTGCCGCCGTCGGTCCCGTGACCCAATCCAATCCGGAACGTGCGGTTGTGAAGCGCGGCAGCACTGTCTTAGGGGCGCCGCGGCAGTGCCGGCCTAGCCTACCTTCACCTTATTTCCAAGATGTTTTACTCACTTCAGGGGTGATTTCATCTCCTTCCGCGGGCCTAGATTTCGTGATCATACCTCTGGCAGTGTGCCTGTATCTGTCCGCTTACCTCGGTACGTCCCTCCCTGGGACCCATTATCTCGTCCGATCGCCCCGGAATTCGCAAGTTTAGTTCGGGGGTAGGCAGCTGACTCTCCGACTGACCCCCTGACGGTTTGGTCGGATCTCTGTAACTAGACCGCGGCAACCTAGGCTCGGCGCGTCTGCAAGGCCTCGAAAAGGAAGTGCTCGACAACGATGACACCAAGTACTCCATCGCCCTCTCTTGCTTTTTGTGAGTTGCTCCCTCGGACGACAAAAGGCCTGGCATTCAGCTCACCCGTTTTCCGCGAGCGGCGAAGCGGACATCACGCGAAGGACATCTTTAGACGCGTATACCTTAGCGATCACTAATCGATGTACCTGAACATCTCCTATGCAGTATCACCTACGTCGTTTTCTCCATTCCCGGCACCATGCTCGCTAAAGCGACGAGCCCGTCCACCTCCATTTCGATCGGCGCCCTCATTTGGTCCATCGCAGCTTCATGCCAGGCGGCGGCGACCAGCCCTGCCGGTTTCTACGTCGCGCGCCTTTTTGTCGGCATCGGTGAGGCTCTGTTTGGTCAGGCCATGTCTTTCCATCTCTCGTGAGTTGCTCATTGCCGCTCGAGGTGAGCAAGGCTCTGCAATAGAAGGCTATTCTGAACGTGGCACCTTTTGCGCGCCTCAGGTTGTGGTACACCAAAAAGGAGCTCGCGCGTCGGGTGAGTGGATATTCGGGATTCTTGAGTCGTCTTCAAAGGGGTGTGGCTCGACTTCGAGCGATGCTGATGTGATGGTCTTTCGTCGCTCCTTTATTGTGGCGGCAGGTCGGCTTGTTCATCAGCGCCGGTGCGACAGCCGGCGCATTTTCCGGTCTGATCGCCTATGGTGTTGCCCATTTCGAGAACACAAGCCTCCAGCAGTGGCGGATCCTGTTTCTGATGCAAGTCTGCATCAAGTTCGAGCAACTATCACGCTTCGCTGACCCATCTCAAACCCTTGTTCCGACGATCCCTGCGACAGTGAAGGGCTGCCGTCACTCCTGCTCGCGATCGCGGTCTTCTTCTGCCTCCCGACTCGTCCCGGGACTTCCAAGTTCCTGAACGAGCAGGAGCGCAAGCTCGCACGCCTCCGCCTCGAGGAGCAGTCTTCGTTCGAAGTGTCCTGCGGCATCGAATGGTCTGGAGTTCGCCGCGCTTTCAAGGACTGGAAGACGTATGTGTTCGCCGTGTATGTCATTTTCCCCCCTGTATCCAACTTTACAACACACGATCCAGCTGACGGTTACGCTGGCATACCCCGCTGCTCAATCGAGACTGTAGCATGTTCTCTTGCATGAACTTGACTCTCGGATCCGTCGGAGGCTTCTTACCGACCATCGTCAAAGGACTGGGGTACACTGCCCAGAATGCTCAGCTCCTCACAGTACCGTAAGTTTGATATGAGACGCTGAAGCGACCAGCTTGGTGGGGCTACAAAGGTTGGCGTCTTTCTGCGCGCCCTGGATGGAGTCTTTCTGTGTCGACCGGGATATTGAAGTGTCTTGGGATTCGACCGTCGGTTGGGAGGTTGCCCATGCCCAAGGTGTCGCTCCTAATCGCGTTTCAACCTAACACTTGTCCCGATCGACTCAACGAACGGGTGGCGCGGAGAGAGGCACACTTAGCTATGTTAGAGGTCACATCCACATAGCTTCAACAGACAATTGTCGAGTGTATCATTCGGCCCAATCAGGCTGACTCGAGACGTGCTTGGACTTGCCCAGACCTTACGTCGCCGCACTCGTCTGCATGTTGTTCCTGTCTACCTTTTCCGATCGCAAGCAGAGTCGAGGTCTCCCTGTCGCCTCGGTCTTTTGCATCGGTCTGGTCGGATGGGGACTCCTCTACGGGATCCCGGCGCATGGAGCGACCCATGGACAGCTCCACGCTCGGTACTTCGCTTGCATTTGTATCGTGACGGCCGGCTACAGGTGAGTTACCTATCGAGAATCGGATCACCGTACCTTCTTAAAGTTGCGGCACCCCGACATAAGCTAATCCACTGGGTTAATTCCTGACATTCCCGATAGCGCGATCCCCATCATTGTGTCTTGGGTCTCGGCAAACACTGGCAACGAATCGCAGCGCGTAGTCGGATTGGGTATGCTCAACACCATCGGTCAAGCGCTGGCGATCTTGGCGGCGTTCAGCTTCCCCTCCAAGCAAGGACCTCAGTACCGCGAAGGAATCCTTATCAACTTGTCGTTCCAAGCGCTCGGGCTTTTGATCGCGCTCTTCTTGACACTCTACTTCCGCTTGGAGAACCGACGCCGGAACGAGCTGGAAGGCAATCCTCCGTATGGCACTCTGCTGAACACCCGAGAAGAATTCGACCTGGCGAGTGGTTTCCGTTACGTTGTGTGAGCTGTTACTTGATATGTGTCTGTGCCTGGGGTATCTGTGCGGGTGCGCGTGCGTTTAGTTATCAGTAACTTGAGTATTGGAGCTTGATCTGTCAAAGCTAGAAAATCCGCGCGGCTTTCTTCCGCGCGGCTGTTTACTCTTGGTAACTTTCTCGTCACTCGCTCTACATTGTGGTCCTGACTTCTCGGCGTGGCGACCTTTTTCCTATCGGAAGATCAGTTACTGGAATAGTGTTATCGCTCGTTCTACATTGTGGTCCTACTTTCTCGGCGTCGCTACCTCTCTCCTATCGGAAGACAATCCTATGCGCTTGCACCTACGACATGAGTAGGTCCCTTGTTTTGGCGGGATGTCTAGTCATGGAGAGGCCTTTTTAGCGGTTTGTTGACCCATATGATGCGCACTACGTAGCATTTTGAAGATGTGAAAACGCTATATTTTATCTGATCCCTCCTCGGGAAGTGGGAGTCGGTCAGTGGCGGTTTCGGATCGCAGGAGATCGATGGCTGACGCTGTTGGATTAGCCTTCAAGTACCACCCGCATTGCTTAGCCATGACACGGCATAGTAGCTTGTGATATATTATACCGTGTCAGTTGTATTCAATGAGGCCTGAAGCTCCTGGGTTGGTACTCCTGAGACCGCTCGGCGGAAGACGGCTGACAGTAGGCTGACTCCGCTGCCCCACATTTCTGTGGTGCCCTCGAAAGCTTTGGCGCTTGACCTCCGTCCGTCGCACCCATCCGCACCCATCCTCCCACCCACCGCCCTGGCTTCGTTCGACATCTCGTTGACACGCTTGAAGACGGAACGCATGGACAAGCGCGAGCTCGCGATGCGCAGGCTCGAGCTGGCCGAGTCGCCTCCGCCCAGTCTTAAGAACTTCAGGAGCACCCCGCCCGGCACGCAAGCTCAGGTCGATCCACTCGGCGAGCACCAGCTGGAGGACTCTGTTTGCTCATTGGACACCGTCTTACGACTTTGCGCCGCTCGAGCCACAGCTGAGAAGCGACTGGTTCACAAACAAGGTGGGCGGTCGAGATCGGACCCTGATGAATCGCCATCGTTCACCGCCGCTCCACCCGTCAAGGCGCGCTCGTCGTCCGCCATCCTCGCGGTCGGATGCAGGAGCAGGCGAGACCCCACGTTTCACGGGACGCCCCCTCGACCGTGGTTTTTGCACTCATAGTCCGTATCTGTTTTAACTGAGCACTTGACTGGACCAACAGATGCTGTGATACTACCCATGGCACTCCTCCTGTACCTAGCTTCACACCTCGGTGAGTCACTCTTGTTCATGACCGGAACGTTGAGCTCCCGGGGGAAGTAACCGGTCGGGTCTCACCGAGTCATCCAGCGGCCGGGAGCTGAGGTCCGGCCCCTGAGCCCTGAAATCACCCCTGTCAGACCGCAGCAACCTGGGATCTGCGCGCCTTCAGGGCCTCGAGGTACAGGTCCTCAATAATAGCGATACAGCTTATTCCATCGCATTGTCTTGCTTCTTGTGCGTCATTTCGATATGCGACACGGTGCCGCAATTCGTTGCGCCACCCCCACCGCAGCGCTGCTGACGCTCTCGTGGCCCAACGCCCCAGCGTAACCTACATCATTCTGTCCATACCGGGAACCCTGCTCGGGAAAGCGATCGATGCGGCAACGTGTATCTCAATTGGTGCTCTCGTCTGGTCCATCGCCGCCACTTGTCAAGCTGCCGCACGGACCCCGGGTGGACTCTACACAGCGCGCTGCTTTGTTGGCGTCGGCGAAGCGATGTTCGGACAGGTAATGGCATTCCACCTCTCGTGAGTCTCAGAAAGGAGCTTCATATGAGTATTGAACCATCCGTAACGGCAAGTTCTTTCTATGATTAGTCTTTGGTACACCAAACCCGAGCTATCGAAACGTGTTAGCTTGGTTTTGTCTGGTGGAGCACTGGCGGGAGGATTCTCTGGCCTGATCGCCTATGGGATCGGACGCTTGGGTCAGAGAGCAATACAGCCTTGGCGTATACTCTTCTTGATGTGGGTGCGACGTCCATAGATACTCACCGAGCAATCTGCTGTATCTGATTTTGAAGACGTCTTGCCACCTAGGGAGGGTTTACCGAGCGTATTGCTCGCCATCGTCGTCTTTTTCTGTTATCCATCTCGACCTTCCAAGTCTCAGTTCTTGACGGAAGCGGAGCGAGCGCTTTCCCGTGCTCGAATGAACGATCAGTCCACCTACGAGGCGACAAGCGGGATCAAGTGGAACGGGGTCCGCCGCGCACTATTTGACTGGAAGACGTACACCTTCGCCATGTGAGCTTTTGCAGGCTCGAAATATTTTTCTTGTTGATTAGCACGTTCTGATGCCTTCTGCTTGGTCTTCAGAATGTACTCCTGCATGAACTTGACGCTTGGTTCGGTTGCAGGTTTCCTGCCCACCATCATCCGGGACCTCGGTTACACGGCAACCGACGCCCAACTGTGGACCATTCCGTAAGTAGATAAGTGTCTGGTCTTGAGGCCACGATCGAGCTGACACTCCTTGCCTTTGGAAGCCCTTATCTCGTAGCTCTGGGAACGACGTTCGCTTTGTCCTCTGTTTCGGATCGGACGCAGAGTCGTGGTGTTGCCACCGCTGGGGTTTTCTTGATCGGAATCGCAGGGTGGAGTGTCTTACTCGGTACACGGGCGATCAATGCCTCGAACTCACAGTTCGAGCTGCGCTACGTTGGATGCATTCTCGTGGTAACTGCGGCTTACGGGTCAGTTGGTCTCTAGATGTCTTGCCCGTGTGTGACCCATGGGGAGCTCATGGGAGTTGAAGTATTTTAGTGCAATCCCTCTCATCATTGCCTGGGTGACAGCAAACACGGGCAGCGAGTCCCAACGTGCGATTGGGTTAGGGATGCTCAATACGGTCGGTCACTGTCTCTCAATCGTCGCCGCTTTTGCTTTTCCTTCGCGTCAAGGGCCCGACTACCGCGAGGGTATCACCCTCAACTTGGCATTCCAAGGTCTGGGTTTCACGATCGCGGTCTGTTTAACCGTGTTCTTTCGTATGGAGAACAGACGTCGGGACACGATCGAGGGAACACCGAAAACCGGCGTCACTCTCAACACCATGCAAGAGCTCGACTTGGCACCTGGGTTCCGATACACGGTTTGAGAGCCATCTTGCGGGGGAATAACATGCAATGACCATAGTTTTCCAGTAATTCTTCCTGATTTTCCTTGCGAAGGTAAGCTGTTTAAAAAAAACCCACGTGCGCACCCACTTGCAGTGCATATCTGGCGAGGTCGGGCCGCACGCGCGGAATCATGGCCCGGTCTGTTCAAGGGACACGTGACACGTGACCGAACGCGTTGTGCTCGAGCCCCTTTCGCGCTGCACGGGGGAGGCCAGGGGAGGCCACGATTCCGAGAAGCTCTGGGCGCGTAACGAGTTTCCACACTCTTTTCTACCACCGCAATCTATGCCGTGTCAGCTTTCCTTTCTTGTGAGATGGCACCAGACCTCCCGCACCTTCGCATACCCCCAGTACATCAGGTCAGTGCAGTGGAGTTGGCTGAGGACGGTCCTCTCCTCCCCCACCCCACCCCACCCCACCTCCTCTTTCGCCCGCGTCATGATATGCCCTGCTGATCAATACGGCACCAAGCAGCTGACACAAAGAGTCAAACCACTTTTATAACCTACTTGAAGATCCCACAGCCCTTCATCGTCGAATACCATGGGCCATCCTCGCCTAACCCGCTCCTTCCGCACGCCCCACAGCAGATGAGCGAGGCTCTTGCGAACGGTCTCGCCGCGCCGTACTATCCAACCTCGCATCTTAGCATGTTTCAGCCTCAACGTGGGTACTCTGGAGAGCCTCTGAGACCAACTCCACAATACGCGTACGGATACGGTGGCACCCCTATCACTTCTGGCCACCCTTCGCCGATGGTCCGATCGCCATCGGGCTCGTCATCAATCGCTTCTTCGAGCGCCACGTCCAATGTCATTAGACCGATCCTGTTCAACCCCGAAGCGCGCTTCTTCCTTCCCGGGACGGCGGCGTCTACCCATGGGAACCTTGCATCACCCGCAGAATCCGTTCAATCGTCTTCGTATGCTCCATCAATGTCTCCACTCGCTTCTCCCTTTCCTCCGAACGCGTTTAATCGACCCCTCTCGAGGAACCAAGGCGGGGATGAAGGCGGTGGTGGTTACTTTGGCGTTCAACCTTCTGGACTGCCCAGGAGCCGTATAGGTCACGCCAACACGCCTTCGTTTCATCCCGTCGGCTTCCAGTCGCGCCAGCAGCCACCACAGCACGGCAAATCGTATCCGAAACAAGGCAGCACGTCTTTGAAGCCTGGTGGGGCCGGACCACAGCGGGCGCATGGTCGCGCTGTGAGCGTCAGTCCGAGTGCGAATTCGACAGCTTCGGGATCTGAGAAGAAAAAGAAGGCTGTCCACGTCCGAGTCCCCAATGAGAATGGTCTAGAGGAGGGGTCGTCGAGTGTCGGCATTTCGGAGAAGGCGAACGAGGGCGCCAATGCGGCGCCGCAAGACAAAAAGAAGGCTAGTATCTTCGTGCGCAGACCCATACAGGGCGAGGAGAAGCGTTTGATGCTTGAGGAACTTGCGTTCGACATCGATCTCCTTGTTGAAAATGTCACGTCACGTCACGTGCATTTTGACGAGGTTCGCATCAACTCGCTCCCGCCCACGATCGAAATATTTTTGCCCGGCCAGGATGCATGGCAGGATGTACGGGAGCACATTGGCATACCAGTGGTAAGTCAAACAGCCCAGTTTCATGTTGTGTTGGGACCAAATTTACTCAACGTGATCTTGTTGCTATTATCAGTCACCCCAATCACCGTCGCAAGGTCGCTCACCTCTCTTGTCGGGTCGTTTCGGCTCTTTCCTCGATCGCATCCCCAGCGCGTTCTCTCCTGGAGGACATCAACGTTCGAACTCACTCTTCAACAATCGGCCATCCTTTCCTCCACGATTCCAAAACGCCATCGAATCGTTAACGCGCCACGCTTCATCCCAGTCCGTCTCCCGCGGGTTCACAATCCCTCATTGGGCGCAGTCGCTCGCGGCAACAGCTCCCAAAGTTTTGGACCAGCTCGAACGGGGAATGAGACCCGGCATCACGGGCGAGCCACAATCACCGACCGATCAAAACAAAAAGTCGCTTGAAGCGAGTCGTCCAAACGATGGAAACTTCGCGCGGGCTATTAGGGCAGGAAGCTCGGGGAGCGGCCTCACTGACACACTCGGAGAAGCTGAGACCGACCGAAATCCACGACAGTCCTCCGTATCTACCCTTAAAGCTGGAGTAACACCAAAGCTGTTGACTGACACGTCCATCGCTACGCCCAAGTCTCAAGGCTTAGTCATTTTCGAAGCTCCGCCGGACGTCGACCGCACTCCGCCTTCCGCCTCACCGCTGGCCGTCCCCAAAGGTGTCCACAGCCTCACGCCTCACAAAATGACCCACAATTTCTCCTTTCCACCTCGGGGTATTCAAGGGGACAATTTGGCTCCCCCTCAGCCCTACAACGCAGTCTTTGCTTCACAAGATGTTCCCGTGGCGACGCAGGATTCCGTACCGGCGAAGAAGTCGTCGCTAAATATCGCCGCTCCCGAGTTCGTCTTTGGCGCTTCTGGCGCTTCTGCCCTATTCGCCTCGCAAGCTCGCCAACCTGGATTGCAACTTGGCGAGATATTCGGTGAGCCAGGTACTCCCGGCTCACTTGCCGCGACCGACGAAGACGCGGCCGTGCAGGCACAGCCACCACTGTCGACCTTGTCGGCAGCCTCTCTGAATCCTCTGGCCGGCACTTTCCAACCGACGTCTTGTCTGGGTCTTAGCTACACTGGCCAATCCCATGCGTTTAATTTTCAACCTCCTGCCCATGCGCCTCAATATACGACCCTAGCCCAGGAACCCACCTCGTCACCGACTCGCACCCCGGCCGATGCTGACGGACCTGTGATCGGAGTGATTCAACCGACTCCCCTTCGGCCCGTCTCCGCTTCTATGGCTTCAGTCATCACCCACACCAAAAGACAGAAGCTCAATGACGGTTCAGGAGAGACCTTGCAGAGATCCAAGAGCCACTTGGAGCTACGGTCACCGTTCTCAAAGAACCCCACTCTCGCCGAAGTCGATCGCGAGCATGATGCCGATGCGCCCCTCATGTCACCGTCTCCGACTCGCAATCCCGCTTCTCAGTACTTATTGCACATATCTGACAGTGTGGACCATTTGGCCAAGTCGGAAGCCGAGTCGACGCTGCCGCATTCCTCCACGCTTCGTACTGCTGCGTCGTTCAGCGCCGAGCGTCCTTCAGCCGTTCTGGACGTGCGCGCATCAAGCGCGCCTCTCGTTCTCGCGACGCATCCTAGCCGACGTCATGACGCGGACACGAGTGGTGCTCCCGAGTTCGGGGTGGCAATACATGTGGACGCAGCTGTTCCTTCTTCAGCCTTAGACCCGCAAGCGGAACACCCGTGGGAACGAGGTAGAGAACAAATGATCCCTCATGATCAAGTAGGTTTCCGAGGAGCAGCAGGCTCCCGAGATTCTCCCGTTCACAAATCTATTTGACTCACTCCCAGATCGGACAGGAACAAGAAGATGGCTTCTCGGTCGTATCGGAAGACTCGTCTCTGGAACTTGAATCGACTTTGGACGACACCGATCTCGAAAGCGAACTTGGCGAGAGTCCACTTCAGATCCTCGAGAACCTGCTCGCCGGTTACTTCAGTGCGTTGCAGTCGGCCCTTGCGAAGAAGGTCGCCGAAAGAGCCAAATCCGAGCTTGAGGATCGCGATGGCCTATTGGGCGATCTAATCGGTCGCGTTGTCGCCTCGATTGCCGACGCCCGGATCGTAGGTGCAGACAGCATCGAGAAACAACTGACGAAACTTCACGAGGCACTCGAAGATGGTCAACGACTTACCCGAGACTCTCTTGGATCTGCGGTGCAACAATGGCTCGAAGAGGGCCGAGGTTTCGACTCGAGACCTTCGCCAGCTCTTCTCACGCCCGAGCTGGTCTCCTCGCTGCGAGACGACGTCGTGAACGCCGTGGCCAAGCTCTTGAATGAGCGAAGTCTTACCGTCGACCGCGCAGCCCTCCCCACCGGTGTCACATCACGAGAGATCACCAAAGCGGTTGAGATGGCAACGCAACCCCTTCACAAGGCTTTCACCGCTTCCCGTCGTACCGATTCGATCATCGAGACCCCGCTGCCTGGAGAAACAGCGGGCTTTGCGCAGCATATTTCTGACAAGGTCGAAAGCTCCACCGCGCTGCTCAAGAATGCTGTCTCGTTACTCGACGACCTCAAGAACTCGACCGCTAGCTCGGCTGATGTCGACTCGTTGTTCGAGCGCATTGCGTCTCTACGATCCTCGTCGGCCGCCGTGGCCGCAGGGGGCTCATTCGATGTTCACAGTGTGTCATCCCAGCTCGTCTCGGACTTGCAACCCCGCTTGGACGACCTTGCGCAAGAGGTCAAGCTTTCAACCATCGCGTCATCCTTCGATATTGACGTCCTCATCGAGAGGATTGCTGCAGAGATCCGATCGGCTCAACCGAGAGATGTATGGTCCAAGTCCCTCGAAGCTCTGGTGGAGGCTCATCAGAAACTCGAGCGCGACGGCTCAGAAATTGGTGCGAATCAGCAGTCGTTGCTTCTTGCGTTCAAGTCACTCGAGACGTATTTGTCGCAACAACTCCACCAACTTGGAGATAGAGTAGAGTCCCAAGTCAAGAACGTCGTGCTCAGCACTGATGCCGTGGCCAACGTGGCGGACCTCGAGTTGCAGCTGGCGAAAGCACGCAGCGATTACGGCAAAGCTCGATCCGAGAAGGCGACGATGATGGAGCGGTTTGAGCTAGAACGTGGGACCTGGATATCCCGGATCGACGAGCTGAAGGCCGAGATTGATCGAAGGAAGGATGTCGATCGTGTGGTTGACGAGGAAAAAGCGATGCTGACTGCTGCGATCGGTCGACTGGAGCAAGCCCTGGTCTCGTCGATGTCTCATTCTGCTCAGCTCGAAACCGCACTCGCGTCCCTCACGTTACGTCAAGATTCAGATAGACTCGATGAAGTCGAACACAGACAAGCGCTGTCATTGATGCGCGACGAGCTCGATCGAACCAAAGCCGGCGCCGAGCTCTCGGCAACGGAAGTCCGCTTGCTGCTCGCAGAGAATAGTCGCCTCACGGCCGAGCTCGGTGAGCTGCGAGAAGCGCACGAGAAGCTCTCGAACCAGAAGCATGAGGATGATCAACAGAGGCGAATCGAACGCGAAGCAACGGCGAAACTCTCGGGGGAGGTCGGTGCTCTGGAGAAGCGAATTGCTGTACAAGTCAGTGGAATTTTGCCGACTTCTTTGAACGAGTCACGCTGACTCGCTCCGAATATCTTGTTTAAATGATTAGGACGACAAGATCGTGTCGTTGCAGCTGCTCAAATCGAAGCAGCAGCAAGCACTGGCCCAGGCGAATCAACGCGCCGTCGATCTGAGGAAACGAGCTGCCGAGGTGGGCGCCGCCGAAGCCCGAATTGCCGACCTCGAAGCGGCCAAGACCTCCCTTGAAGAGCGCCTTGCAGCCAGCGAAGCCGTCAGGGAGCTCCTTACGCGCGACTCGACCGAGTACCGCCGTACGACCGAGAATGAACTCGAGGTCGTGCGGGAGACCGTCACGCGCGAGTTTGAGGGCAAGGATGCTCGTATCCGCACGCTCGAACAGGAGCGCAACGAGCTGTCACAGGACAATGAGCGGTTGGAGACACTCAATCTTGAGTTATCGGATGCTTTGCGTATGGGTTCGATGCGATCGTCGTCATCGGTGTCCAGATCGGCGACGCCTTCTCGTTCGGCAGCACAGCACTTTATGTCTTACGCGGCTGGAGCTCAGCATTACCCGTCCCCTGAGACACTGAAGCCACAGAGGACAGGCAGCTCGACCGCGACGATCAGAACTGCAACAGATCGTCGCACTTCAAACTCACCTACCCCAAGTACTTTGGAGGGTCGTGCCTTGGTCGTTGACGAATCCGGTTGGTGGAGCGCTGAGTAAAGCTTCAGTTTGTTCAAAGGATCAATTTTTCCTTGCTTGTCTTGTCCGTCAAATGGTGATCCCACAACTAGCAACAGTCCTTTTCTTTATCGATATAGAATTTAATGACAACAGCGTCCAAGCCATTTGAATCGAGCTAGGAGCCGTGGTACCCGGATGCAGGACTGGAGGCGCTGTCTAAAACGGCGTGGGAGTAGCGGTGTTGCGGGTACAGCCCGGAAGCCTGGCTATCTGCGAATAACCGACAGCGATACTTGAATGTAGGGCCCGTTACAGAAGCACGTGAAGACGCCTACAAACGCTTCCAATGTGGGGTCACCTGATCATAGTACCCACCGCTTCGACGAGGATTTTCTAGAGACGAACCGAAGCGGGATGCAACATGAAACATGGCACTTCCCCTGACAAAGGGGTCGACCCACTGGATGAGCGCAAGAGCACGCGCGCGGGAGTTCACCCCAGCCAGGCTCACAAAGGAACAAAGGGCCAAATGTCAACCGACTGTCCGAACTACTACTCTAGTCTGCTCTGGACTACTTTCGACACTGTGCTACGGGTCATTGTTTCCTCTCCCGATCTCTGCAGTTTTATCATGATCAAGTGAGTCCTCTGGCAATTTTCAACCCCCTGAAGGCGTTTGCAGTGGCTGCTGTGGATGGATTTCGGGCAGAACTGACGTGTGCGATTTCGCAGGCCTGTCTCTTACGCGCTCACCATCAAGACTGACTTTGCCGAGTCGAGCTTCAGTGGAACAGTCGAGATTGAGTGAGTGGAGTGTACAGCCTCGCGAAGAAGGTTTGATCGAGGGCTGATGCTGTCACACCTGCTCGTCAGACTCGAGCTCTCGCAGTTGACGAAATGTGTGGTGCTCCACGCGACCAGACCGCTTCAGGTCCACGCAGCTGTACTAGTTCAGGAGGGGAAGCGATTCGCACCATGCTCACTTGAAACGGATGAAGAGGAGGAGAAGCTCAGTATCGACTTTGAAGACGAGCTCAAGCCTGGCAAAGCAACGTTGGGCCTGCATTGGACAGGACAACTCAGCGCCGAGGCGAGGTTCGGTCAGTCGAGGTAGACTGCTGTGACTAACGTTGTCATGTGCCTGACAGCTTCTGGATATCCTTTCAGGCTACTATAAAATTCCGTGTGAGGACGACGAACCCGAGGGAGAGCACTACGCGGTCACCCACTTCCAGCCTACCATGGCCCGCCGAGCTTTCGTCAGTCGATCATGAAGATAGAACGCGTCGTCGTGGTCTTATACTGACGGAGGACTCATTCTTGACTACAGCCTTGCTTCGATCATCCCACGCAAAAGGCTACGTTCTCCTTGACGCTCCTATCTCCCGCTGGCTACACCTCGCTCGCAAATTCGCCCGAGTTGGAGCGCTCGTCCAGCTGCGGAGCGCTCCCCACTACCACAGTACTTACAAGGGACTTCCTCGGATTGGAGAACAGTGCTGAAGGTTCTGCTTGGGAGGTCGTGAGATTCAAGACGACCCCGATCATGAGCACTTATCTAGTCGCCTGGGCCATCGGTCACTTCAGGTGAGAACATCGATTTCTATGCCATGCTTAATCACCCTCGCACTGAGAGTGAAGATTATTGAATCACAGCTACTCGGAGACGTCATACATCTCTCCCCTCACGAACATCGAGGTCCCCTTGCGACTCTACGCGGCCACAGCCCGGAAATACGTGCAACGAGGCCTCGGCGGTCAAGCACTAGACACGCTTGCCAGGGCCATGCCGATCTATGAAAAGCTGTTCGACATCGCCTACGAATATGGCAAGGTCGACCTACTCGTTTGCGACGCCTTGGAAGCAGGCGCGATGGAGAACCCAGGTCTGATCACGGGACAACCGCTTGCGTTGCTCCATGATCCAGCTACGGGCGGTCGCTCCTCGAAGAAAATTGTCACAACAACCGTCGCGCACGAAGCAAGTCATCTTTGGTTCGGCGATATGGTCAGCATGAGCTTCTGGGACGAGCTTTGGCTCAATGAAGGGACCGCGACGTGGTTGGGAGAAGTGGTGGTCGTGCATGAGCTCCAACCGGATTGGAATGTTGAAGTCGAGTTCGTGCGGACGCATCGAGCTAGGGCACTTAAACTCGACTGCTTGCTGTCGTCCCATCCCGTCCATCTGCCAGTAGTCAAGAATCTGCCAAACGCGGTTGCTGAGGCGTTTGACGACATCTCGTACGCAAAGGGCTCCACGCTCCTGAGGATGTTGAGCCATACGATCGGAAGAATCGCTTTCATCCGGGGCATCGCTTCGTACCTCAAGAAGCACGCCCACGGCAATACAACGAGCGTTGATCTGTGGCAATCCATGTCGGAAGCAAGTGGCGTCGATGTGCCACGGATGATGGAGACTTGGACGAGCCAAGTCGGGTTTCCCGTCGTTACAGTTGAGGAAGACGGTCAGGTGCTCAAATTGGCACAGAACCGCTTTCTTGCGTCGGGTTTAGCATCGGAGGAGATTGACCAAACGGTCTGGACTCTTCCGCTGGGAGTAAAAGCTTTCGAAGCTTCAAATGAGCTCGAGAGTAAATTGATGACGACGCGTGAACTGGAGATCCCGAAACCGGCTGGCCTCTTCATTGTGAACCGGGAAGCTGCCGGGTTTTGTAGGTTGTTCGCTCATCGGTCCACCACGCGGCGACTGACCGCCCACTGCTTTGCACTGTAGATCGCGTCTCCTACCCTCCACTCCACCTCTCCCTTCTCGCGTCCGAAGCCATCTCCCCCACATGCCGTCTCTCCCTCCCAGAACGCCTCGCCCTTCTCCAAGACGTCATCGCTCTCTCCTCTTCAGGCCACACGCGCACCTCTTCGACGCTCTCCTTCATCCGTACCCTGGCGTCGACGACCGAGACGCCCGAATATCTCCTATGGCACGAGATCGCCGAAGCTTTGGGTCACATGCTTGATACCTGGTGGGAACAAGCACCCGAGGTACAAGAGGGGATCAAGGCTTTTGCACGAAGTCTCCTCGAACCTCTTTTGGATCGCGTTGGTTGGTCGTACGATGTGGGGGATTCGACGGAGAGGAAGAGCTTGATGAGCTTGGCTGTAGGGGCGGCGTGTGTCGCTGAAGTCCCTGCGTGAGTGCCTTTTCGATTGGCGATGTCATAGCTCGAGAAGGTTGACGAAACCAAGTCGATTTCACCCGGCAGAGCGATCGAATGGGCCCGCACCTCTTTCCAAGCCCTACTAGCCTCCCAAGCCGCCCCTGACTCGCTCATTATCGACCTTGCTCCTTTCGTCCTTTCCACAACGATCAAACACGGATCAAGCATGGAGTTCGACATCGTGCAACAGATCTACAGCCAACCTCCGACACCTGCTCATAAAATGGGTGCGATCATCGGTCTGACGTCTTCATCCGATCCGGAAAAGTTGGTTGGGTTGGCGCAAAAGTTGTCGACAGGAGAGATACCGATGCACGATGTACCACTGTTCCTGGATGTGAGTTCGGCCTTCACCAACCCGACCCTTTGGCGCGCGACTGAGCTCGCTTCTTCCTTCATTCTGATCCAGGCCTTCGCACGCAACCCCCATTCTCGCCGCCTTGTCTGGTCCGTCACCTCTAATGCCTGGCCCCTCCTTCGCGCCGAATTCGACTCCACCTCCTCCCTCTTCAAAGTCCTCGAAGTTTCAATCCAAGGATTCTCCTCCGAACAAGACGCAAACATGATTGAAGACTTTTTCAAGGATGAGAAGCTCGATGGGTTCGCTTATGCGCTTGGTCAAGGGTTGGAGAAGATTCGGTCCAAGGCGGGGTGGTTGGGGAGGGATGGAGAGGATGTCGAGCGATGGTTGAGGGGAGAGGGGTTCGTGGCGTAATTGTAGATTCGTTTGCGTTTGGAATTTCTCGTTAGAGGTCCCAACTTCCTTGAAATTAGGTCTGGTCCCATAATTGCAGAGAATCCCCTCGCGCTGTCGGCTTTGTCGCCGCCTCCGTCTCGGGCCGGTCTCCACCATCCGACTCGGAGTCGCTTCCACTCGAAGTATCTCCACTACCCATAACTTGAAACTTCCTCGATCCGGAACACGTCATCAACTGCTTCGTCCCGGGTACATAGTGGCAGGAACCTATCGGTTCTTGAGCGGCTTTGAAAGAGTAGAAAGGCGTGGCGTTGAGAGGGTCGAATTCGGCTGAGTAGAAGGAGATCTTGCCGGTCTATTGGACATGGATCAAGATCAGCAATCCGAAGCTTGGAATGTATCTTGGGGGTACCTACAACATCTCCAGCGACCAACCACGTTCCCGAAGGGTCGACATCGATGCCGAGTCGTTGATTCGTCCTCGCTCGACGAGGATATCTCCCCAAAGGCTTGTTGAGGTTCCTCATATCGATGACCTCGATCGAGCGAGAGAGTCGAGAAGCGACGTAGAGTAGATGGCCGGAGGGGTGGAATAAGACCTGGGACGTGGAAAGACGGAATGGTCAGAATTTTCGAGGTTGATCTAGAGTGAGACTTGAAAGCTGACCTGGGTGACTCCGCCCTTTTCATTCGTACGTATCACTTTGATCAACTTGGCATCAAGGGTCAAGTCGTAGAGACCGATCGAGCCGGAGAACGAGCCCGCAGCAACGAGAGTTGCATCAGGTGAGATTGCGAGGCTCGAGATGATGCCTAAGGAAGTAGACAGCACGGTCAGCACGGAGGGATCCGCCTTGTTGTCCGGCCCGATTCGTTTCGCTCACCTTTTTGTCCGGAGCGACTCTTCTTGGTTGGGGAGGTGGGTATCCGGATTCCTTCTGCACCTGGTAATGAGACGTCAAAGATCTCGAGCGCATTGTCGTATCCGCAAATGAGACTGTGAGGCGAGTTGTTGCACACAGTGAGTGATCTCAAGCCAGGTAGGGTTCTCTCATTCAATTCCGCGAGCATTACTCACTGTGACCCATCGGGTGTGAATACCATGGAATGAGGAGCAACGAAGCGTTCTTGGTGATCGATGATGGCGTAAGTAGCCCTTAACTGCGATGCGCACGAACAGGAAAGAGATCAGCTTCCGATTTTTTCCCGAGCCGGGCAGAGTTCTCGTCCGTCAAGCGCCCTAGGGACGCACACGATGATCAGCCCCATCGAGTAGCTGGACAGGGTGATCCTTGACGGCGACGACGAAAGCAAAGTAAGGTGGGTTCGAAGGCGATGCGTGGGGGAACCATTGGAAGGATAAGAGCGCATCGGGTGGGGTATAGTGCCAGACAGGGGTCCAGGGGGCGGCGGGAGTTGAGGTTGGGGCACTATAATTGGGTACGGCAGCGTGGGTGAGTACCAGCAACGCACATATGGTTTGATCTTGCAGAGGTGGTCACCGTGACTGACATCATGTACAGGGACAAGGATCGATCATCCGCTGCGACGAGCGCACATGACCCGTCCGACGAGCTGTCGTAGGTAGATTCATTGGGTGGTGAGTCGTTCTGCATCTCGCACCAAGCCACTGAGGACTGATGTACACTCACATTATGGCATTACGAAAGAAGGCGCTGGACGATTGCTGTAGCCGACGGGAGCTGACGGGAGCTGCTGCTGCTGAGCGAGCCAGTGTCGGCGCTTGGCGATACTCTGGTACAGTCATGACCCAAGCTAGAGCCTGGCGGTAAGCCTCTTGCACCGGCGCGGCGAGATAGGTCGCACGAGCGGCAGAGACGACACCGCGCGTTTGGTTTGCGTTTGGTCGTCGGTGCGACGTAGTGTCCGAAAGGAGGTCCGTGCGACGGCCGCGCGATCGATCGATTCAAGTAATGGGTCGTTCGTACTCAGAGTAGTACGAGCAGACGCGTTAAAATACGAGTGGTATTTTGCAACCATCAAGAACACTGCTTTGTTCATTGTTGCTGCTACAAATCAGGTCGACTTGGTGACCTCGGGTGACCGAGGGGTCTCCTTTTTCGGAAGACCGCAGGGCCGGGGCAGCTGCGATGCCGAGCGGCGGCGGCGCGGGCTAGCCTCATTGGCACGGATGAAGCAAGCTGGTAGAGCTTGACCTCGAATCGCCTGATAAGCGCCAAGCCTGACCTCAGGGCGAGTATAAAACCGCCCCCCCCCTCTCAGCTCTCTCTCTCTCCTTCCTTCTTCTTCGTTGATGAGTACCTCTCACATGGCTCCTCCACCACTGGGCCGTAACCGACTAGCGCATCGACGCAGCACCGAGGCGGTAGGTGGTGGAAGTCGGCAGTAGTGTACCATCAGCCACCGTGAGTTCACCCCTCCCACTCGTTGCAAGTACCACCCTCGCTGACTTGGGCACTGCCCTCCTCTCGTCTTGACTCGGATCGTCACCAGCCTCCGATCGCACGCTCTTGATCGAAGAGGGGCCCACGGCAGTCCTGGTCGTCTTGCGAGGTAAAAAGTTTGGGAGAAGTTGTTGGTTATCATTGTATCGGGTCAGTTCCGCTTGTGGCCGCCTCCGAGCATGCACTGCCACCGCCAGCGCAGCTGCCATCATCGGCCGGACACGACCTCGTACGACGGACTTGGGCTGACCTTGCTCCGACCTTCACCTTTGCATGCCCGTTCATCTTCATCTACCTTCACATCACACCATCTTCACCTCCATCACCATCTTCACCTCTACATCGATTCTCGTCTTCACCTTCACCCTTCACCCTTCCCCATCACGTTCGCTTCCACCTCGAATCACCTCCACCTCACCACCTTCATCCCTTGTCTTCACCTCTACGTCTGTTCCTCCCCATTGCACCTCCACCTTCGACGTGCCCTCATTCATGCTGCTCTTTCTTTGATCTTGATCTGCACCCGTCAACGGCCTCGACTCCACCGCACCGTCAACCTCTTGCTTACGTCATCCACCTCCACTTCCACCTTTGCCTCCACCTCGGGATTTGGCGTTACAGGGGGTTTCCTTGTCCGCCAATCGGCATTGCAAGACGTCATGACCGGTATCAATGATGAATCAACAACTTTGTCCACAAAAAGTGAGTTTTATGCACATCAAGTGTGACTACTAGTAGTTCCCTCTGCTCGAACGTGAAGTTGCGAGCTGCTGCTAACATGCATGGTCACCCGCTGCCAACAGCTGCTTCAACTGGCAATGCGGCGGGACAGGTCAGACTCGAGGATGGGGATGATGGAGCGGAAGTGGGGATGTGTGGGGTTTCGCTGTGGTTTTTCATTAGTCTTTTTATCACGTGCACGTATCAGGCCGCGCTGCACAGCGACTCCGACGGGTGTCCTCCTCTTTGTTTTCTCATTGTTTGGGTAGAACAGAGTCCGAGGATTCACCGTACTGGAATGTCGATCGATTTGAACTGATTCGATCACTTTTGAGCCGGTTGAGCTCCTCGCGGCCATCAGCGCTTCAGCATCGGCTTCGGCGGTGGAACTTATTCTCGGCACACACCGTCCATGCCAACTCGAGAACCGGCAACAGGAGCGCCGCAGCAGGTCGCACCCTCCTCCCTTCTTACTCTCCAACCATGGCCGCAGCTGCTACTCCCTCGTCCCTACCTGCGCTCAAACGAGCACTTTTGCAGATCCACCACTCGCATCCGCGGCTGATTGCTGCTCCACCCGTTGTACCCGGATCCCCGGCCTCGGGCGCATCACGACGAGCTAGTGTGGCTATCAGTGAGTTAGTTCATGTAGATACGCGCTCGCGCTCGCGCTCGCTGCGATGTCAGGTCGAGGTGATCACGTAGTATAGATCTCGGCATTCGGTCGTGGTTGGGGAGCGCGATCGAGATCACACGATGCGACGATCGAATTCATGAATACCGTGTTTCCTGGCTTGGGCATCATCAAAAACTGACCACTTGAATAATATCCAACAGTCATTCGCCTGCGACCTGCTGGAGGATCGCCATCGCCGACCGCGTCCGGTTCCCCCACTTCGACCGCGGCACCGTCCCCAGCTCCCGCATCCCCTCTTGCATCAGCCGGTCTCCCCTTGCACGCCAGTCCACCCGGATCTCCCCCAACAGGCGCCCACTCCGCTTCCATACCACTGCCGACCTCGGGGTCTCTAGCTCCCAAGTCGATCGCGGATCAGCTCGACGACTTCTTCAGTCAGAAATGGGTCCACGCACCTGGAACGACCGCCGAGATCCTCTACATCAAGCGTGCGACCCGATCGACCGACAAGTGGTCCGGGCACGTTGCTTTCCCAGGGGGAAGGCAGGAACCCGAGGATGAGGATGGGCGCTACACGGCGATGCGCGAGTCGTGGGAAGAAGTCGGTCTCGACCTTGCGGAGAAGGAGTGGATTCCCGTCGGCGCATTGGACGATCGAGAGATCACGACCAGTCTTGGCAAACGATTGCTCATGATTCTGAGCTGCCATGTCTTTTTGCACACGTCGCCTCATGCCCCAATCCCGGAACTGCAGGAGAGCGAGGTCGCGTCGGCACATTGGGTTCCGCTCGAACAATTGACCGCTCCGCAGGCCAAGGTTGGGGTGGTGTCGATCGACATCAGTACGAGGTGAGTCAAATCGCACCGTCAATCAAATACGGCATCTCTTGTGGTGCTGATCCATTGATCACTCCCCTCAGGCTGGCACCTCGAAACGCTCTGGCACGGATATTCCTAAAGGCGCTCGTTGGATCCATGAATTTCAAGTAAGTGGTAGATATCAAAATCGAGGTCCGTTGCCCCGAGATGTTGACGCTACTTTCTTTCCAGATGCATTCTCCTTCCGAATCACCCGGTCGCGCTCGGTCTGCACACCCCCGTGCTCCCCTCTCACCCGCTGCCGGATCTCAAGTTGTGGGGTTTGACCCTGGGCATGACGCTCGATCTGCTCACGCACATGAACCCCGCCAGCTCGGCTCTCTCTTCCCGCGATTCAACTGACCTCTCGACCTACCCGCACCTCGCCTCGACCTTGCCCGACAGCCAACAAGAGATCGAAGAACAGCCCTTTGCGCCTTCGGCGGCCTCCATCTTCCCTCGGTTCTCGTACCCCGATATCAACTTGCTCATCTACATCTTTGGGTTCCGGTACCGACGTATCCTGAGGTACCGACCTAGTGCACCAGGGGAGAACGCAAGGGTCAATTGGGCGGGCATGACCTTGGGTTCGTATTACTCTGCGGTGAGGAGAGCGCTCGTGGTTGCGGTCGTGTTGAGGGGGTGTGCGGCGTTGGGCGCGGTGGCGTATGTGCTTACTTTGGTGAGGAAAGTCAAGGCACGAATCGTGGGCAAGGTGCTGTCGTAGAGTGATGGGGTTTTAGAACCGAGTATGTTGTTCCTCTTGAAGGATGCAACACAGCGCATCAGTACATGCATGGTCCGAGCGAATTGCCCGATTGACTCCAATGGAGCCTCGTGAGCCGATAGCGCCGGTGCGGTCACCTGCTCGTTGGCCTGCTGCCGTGGCCTCCTCCTCTTGCCGTCCGCCGTGCACCTGCAACCCGTGTCAGTGCAAGCCACGATGGCTTCAGCAAGTCGACTGAACCCAGCTGAGGTGCTCCTGCTAGAGTCGGCCCTGCTCAAGGTCAGTGCTACAGCTCTGTCAGCTCACGAGTCATAGCCCCCTGCCGCTGCCGCTGCCGCTGCTGGCGCCCCACGTACCCGCTCTTCCTCCCTGCGCCGAGTCAGCATTCCGACACCACTGACGCACATCCCTCCCCAGGCCCCAACCGAGACCCTTCGCAAGATCCACAAGACAACTCAACGTACCTACGAGTACAACCTTGGCCCGACCTCGTCGTTCCAGAAAGAGCTCAACGACCTCATCAAGCAACTGAGCTCCACCTCGTCATCATCGACGAACGCTCCTTCCCCCGAACAACGCCAAGACCTCCTCCGTCGCATCGACGCCATGCTTTCCAAGATGAGGGGCTTGAAACGCAAGTTGTCGGATCTATCGAACCAATCAAGTCGAGCATGCCATCTCACTCAAGCCCGACTGGACCATCTCTCCCATCTCCCCGACTCGATGGACAGTCCTTCCTACCCCGCCTGGGCACGTCGAAGGTTATCCTACCAAGTCGCCGACTACTTCCTCCGAGCCGAACCGAGTTTGAAAAAGACCGCAGAGGTGTTTGCGAGGGAGGAACGTGTGGAGGAGCTGGTGGATAGGGAGTTGTGGGATGAGTTGGGCAGGGCGACGGAGGAGTTGAGAGGTGGGAAACTTGATCAGGTGCTCGCTTGGGTCGGGGAGAACAAGGTTGCGCTGAGGAAGAGCAAGGTAGGCATATATCATGTGCGACGGGTTTGATCCAAGCGGGCTCTGACTGACTATGTGTGGGGGGTTTTGCTCGTCCCGAAAACCTGGCATCCAACGCAGTCCTCGCTCGAGTTCACAATCCACCTCCAAGCCTACATCGAACTATGCCGATCCCAAAAACACCGCGAAGCCATCCTCTACGCCAAGAAGCATCTCTCCCCTTCCGCCGGGAACGACGCTGCCATCGCGCAAGGAGGGACCGAGATCGCCGAGTTGTCCCGCGCCATGGCTTTACTCGCCTATGGTCCCGATACGACTTGTCGACCTTATCAGGATCTGTACTCCCCCGCTCGATGGGAGACCTTGATCACTCTGTTCAAAGAGACGTTCTTGGCGTTGCATTCACTCCCTTCCACCCCGCTGCTTCATATGTCCCTCCAAGCGGGGATCGCTTCCCTCAAAACGCCCATCTGTTGTCCCCTCCCTCCGACCGACCCCAGAGTGCCCGGAACGCGAGATACGACTCGCAAGTCCAAAAATTGTCCTATATGTTCCTCACCTTTGGGTAAACTAGCCCCTGAAGTACCTTACTCGCACCACGTCAACTCGACGATCGTCTGTGGCGTCACGGGCAAAGTCGTCGAAGGCGATGGTGGAGAAGGGGGTCAACTCTTGGCGCTCATCAGTCCGACGACGGGGGAAGCGAGTGTGTATTCCAGAGAGGTGGGTCGTGGTTTCATGCTTTGGCCGTGTTTTGGACCTAACAGAAAATACGTCATACAGGGTTTGGCCTTGGTTGCAAGTCAGCATCCCGATCATCGGCTCGTCGAACCGAGGACCGGGGAGATACACGAGTTTACGGACCTCAAAAAGGTAGGTGGTAGGATTTCAAGCCTGTCTATGGACGAAATTGACAAGGTTCCCCTCTTTAACAGGTTTTCATCTCGTGATCATACTCAACCCAGTACCTAGCTGTCCTCGCGTCAGCGATTTCTGTCCTTTTCCTGTTCTTCTTTCACTTTGTCCTTGTTGTACCTCCCCATCGCGCACTCATTTGAAAGTACTCTTTTTTCTCTCCCACCTACTTTTGGATTCGTCATCAACGTCTTTGCAAAGAGGAGGAACGGGAACCTCTCCCCAAAACCGAAGAAAGCCAGACCAAGAAGCTTTGGGGGGAAGAACAAAAATCTAGTCGTAAAGATCACATCCGCTATGAACAAGACTCGTATGCGAAAGAGAAAAGAGAAGGGCATATGTGATGGGATTTGGAGTTGCTGAGGGATCTGAGCGGGGGAATCGCGTAGGGGTTGCAAGAAGGAGACAGAGGTTTCCGATTACGAAGCCGAAACGAGTTGGACCAGTCCACGCAGATGAGGCGCATTCAACCAAGCGGGGACATAAGTCTCAATACCCGTCACCTCACGCGGTAGCGGCACCTCATAAGGACCCGCCTCTTCGACTTCAGGCGGCAAGAGCAAATGATCGTTCTTGTCACCAGCGACGACGCGCGAATTGACCGCGCGCAAGATCTCGGCAGAGATCGGGTTCTCGTAGTCCGCGACGTAGTAGTTGGCGATCAATTTTTGGATCTGCGTCGGGGTTAACATCCAGCACACGTCGTAGATGATGTCGATGTCGGCGAGCGTCGCCTTCTTGAGCTGCAGCAGCTTGGTCGCTTGCATCAGGTGTTCGAGTTGCAATGTGCCTTCAGGCATGTCGTGCGACTTGCACCACTCTTCTAACCGTGTGATGTTGCTGTGGAGTCAAAGTCAAGCTAGATCAGAATCCATACTCTCTTATGGTCATGAGCTTGACTCACTATTGGATCTGCATCGCTCGCTTCCAAGACGAGAAGTTGCGCCTCATCAAGAGGTCGTTGAAGCTCGAGACGCCAATGAGCTTGAGCAACTCGGTCACAGCTTGTTGCACGACGCTGTGCTCGACGTAGTACGACTTAAGGCTCTTCCACACCTTGTTGAGCAAATTGAGGATATCGTCCATGCTGAACGCCGGCGTGGACGCGGCACCACCACCGACCAAGCGACCGAACAGCCGTCCCGAACCTTCGCTCGTCACGAAGCCCGGCAAGGACTGCGACTCGATCAAGGCGGGGATGACCATGCGGTGCAGTCGTTTTTTCGTCTCTTGCATCCAGGTATGGTAAATGTTGTATTCGAGACTGTCAAGGTCGTGCTTGACGATCGTGACGAGGCGTTCGTAGTCGTCCCACTCGTACTCGCGGCCGATGCCATCACCGCCAGGCCCGATGCCCTGCAAGATGTCGCTCTCTGCGATGCAGACAAACGAAAGGATCTCGTGAACGTTTGAGAGCCAGAAGATGCCGGGTACAATCACGTCGTCGCCTTGGAAGCTCTGTGGGAGTCACGTTGGCACGGGCTCAGTAAGCTGTCGTCTCCAAGCAATTGCTGCCATCCCTCGTAGCGAAATGTACCATGACGTGCTGCTGAACGGTCTGCATGACGTTGGCCAAGAACCTTTCGCTTTCTCTCATCATACCATACTTCCACATCTCGTTCGTGACCAAACTGATCAAGTGCGCAGGGAAGAGAACCTCCTTCGGCGATGGCGGGGTTTGCAAGTTAGCACCGGGGATCTTGAGGTGGCGGATAATGCCGGACAGGACGTCTTCGTCGAGCGGCTCTTCCTCCTCGAGCAGCCGCATTATCTCTTCGGCCGGATCGTCGTACACTTCGGGTAGGTAGCCCTTCGTGCCTGTTCGTTTGGCGAATCCGTTCTCCTGCGGGTAAGCGACGGACACGGGCCGGGGCGCCTCCCATCGATCCGTCTCTTCCGGAATCGGCGAGTGGTCGGCGGTGACGTCGCTGTGACGACGCTGTCTTCGCTTCGCTGTCCCCGGAAGACCAGCGGGTGAAAGACTTCCCACGGCGGCCATGGCCACGCCGCCTGCACCGTTCTCGAGGCCTCGCGAAGCACCCGTCGCCATGTTGAAGTTGGTCCCTTCCGGTCGGACGGCCTTGTTTGCATTCGCGAGCGCGACCTGCCGAGACAATTGCTCGCGCAAGGAAGCGATCTCGCTCCTCAAGCCCGAAACAGTGGTCGAATCATCACTGGCTTTGGCCAACGATTCTTTGAGCGTCACATGCGTCGCCTCGAGCTCCTTCACCTGTGCGGCATGCTGCGCAATCGCCTTCTGCATCTCCTGCTCATGCTCGACAATCTTCTTCTGTGCGGCTTGCAACTGCTCGTCGAGGGCCTTGCGTTGCTGTTCGAGGGCCTCGTACTCGGGCAAAGCGACCGTCGGCTTGTCGAGCTCGACCTGCAACGATTTGGCCTTGGTGTCGGCCTCTTCGTGCTTGGCGACCCATCCAGCGAGTTGGGCGTCCAAGGCCTTGAGCTTGTTCGTCAACTCGCGGTTCTCGCCCGTGCGCCTCTGCAGCGTCTGCGTCAGCTCGACGACCTTGTTCTCGAGCTTGTACGACACCTCCTTGAAGTGCACGACCGAGCGCGCCTCCGTCTTGAGACCCTGCAGTTCCTTCTGCGCAGCTCGTCGGCGCACGCACGATTGCAGCAGAACGATGCGACGGCGATCTTGTCGAGTCTGGCGGCGCATGAACATACCACGAACGAGCGATTGCAGTCGCACAGCGGCCGCCTCGATACGCTCCTGCTTGAAGGCTCGACGCACGAGCGTGGCGCGAGCGATAGCTTGAACCGCGACGATCGCTTGTCGTGCCCTGACGAATCGCAAGCGCTGCAAGTGACCGCGCATGTTGCTCTGGATGATGACGGCGGCTCGATCCCGGCGTTCCTTCTCCGCGGCACGGCGTGCCAACGTCGCACGCCATCGCGCTTGCGTTCCAATGACGGCGCGCCTCAAATTCTGGTATGACTTGAGGGCCTGATGACGCCTCACGTTCTTCTGCATCAGGATCGCGAGCGCGTTCAGTCGTTGCGAGCGCAACTGCTCGAAGCGGGCGAGCAGACCGGCGCGGAAGAAGATCTTGGTCAATCCGACTTGGTACTTGTCCTCTTCCTTGATCGAGGCCTCGAGGATCTGTTTGCACATTTCCCGACTCTCCGTCCCCCAAACGGACGAGTTGACCAGCATGTAGTACCTTCGCGAGCGCAAGCGGTGGGAATTGGGTCAGTGTCGAGGATCATAGGAATGAATGCGAACTAGTAGACTCACCGTTCAGCGAACTCGGCAAAGGTCCACCTTGTCGGGTACCCAGCGCAACTGATCCTGATCGTCTCGAGCACACCACAAGCCCTCAATTGGCCCAAGACCATCTGCGGCTCAAACTCCCAAGACCGCTTGGCCTCGTTCGGCTTGATGCACCGAATATAATGCGCGTTCGTCGAGTCGATCGTGTCCATCAGGCTGATCAAAGACAGCTTGAAGATCGAGCCCAGTGTCGGCTTGCGCGCCGTCGCGCCGACTCGTTTCATCGCTCCTACACCCGGAGCACCCGCCACGCTCGCTCGTTTGTTCGCCACGTCCCCAAGAGCCGAGCCCGGTCGTTCGACGGGTTTGTCCTGAGCCTGAGCGGCGATCTTGGCCGCATCAGCGCGATCCAAGACCTCCTTGAGGAATGAGTTTGTCGTGGTCGACAATAATACCAAGTGCTCATCCGGCACGGTATCCCTGTTCTTCTCCAAGAAGCCCTCGACCTCATAGGTTACATCCAAAGCGTAGTGGGCGATCGTGAACGCTGTTGAACCGAAGCGAGGCTTCTTGAAGACACTCGAAGCCGTCTCCGGCTTGGCCCCGACGGTCGTGTACAGCTTCTGGACAAAGTTGGCGTCCGATCCCGAGGGGAGGCGAGACTCTTCATCGAGCAGACTGAGGATACCGAGCTTGCCCTCGATGAGGTCGATTGTGGGCTGGTTGTCGGAAAAGTCGATGAATGTCCAGTTGATCTGTTCGCGGATGTACTCTTCTTGCTCGAGTTTAAAGACATGCGCGTTGAACTGGTACAAACGACGGCGCTGATCAGCAAGGATTGCCAACACACGCTCTCTAGATCTGAGCGCCTACCTCTTGCTGAAGCTTCTCGTTGGCGTAGTTGATGCAGAACTGTTCAAAGCTGTTCTTCTTAAAGTGCTCGAACCCATAGATATCCTAAGGGCCATATCAAGTGCCAAGTGTCAGCGAAGCCGACAACGGCCGAGCTAGCCAGGTAACACGGCGCAGAACTCACCAAGACACCAATGAAGCTCTTGACATTGGCCTCGACAGCCTCATTCGTCAACGACTCGTTCACGACCGCGACGAGCCACTCGAACATGGACGCGTAGATGTGCTTCGCCACGGAATCCTTGACGACGTTGGCCTGAGCCGCGTTGAGATTCGACACAATTTTGTCCGTGCGCGTTACGATCTGCTTCTTGATGATCCATTTCTTGAACTCGGCCTTGTCGATTCCGAGCAAGCGGGTCGCGAACTCCAACGACTTGTCCTCGTCATCAAGCAGGGCGTCAGTTCGCGAAGAAGTGATATTGATGTTGCCGAGATGCAACAGAGCAGCAAGCAATGTGAAGATCTGCCACTGCCTTTCAATCGTGATGCCGACCGTCGACAGAGCCTTTTGCGTCGCTCGGAACTCTTCCGCATCATCGACACCCGGAATCGCATAACTCGGGGTTCCACCCTGGTTGAGGTACGCAAAGTTCGACGCAGCCTCCAAGCCAAGGTTCTTGCGCTCCGAGCTCGGTGCGCCAGCGAGCAGTTGGTAAAAGATGTGGTAGTTTCGCTCCGTCTCGGGTTGGTAAACGAGACGCGATCGCTCGAGCAAATAGGTGCGGATGCGGGCACCGACGATCGTCTGCTCGCCGTCAAACAGAATCTCAATGTATTTGCCGAAGCGCGACGAGTTGTCGTTGCGCGTGGTCTTGGCGTTACCGAACGCTTCCATGATCGGGTTCGTCGCGAGGATCTGCTCCTCCGTCTCGGACATGCCACTCGTCGTTGACGTCTTGCGTTTGCCGGGTTTGAGGGGATCTTCGACCGTCGCAAAGTAGCGCATGATGTACTTGGCCGAGACGGTCTTTCCCGCACCGGATTCACCACTGACGATGATGGTCTGGTTCCCACCGGCCTCGCCATTGTTGCCGGCCATGCAGCGGTACGCATCCTCGGCGATGGCGAACAAATGGGGTTCAAGCTCGCCCTTTCTGCGTCCCGCGTAAGCCTGGACGATCGAAGGCGCGTAGACGGACAGGGATGAGAACGGGTTGACCGCGACGAGCACGATACCGGAGTAGGTGTAGATCTGTCTCAGCGAGTATCGATGCAAAATTGTGTGAAGAACTGGGGCGGGGGGTGCGTAGACAATTTTGGTCAGCCCGGCTGGCGCAGACGATTTAAGAGGGGCGCCGACACGTACCTCCAGGTTCATTCAAGTGACTGAGATTGGTCAGATCCTCGGTTGCTTCGAGCAAAGGAGGGTTCCGCAGAGGCGGCAAGGCCGTGTCGGAGGCACTAGCCCGGGACAAGGCGGAAAGGGAAGTCGAGACTTTGATGATCTATGTGTGATACAAGATAAGTGGATTGGTTTAGTCTTCGACGAGTAAGCGGTGCGCTGACATGCGCGATGATGACGACTTTGGCCAAGATTCTTGGCTAGTTGGAACTGGAACGCGACGATTTGCACGAGCACGAGAGCTTCGACGAGACGAGCCCGACCGCGACAAATGACGGAGCGAGCGGGGCAATAGATGGGAGGACGGGTGCGAGAGTGATGCATCATCCATGCTCGTGATCTGCGCGTGGTACAGTTTCCTTGTGCTACCCGCCCCTCGCGCGATGCTCGGTCGTCTTCCACTCGTCCGAGACACCCGTCGCGCGCGGCGTACGACCTGTCCTGTCGTGCGCTCTACCATGGGCGTGTGTATAGCTCCGCCCGGTAATTTCGCAAGCGCAGAGCCAAGTCTCCGATCGCATCCATAGAACAGGAGCGGCACTCCGTAAAGAAGAACGCGGCTGTGCGCACTGACCTGGCCTGCCTCTGTTTCAAACTCGAGCTGGACGTGTTCGTGGCTGTCGTCGAGTGAGCTCGCGGTGACCTGGCCCGCGATCCAGCCCGAGGTCTTGTCCTCGTGCCAGGTGCGCGTCCCGACGACATAGGTCTCGATCACACTTGACGAGGGACGGTGTTGACTGAGACTGGTCGAGGAGGCCGACTTGGGCATGCCTGGAGTGGCCATAGCGGCGTCGGGCGTCTGTGCGCTTCTGCTGCTGGATGCTGCTGGGCGGCTGTGGGCTGGCGAGAGCGAAGTTGAGCGTGAGTGAAGGCGCGTCGACACGCGTGGCCCTGCGGCGACGACTGCCAGCGACTGACTGACCGACGCAGTTGGGGGGAGCGGGGGAGCCCAGAGAAGTGGGTGGGGCACGAGAGAACAGTCGAGGGTACGGTGACTGAGGACGGGGTTTGGGAAGAGGAACAAGAGGAGAGCGATGTACGATCGGTCGATCGTCTTAACTGGGAAGAGCTTGTTCTAGCTTGTTCCCCGTGGCGCGGCCTGAGCAGGCCTGAGCTGGCTTGGAGCTGAGTGCACGCGCCAAGCGTCGGCGATGGGGAATTCGACATTAGCGCTGGCGACCATGATTACAATCGACGACCATTTGCGCGGACGAGTTTCTTGACTCGGCCGTCTCAAAAAGCGAGCGCCGCTTCAGCTCTACTTCTCCACCTTGGTCAAGTCTCTCACCGCATCAACTCCAAGTGAGTCCATCCTGCCCGGATTTTGACCGTAAAACTCCCACCCGGCGGTTTCGACGCAACAGCCAACCTTGGTGCGCATTGTCGTGCTCCGCAACGCGGTTCGAACCAAGTCTAGCTCCGGCCTCGACGGGATATTCGCTATCCCATCATCGACCTTCGTCATCTCCAGTAGCACTTTCGGCATAGCCTTGGCCACAAAAATAGACTGGCTCGCTTTGAGCTCCCTTCACAAGCCCCCCACCTTCATTCGCCTCCAAAGAAGTGTAGCGCAGCTTATCTCCGGCCGAGGTGCACTCAGCTCTCGCAACACTCGCAGCCCTCAAAAACTTACGCATCAACCGCAGACCTGACTCTTAAGCGCACAGAACCAATTCCGAAACATCCATCATGTCCGCCCAAGCAATGATGGCCAAGAAGCTGTGGGGAGGTCGCTTCACCCAAGGCACCGACCCCCTGTAAGTTCCGTCCGTCGCTCCACATCCGCCGCTTCGACCCAACCCCCCACTCACCCACCTCTCCACCTCCAGCATGTGGGAATTCAATCAATGCCTTTCGTACGACAAGAAGCTTTACGCCGTCGATGTCGCAGGATCGAAAGCCTACGCCCTTGCGTTGTCGAAAACCTCTCCCCCCATCCTGAGCGCCCATGAACTCTCCGAGATTCGTCGTGGGCTCGATCAGGTCGAACAGGAATGGAAGACCGACAATTTCGTGATCAAGCAAGACGACGAGGACATCCACACCGCCAACGAGCGTCGATTGTCCGAGATCATCGGCTCCGACATCGGTGGCAAGCTGCACACCGGTCGCAGTCGTAACGACCAAGTCGCGACGGACATGAGGTTGTGGTTGATCAAGGAGGTCGTGCAGGACATCGAGTGGCTGCAAGGTGTCATTGGTATCTTGACCGTCAAGGCCGAGGAATGGATCGACCACCTCGCGGCTGGGTTCACGCATCTGCAGAGGGCTCAGCCGATCAGATTCTCCCACTTCTTGCTCGCGCATGCCCACTCGTTCGCTGGTGATCTCGGCAGGATGAAGGATCTTCTTCCGTGAGTTCAGTCTGCCAGTTCATAAGTGTGCTGTACTCATGCCCTTATCTCCTGACAGCCGCGTCTCGACCCTTCCTCTCGGTTCCGGTGCTCTGGCCGGCAACCCCTTTTCCGTCGACCGCGAGCTCCTCCGCTCCGAACTAGGCATGGCCAGCGTCTCAGGCAACTCGATGCAATCCGTCGCCGATCGCGATTTCGTCGCCGAGTACCTCTTCGTCTGCTCCCTCCTCATGGTCCACATCTCACGCCTCGCAGAGGACGTCATCATCTACTCCTCGTCCGAATTCGGCTGGGTCATGTGCGGTGATGCGTATTCGACCGGATCGTCCATCATGCCTCAGAAGAAGAACCCGGATGCGTGCGAATTGCTTCGAGGGAAGAGTGGTAGGACCGTCGGTCAATTGACGGGCTTCTTGACGACGTTGAAGGGTTTGCCGGCGACGTACAACAAGGACTTGCAGGAGAGTCAGGAACCCATGTTCGATGCGGCGGATACGGTCGGCAAGAGTTTGAGGATCTTGCAGGGGGTCATCACGACGCTCAAGGTCAGTACAAACCACGGAACTCGAACACAGCTGGACAACCCGAAGGAGGGAGATTGACATTCTCAATTTCGTTGCTTGCACTCATCAGGTCTTCCCGGAGAAGATGAAAGCCTCGTTGACGCCCGACATGCTCGCGACGGATTTGGCCGAGTACCTCGTTCGCAAGGGCGTAAGTCCAGTCTACTGACGAATCAACGCATTTTTTAATAAATTGTGACCCCCCCAGCTGACCCCTTTCCCCATCCGCATAGCTCCCCTTCCGAGAAACGCACCATATCTCCGGAGCCTGCATCAAGCTCTCCGAGGACTCGAACCTCAAGCTCTCGGACCTCACTTTGGAGCAATTCCAATCCATCTGCCCCACTTTCGAAGCCGACGTCAAGGACGTGTTCAACTTTGAGACCAGTGTCGAGAGGAGGGATGCGGAGGGTGGAACGTCGAGGAGGGCCGTGTTGGGGCAGATTGACAGGCTGAAGAAGTTGTTGACGGAGGGTTCGGAATGAACGACCTGGATGTTTTATTTCTTGAGAGTGCTCAGAGGGAAGACATTTCTACAGAGTCGCAAATGATCGTTGCAGTTTGATTCATCTTGACGTAACGAGCTCGGCGATGAAGCCTTTCTTTTCCCCAACTGAGCACGGATGGTCTGATCACAATTACAGCAACTACTACAACTAAATCGCGGAAGCAGCTCCTTGACTCTACGAATCCCCAAATCCTGAGATGACTAAGATGATACAACTCGCCAACGCCAGCCCACAAATCGCCCACGTCGTGAGCGTCGATGCTCTTCCGGCGTAGACGAAGCCCGTTCGTCGTCGATATTTGTCGTCGACGCTAAGTGTGTCGTGGATGCCCACAAAAAGAGACGAGAAAGCAGCGATGAAGAAGAGGATACTGAGCTGTCGGTCGTTGGTCGGGACAGGGTAGCGGAGATCTTTAATGAGCATACGTGTTCATTCGTGCGGCTCAGAGGTACCCGCTTTCCCGAAAAATGACGTACCGGAACTGCGGCATTTAAAGCGAATTGAGGGACTTCTTTCACACCTCCTAGCGAGAGGTGCAGTAGGATCGCGGCCGAGATAATGCTCAAAACGGAGCTGAGTTTGATCCAAGAGAGAAAGTTTCGTTCGCGAGCTGTAAGAAGATCCGGGAAGGTGAGATCGGGATTCGCGAAGGTAGCAAAGGAAGCTGAGGTGGGCTCACCGAGATAATCTCGCGCTATCCTCAGGAAACAAGAAGAGTGTTTTCAGCTTCAACCTCCTGTCCAGTCTTTCCTCTTGCGCCGACTCACCGGTCGACCCCTCGTTCGGAATCAGCCTAGTCCCACCATAGTACGCGTCCACTCCGCAAAGATACCTCGCCCGATGATCCTCATCCTCTTCTTCATCTTGTGCTTGCCCAAATCTAGGCCGTTCCGACCTCGCATCGTCACTATCGTCCTCGTCGCTCGCTATGGCTTCTTCAGTGCGATCGCGTGATCCTCCCGACGTCGAGGCAATCGGCGCAGCAAGCCAAGTGTGAGCGAGTATGGGTCCGTTCCCATGATTCGAGGACGTTGTGTTGGGAACGGAGTGGACGTGGGCATCCATCGGGTCCGAGAGCGACATTTCGTTGAACGATCGCTGAGGAATGTTCGCGGGGCAAACGTGGCTACTACGACACGGTCCGCGTGGCGGGCGTACTGCGCCAGCTGGCGTCGCCTCGCGCGGTCGATCACGCGATCACGTGCGACAATCAGTGCGCGGGTCCGTGAAGGGAGAGGCGTGTTTCATTATCCGTCGACCCGGCCATTAGAGAGGCGCCGCCGCAGCAAGGGATGGCCACGGAAGGGTCAAGCTAATCAGCATATGGGCCGCGCAATTGCAGCTATTTCATTTTTCCAACGTCCAATTTGATGATCCAACTGAGGGGAGCGTGTCTCTGGGCTTCAGCTACTTGCAGCTGGTATACCACCGGCGGTCCACTGAGCCTTGTGTCCAGTAAGCTCTCCTTATGAAACCCTTCTGCGAATCTATACATTTTTCTTTCTGGGATCCATATGGAATGTAAAATATTATAGCATCAGTTCACCAGCTGCTGTTATGAAACAGTGTGGTTTCACTCCGAGGAGCTCGCTCTAGTAGGGAGCCGTGGCGGGGGATTGCAGTGACGGCGAGACGGTGGTTGGGTCCTTTCAAACCGAAGCTCGCGTTTCGTCGAGCTCTGACAGGGCCCAGTGCACGCAATGAATTTTAATGATGCTCATCGAGCGAAGACTCGACTGCGCGCAGTTGACCATCAGGATATTCATACGACGTCATTGCCCAAAGTGGTAATCTACCTGTGGTGCGAGTTCGTTTAACGGCCAACGTGGCCCACGGGCGACGTCATTGCTGATCCAAAACAGAATTTAGTCAAAGCCAGAACCTTTACCAGATAAGATAAGCACCTACTCCACGAACTTTCTCAGGGCGGCCTCGGCCCTTTGCAACTCCTGTGCATCGGCAGCGCGTTCCCACAACTTCCGCGCGATCCCATCGTCCCTCTTCCAAGCCCTCGCAATCTCCACCCCGACATCTCCCCGTTCGATTTCGACTTCTCCGAGGTGCGCCCCGGCATTCCTCAACGACTCGACGATTCTCAACAGGTTCGAGTCATTCGTCGTTTCCGATGCGGTCGCACGAGCCGCGTAAAACAGAGCCGAATGGGAGAGTTGATCGCGAAGATGGACCGAGGCACCGCTTGCTAGTAGAAGATCAACGTTGTGCGCTTGTCCCGCGATGACGGCGATGTGTAACGGGGTCTGGAGGATTGGCGTCGACGGTTCATTGAGGAGGGCGATGACTTTGGTCGGAGAAGCTGCCACGGCGGCTCCTGAGACGGGCACCTCCTTTCGGTCCTTCTCGAACGAGGAGGCGTCGGAATCGAGCGACGAGATGAGCTGGTCGAGTAGGGAATCCGGCCGAGCGGCTGCTTGACCAAGAAGGTAAGGCAAGATGGCTTTCTCAGCCGCTTCGGCGCCGCGCAGGTTGGCTGGCCAAGGTCGATCAAGGTCTTCGGGCAATGGATCATCGGCGGTAGAATGCAAGGTCAAGGTCAAGTGACTCTTGGTTGAGGGTGAGGTCGTGACGCCCTTGGCGGGGACCGAGCAGTCGAGGACGCGGGAGAATAAGGTCCGCAGCCGGTCACCGGCAGGTACGGGCGAGGAGTAGGTAGGAGCAGGCGAGTGGACGGTCAGTTCGCCCCGCAGCGAATGTCCCATCAGCTTTCGCACTTGAGCTGGCGTAAGGTCCGGTTTGGAAAGCAGGTAGGCGAGTTTGGCGAGTGCACATTCGACCGTCATGTCCGCTCCTCCCGCAATACCGACGCTGCATGGGAAGAGTTTCGAGTCAGTCTCTAAGAACGTAGAGCTCGGCCGCAGAATACTTACGCCACCAGTGCCCGACCCGTCTCATATATCTCTGATACACTCCCGATTGCGCATTGCGATACGTTGACGATCACCACCCCTCGATCCGCGGCCTCGCGGAACGCGGACAGAAGGTCTTCCCGCCGCGGCGCATTCCCAGCGCCGTAAGACTCGAGCACAACCCCCTTGATCTCGGGGCCAAGGAAGGCGCGGATCGCTTTCCCAGTGATTCCCGGGAAGATTCGTAGCGTGGCTATTTGGGGCAGGATCTACCATCAGCTATGAGCTTCAGCAAGCGGCGAACAACCAGGTCGGACTGACCAACATCGGCTGAGAGCGACTTGTGGGCTCTGAAAGGTCGCAGGCCCGGCCGGAGTACTTCGTTCCATACGACGTCTGGTGGATATGTCGACCAGTTTAGCCTACGCACCACTCTTCACGGTGCGCGAATATCGTCCAACCTACCGATTCCCGTTCCGACGGATGCCAGAGGCGCAAGGTTTGCACTCTCAAAAGCACCAAACTCTTCCGAAGAAGCCTTGACAGATCGATTGCCGCGAAGTAGATGATTGTCAAAGAAGACACACACCTCGGGTATCCGATAGTGCCCCGCGATGATCAAGGAGCCGAGCAAGTTGTCGATCGCATCGGTGAACAGCTCGGACAAGGGGATCTGGGCACCCGTCAGAATGACAGTCTTGCCCAGGTCTTCGAGGAGGAACGAGAGGGCTGACGCACTGTACGACATGGTATCTGTGCCGTGCAGGATGACGAATGCATCAAACGTCTTGTAGTTGGCTTCAATGTCCCCAGCCATGCGGATATAGTCCGACAGCTCCACCTCGGAGCTGTCGATCAATTTATGGTATTCGTAGATGGCATAACGGATCCGCTTGCCTTGAGCGGTCCGAGGAGTGACAAGCGATGGTAGATTGAGAGGGCCTTCGGGTGTATGCACCGTCATCGTCGCCAACAGATCATGTTCTCCGGGCGCAGAAATTCCCGGTAATCGGGGTGAGCTCGATCCACTCGGCGGTTTCGACCCATTCGTCGAAAGCCACGACGAGTAGGCGCTGACGCTCTGCGAGTTGGCGAACACAGAGTCCTGATGAGGGTCGTGGAATCGAGCCTGTGACCGAAGACTGTAAATCCATCAACCGGGCCCAGACAATTGTTCGTCAGCCTGAGGCCTCGCGGAAGAGACTAGATCCGACGGCACCGAACGGACTTGGAAGCAAGAAAGCCAGCATGTGGGGCATAACCTCCTTCCTTGGTCTTGAGCATCCCGATCGTCCCTCCTGTATGATCGTGGAAACTTTGTCAACATGTAGTAGCCGTCTCGCCAAGACCTTGCAAGCTGTCGGACACTCTGCAACTCACTGTGGGCAGGAGCGAAGCCTGCGGTCAGCTATCGAGGTGCAAAGGCTACATAGGGACATCTCCGGACAGGCCTACCCTGTGTACAATACGAGTACTCGTGCCTCATCCTGACTCGCCATTGTGTCCAAGTCCCCCGGCCGCGACGGATTGCGATGTCGAGCCGAGCGGAGTCGAACCCATGGCGGTTGGTCGGCGCAATCCGGCATATGTCGGAAATCAAATCCTGCTTTTCACCCTGTGCCACTGCAGTGCAGTGCAGTGGCCCAATACCGATGCACACCAGCGCAGCCCGCAAATTAAAGCAGGCTTGGAACAGTCCCAAAAACTCATATATCCGGTTAGGTTTAGGTAAAGATGTTGCTGGTTAGAACAATCGCCCAAGTAATCGATCGTCGATTATCGGCGATCTGCCAGCGCCTCACTGCCACTCTGCGCCTGGCACCGAAGTCCTTCCCGGCCACGAGTTCCAGGCTTCCAGCCGGCCTCAGCCGGCATTTCTCGCAGCCTTTTGGCCTGGAATCCGTTGGGTCAAGACGAGCATCTTACCATGTAACCGATATAGTACATGCATGCATTGGAATTCGACAAGGCTTGTTAACAGCCTAACAGGGGCGCGGCTCGCAAGTCGCAACCGCGTGCTCGCAAACTGGCCTCGCCAGGCCCACGGCGCGGCGCGTGTCGCGAGCAACGCGGCGCGTGTCGCGAGCAACGCGTCGCGTCGCGCGTGCATGGCCGTTGTCAGTCAGTCCCACTTTGCCAAGTGGGCTAGGCTTGCGCAATGAAGAAGGCGCGTATTTTGATATTCTACGTGCCTACTGGGGCTTGCATAACAAATTTGGCAATTCTTATGACAATAGCACCAGTGGTGTAACTTTATGCGCCTGTCGTCGGGTTCAGAGTCGCGTATGGCAGCGGATCTAGCTGCACCCGGGCCCCACACTCCGGGTTCGTCTCCACTATACTATACTTAGTACCCTTCTCTCCTCGTCCTTGCGCATCGAAACACCCTTTCAACCCGACTCCTCTCGCACTCTTGCTGAACGAAACACCATCCGATCCATACCGACACCTGCAGTCTCGTATCATAATACCCAAACACTTGAACACCTCCCCCACCATGATGATGATTTACGGCGCACTCAGCCTTGCTGTGATCTCGCTCGCGTCGACGGTCTCCGCCGCGGCTGCCAGCTCCGAGGGAAACCAGACCTGGACCGGCCAAGTGGGCTACGGACGATTCCCCTGCGGCGTCAAGACCTCATCAAGTGGATGGGTTAGGAATCAAACCATGTGCAAGTACTCACTCCTCGTGTCTCCGTAAGTTCGGCTCCGCGCCCGAGCCAGGAAACACCCCATCGACGAAGACTGATCCCCTTGCGTTATTACCAGCGGGGCGAATACCAACAATACCGCGGGGAATCAAGGTGACGGTCGCAAACCCAAATCTTCCAAGTGCACGGCCGACGGCAACGGCCACTGGTACTGCGGCATTGCCAACGCGATGTAAGCCCGATTGGATAACGCTCCTCAGTTCGCTGAGGGCCAGTGAGCACTCTCAGATCCGATCCGGCAACTGACTACTTGCGGCCGATCGAATTTTCTCTGTAGATGCTCAACGGACAGCAACTGCGACAATGGCAAATGCGTCAAGGGAATTTGCATGTGAGTAAAGGCCCAGGTGCTACTTGTATCTGTTCAAGCGCTGACTGCATCAGCACGCCGCACGTCAAATAGGGGTGGTTTCGATGTCAAGTGCGGCGGCGACGAGTGAGTCTCGTCGTTGAGCATCCTCCTTGCGAACTGCAAGCCTTTGACCTCTGTGCTGATCCATGTTCCACAACCCATATCTCTACAGCACCAAGTGCTCCGGCGACCTTTACTGCAACGCGGCCGATTACTCCAAAACGAGTTCGGGCACCTGTGGTGGCCGCGGTGCTTTCTGCCAGGCAAGGCGGCTCACGTAGATTGCATTTTCAGAAGTCACTTGATTGACGATCTTCACCGTCATTTGGTTCGTTCAGGATTACACCACCGGCAGCACGAACTACACGGCAGTGTCGAATTACAAGATCTGGAATGCCAGCTGCAAAAGCGGATACTGCAACACCATGACGGGCAATTGCGACACGCACAAGAAGCTCGGACAGGTCTGCAAATCGGATTCCGCATTCGTGAGTGATATAAGTGATCTCCGACTATGCGATTTTCGATATTCTCACTGAAGCACTTCGCCTTTTTTGTTGCCCAGGCTTGTGAGACCGGCCTCGAGTGCGTCAAGAACAAGTGCGCCAAGTCCAAGAAGTCGAAGAGGGCAAAGCGAAACACTCTGTCCAAAGAGGTTCATCACCCAGCCGTTGTCGAGTCCCACCGACGAAGCAAAGGTTAGATTCAAACAAGACGTCTCTCGTAGCTGAGCCGGCTAAGCTTCCGTTGCCTCGGCGAGACGGCGTACTCAAGTGACCAATGTGTCACCGGCTCGTCCATACCTCCAAAGTTTATTATATTATCTGGTGTGTTGGCCTCATTCTGTCTAGGTGTGTCTTCGTTGGAAGAGCGTGGGGCTATGTATGATGGCTTGAGCACCACAGTAGGAGTGCGAATTTCGAGCCCCTAACGCTGCACGTTGTGCTGTCGGTGAAACGAAGTACCTACTTCAACAAATTTGCTCGATATAGGACTCCACTTGTGTGATTCGCTGGGGCCTAAGCACCTGTGCTTTGAGCTTCGGGTGGGTCCCTCGGCACGACGACCGCAGTGAGATGTTCGGAATCAAAAGAAGATCTTCCTTGCCAAGCAACTGCAGGATCGTCTAATTGCCTCTGGAGCCGGAGATTGCTGCCCGCCAGCGCCTGCCACTGGCACTGGTCACCACTGGGCAGGCTCGACTCCGTTGATGCTCGGCCTGCCTCCACGTCCTCTCACGTCCACTCAGTTCTCGACTCTACTACAGCTGAACAGCTACCCGTGTCTCGCTTCCTCCGCCACTCGTTACCGCCTCGGACTCGGCTCCGTCGGACACCGTTCAGATTTAACTTTAAGCACCCCCCCCTGGCACGCGTCGCGCTGCGCTCAACCTTTTCCCAGCCTCCCTCCCCGTCTCGCTCCACGCGCCTGAATATGATCGACCCGTCGCCTGGACTGCTCATCATCCTAACTTTACTCGGTCTCGTCCAAGCGGCCCCACACTCTCTAACCCAATCGCAACCCACGACGAACGTGCTCTTGGAACGAGCCACCGCTCGTATCAAGAATACTGATGGATCAGTCGCCCTCGATCGACTGCAACGCGAATTCGCGCTCTTGTCGAAGTGAGTGCCGGAGCGGAGGGTCCGAGCGGCAAGCACCGAGGAGGCTGCTTCGAGCAGCGAGCCTGGCCATTCGAAGACGTGCTTGGATCACACAAGTCTCATGTCCTGACTGAACTCCTTCTCACACTACAGTAAATACGAACGCGTCTGTCATCATCCCCAATTCGCTTGCTGTGCTTCGCGCGCCGATTTTTCCCATTACCGAGACCCTGACGACCCCGCGCCTCTTCCATAGAATCTGAACAACCTCAACAACATGGAATCAGTCAGGGACGTGAATGCGACTGCGAATAGGATGCAAAAACGTGCAGCTCAGTCACTGAGCATGCCGAGCGAGGGCATTTGGACTGGACCCGTATACATTGGGACGCCGGCGAAAAAATTCAGCATCTACTTCGACACCGGTAGTGCCGATATGACCCTCGCTTCAAACAAGTGCCCTAATTCAAGCTGTGGATCCAAGACTCGGTACAACGTCGGCCAAAGTTCGACGGGAAAGTCAACGGGTGGACAGGTCGAGACGAACTATGTCGATGGTACGACGACGGAAGGGAGCGTCGTGACCGATACGGTCGAGGTAGGAGGCATCAGCGTCACCAAACAAGCGATTATCTCGTCGACGTCCATGTCAAAGACCGTCAAGGGCTTGCCAAGTGATGGACTGTAAGTAGGAGCTTCTAAAGCTTCATATCTTTCTTTCTCCAGGCTCGAGGCTGACCTCTAAAGTCTGTACCTACTCCGATTCGCCAACACAGCTTGGGACTCGCCTTCTCCGAGCTTTCTGCGTCGGGTCTAACGACCCTACCTTGGACGCAATACGCCCAAGACACGACCCACAGTCGCTTCGGACTTCGACTGTCGAATACCGCCGGTGCTTCATCGATCACATTCGGTGGCATCAGTCCGAACCATATTTTGGGCGACTTGACGTGGTACAAAGTCGGCAAGACGAAGGGCGCTTGGTCGTACACGTATTGGCAGGTGGCAAACAGTGCGTTCCAACAAATACACACCACATACTCGGCAGTAACCGTACTGACTAGATCTATTTCTCCGACCACACAGGTGCCGCCTACATCAACAATAAAGTCGTATCCACCTCGCGAGTACAATACATCCTCGACTCGGGTACGACCCTCATCGTCGCCCCTCTCGACGGCGCCAAGAAATTCTGGGCCAAAGTCCCCGGTTCGAAGAAACACGACTCGCAATCGTGGACCTACCCTTGTAAGAACGCGCCCAAGGTCGGGTTCGTACTCGGAGGTACAGGACGACAATGGATGGTGTCTGCGTCGAGTCAGTGTTTCCACCGTCCGCGCCGAAACTTCTTTCTTACATACGAACTAATCTAATCATCCTCCGCGAAACCCCTTCATAGCCTTTAACCTCGGACACGTGAGCGGTGACACGACTCGATGCCTCGGCGCAGTAGTCGGAATGGACCTCGGACTAGGATCGGCATGGATTCTGGGCGATTCGTTCTTGACCGGCGTGTACGCTGCTTTCGACGTCAAAAACCGTCTCATTGGGCTTGCGGACCCCAAGTGATTCGAGATCGATAGTCTCGGCTTAGAATACCCCTGATGAACGAGGATACCTTTTGGACAATGTGTACCGGTCGTGGTACTGTAGAACATACTGTACAACATGAAAATGCATAGCACACGGACGTAAATCCCAGACAACACCTCCAGCCTTCTAGATTTCGGTCTGATGCAACCTCGTTTTCCAATCCTTCATCCCACAACTCCTCGCCAACATATCCACCGTCTCAAACCCGACTCTACACCTCAGCTTGACCCCATCCAAAACTTTATCCTGCGCCGAGACGCGTTGCAACAGACGCAGGTTGATCAATGTCGCGACTTGCATCTGCACGTCGATTGTAGAAGAGATGGAAGGGTCGTCCACGAGGGCTTCGAAGATGGCTAAGAGGCGTTCGAGAGGGAAGGCCTTGCCTCCTGACTCCAAAGAAGTGATGTGTGCCTGAATAGGAAGGGGGGATATGCATCAGTCTCGAAGTCTCAATCTTGGTGCTCGACCATCGGGATTTCTTCACCTTTGTGGGACTATTCCCCACCCTGAATTTCTTGATTTGTCTCCATTTCTTCCCCTTCCGGGCAATCCCTTCATCAACCTTGACGAAAACCCTCACATCACTTTTAGGCGGATTGAAAGCCGCATAGAAGCTAGCGAGAATCAACATCCTCGCGACAAACGGTAAGGAATTGGCCAAAGTTTGATCAGCTTTGGTCTCGACTTCGGCCGAGGTGAGTGGTCTTGAAGCGGCGAGGTTCATTGCTTTGGCTCGTTTGGCGAGTGGGGTCGTTGCAGCGGCCGCGCAGAAGAGGCTGTGGGATGGGATGGAGTCGTTCAGAGTACTGGCGGAAGTGGATGCAGCCGGCCGGATAGGGGAAGCGACCGAGGATGAAGGGCTCGGGAGGTAATTCGGGCGAGCAGGCAAGTCCGGGATCGAGCCGACGAACCCACGCATCGTCGTCTTTGTGGGGGTCGAGGCGTTCTTCTTCTTCGGTGAACCGAGTCCTTCTGCCACGTAGGATGATTGACGAGGCGCTCCGTGTCGCTCGTATTCACGTGCAAACTCGGCTTTCATAAGTGAGGTCAATGTCGAGATCTGATTCGGATTGGCCGGCACTACAGGACGGAAGTGGCTGGCTCAGCTTTTATGTCCTCAAGAAAAGCCTTCATCGACGAGACGGCTACGTACGACTACCCTGATCTAGACAATCCAACCAGCTCGGCCAGAATTTGGCTGCCAAATGGGCGAAATCGTTGACTTCGGTGTAGGTGTTGCTGAAGATTGACCATAACACTTGTACGAGGGAGCGGAAAAGGGACACGGTCTCGTCGGTTGTCATGGGTGAGAAAGCGGGCTGGGTCGCGGCAAATCGTGCAGTGAGTAATGCGACGATGCCTTCTCCTGGAGCGTTCTTGTTCGACGCATCTGGAGTGAAGACAAGAAGCTCGATCAGCGGAGGTCAATTTGTCTCGCCGAGCTTGCCCGGGTCTGACCTAAATTGCCTCGGCCTAAGTCGGGGAAGACGAGCAACTGGGGTTCGACGTTGCCCACCATGGAGTCTCGTAGCTTGGTCGGGGCCAAACTCGAGATCAAAATGGTGGAAATCGGGAGTCGGGACTGCGAAGCGTCGTCAAGACTGTGTTCAGTCACCTGTGATCGTAGTGCGACATGTGTGAGAAAATATCTTACCAAACTGCCGACCCTCCTCATCGCATTCGAGAAGGTCATGCCCAACCCGGTTTCTTTAGGTGCACCTCCGACCGTTCCCGCGCTTGGAAGTTCTGACAGCTTCTCAGCCTTGTCCAGTATGATGAAGCGATGCGGCGTCGCGATCGTCCTTTTCGCGTTCAGAGCAGCAAATTCTTCGGCATCCGAGTCGTCGTCGTCACGGTCTGCATTGGGTCGAGATCGCTTCTTGGGTGCTGGTTGAGGATCTTGTTCCTTTCCTAGTGAACATATGGTAGAGAGGGAGACGAAAAAGTGTTCGAGCGTGTCGCGTATAGGCGCGATGGCAGATTTAGGAGGTGCTTTCGAGCGGTTCCACCGGATGACCCATTCCTCGTTCGCTTCCCCATCCACGGCTTCTTCTTCATCTTGACTCGATTCGTCTTCTGCTTGCTGCTGCTGTTGCGCTTGAAGCCTGCTGACCCTCTTGCGCTTGTTGTCTCTCCACGCTGACGCTCTGTCCTCGCTGCTTCTCTTCTTCGACGCCGCCACATCGACCTTTACAACCTCACACCCCTGATTCCTCCCATCCCAACACGCAACCGCTCTAGCCCTCTCATCCCACACATCCTCGTCACCCTCCCCAGCGAACCCACTAAGCTTATTCAGTACCCGATCAAAGAGCTGCCTCGTCGAATGCAGCTGATTCAATTCGACGCTCGCGTATCGAGGGAGCAACTCCTGCACCGAAGGTTGGGCAGGGGCATGCTTGATCACCAGGCGTTGTTCGTCGAGTATGTGGTGAATTATGGGCAGGACGAGGTGAGAGTTGGTCGGGGCGTGGATGTGTAGACAGGGTGGGGGAGCGGCCGAACAGAGTAATGACGATAAGCGCGTGACGAAGGGCTGTAGCGAGGGAAGGGACAGAAGGGTGGAAATCGCTGGGTCGGACATGAACGATGATGGTGTCCGGAATAGCTCTGCTCCACCGAGACGGTCAGGGGACGAGCGACGAGTGCGTGAACAGAGGTGAGAAGGTGAAAGGCGGAATTGTGGAGGTGACGCGCCTCGACGCGCCAACGCGTGCGAACGCTTCCAGAGGCTCCCAGAGGCTCCAAGTCAGCTGCTTCTGTTTGGGTCCTGTACGGCGCCTTCCTCTCTCCTCTTCCACTCACGCACGGTCACTCGTACGATGTCAAAGGCTGTCAGGACCCTCGAAACGATCGCCTAGACTGCCTTGCCTGCCTTGCCTGCCCGGAGAGCGCTCACGGTGAGTGAACCAGCCTGGTGCAACCCAACCCCATCTCACTTCTCACCCTGCGCCTTGGCTCTTGGTAACTCATCACACCGGAAAAATGTATCTCGTGTATCCCACAGCTTCCTCGTGCATCGTACATCTCGCTCGATCACCACTTGGAAGATCCCGGTGCGACGTCAGTGTGCTCAGGAGCAACCGCACCATCATCGAGCCCCTATCGTCAACATGGTCTGGGTATTACACGGAACCGTCGACTGTAGAGCCGAGAGTAAGTTTCACTCCCCGGCTCGCGCTCGATCAACTCATCGGTCCCGATTTTGACATCTCGTGCTCACTCGCTTCTCTCCCGGAGACAACAGCTGCGCCTGAACTCAACTCGATCCCACCTCGCTCGTCACATCTTCTCCGTCCAGGGCGTACCTACCGTCTGGGTCGACTACCCAATCAAGCTCAAAAAGTCAAGAACCGATTGCACGACTTTTACCTCAACTCGTCCAAGATTTCAAAGTTGGGCACCTGGGAAACGACCATCCCTTCGCTCTCGGACGGCGCATCCTCGTGGGCGTACGAGGACGATCCCACCAACCCCAAAAACCTCGATCCGTACCCCTTGATCTTGAAAGGAAAGGTCCAGCACCGCGGATCGGACGGCAAGCTCACGGCCATCGATGGGGAAAGCGTTAATGTCAAATCTGGTGACAGCTTCGCCTTTGGCGCCATCTACGAGATGACGTGAGTGGCGCGAGAAAAGTTGTGACGCCGAGATTGGCAAGCGACACTGAACTCATGGATGGTCTCCGACTGCTCCGCTCACAGCTTTGAGTGGGTCCCCCTCATCTTTGCGATTTCTTCGGCCACAGTCGCCAAGAAGAGCATTTACGCCGATTTGGCTAAATCAGTCGGTGAGTGTGATCAGAAGCAGCTCTTGGCAAGTCCGGACTGAATAATCGATATACGCCACAGGCTTCAAGATCGCCTACAAGACGTTCCGACCCCACCATACCCATTACCTCACCAAGAAGCTGACGCCCAACGCCTCGCTCATGAGCGCGGCTCTTGTCGGATCCCATGTTGCCGATCCAAGTTACCTCGACAAGTTAGCGGCCTGTACGACGTATGCAACCCCTCCAGCTTCCGAAATGCCTCCGCCTCGGCCCCAAGGCGCCGACAAAGACTCGGCGGTCGTACTCGCGTGGGAAGCCCAAGTCTACGAGGCGCATCCGGGCGCCGGATCGGACCCCGAGCATTGGTGGGGCAAGAGCATCCTCGAAGCCGATTGGTCCGTGTTGCCGAGTCCAAAGGAGTGTCCGTGCAACGTCGATCCGCAATTCCCGACGGGGACGACGGAGGGCTGGTCCCCGAACCCGCAGCGAAGGACGATGTTTCGCGACGTCATTGCCTTGCCTTTCCAGGAGGACGTGAGTATCTTCGTCGCCACGAGGAGTCTCAAGGAGTTTGGACTGACTCGTTGTTTCTTGCTCGTTTGTTCGGTTCGTTCCTGCTGCGCCCCAGCCCGAGGGTGATCCAAGTGGCCTGCTCGAACTCGGTGGTGCTCATCTCATTTCACGCGACATGCTGCCTCTCGATCGACCAATCTCAGCCCTTCGCCATGCGATCGACGACTACAAGCACGTCAAAGGTTTCGAGAAGGATCTCCGGTTTGCCATCATACCTCCTGAAGGTTTCGAGCCCCTTCCGGCGCCGAATGAACCAGCCAAATTCAAGACGGTGCGCCAGCTGGCCCAAGCGTGAGTCCGCATGGATGTTCCGCCGAGATAGAGGAAAGACTGAAGGCGTTTTGGTATGACGTGTAGTCTTGGAGAAGCCAAGTTCGTTGGACATCCGATGATCGACTTGCTGCAGGCCATTTACGACGCCGACCCCGCACAGCTCTTGGGACCTCTCGTGATGGTACCTCCGACCCCGTCTCCTGAGGTCGAAGGGAGCCCAGTTGCTGGTGCGAGTCTCAGTCGTTTGACGGCGACAACGAGTGATCACATACCTCTCCCTTCGAGTGAGCTCCAGTACACCCTGGGGGATCAATCAGCACCGTCGACGGCTGCAGTGCAGACGCAGGCACCAGCGTCTGCAGAGGAAGCAGCTTCAGCGCCGGCTCCGACGATCGTTCGTAGAGTAAGCAACCAGAGGTTTCCCTGGGTTCTCCTTTCGGTCAGCTGCTTGCTCATCTACCACTTTGCATCTTCTCGCAGCTCAAGCGACACAGACGTGACGCTCCGAGCAAACTGGATGAGCTCTTTGGTCTCGACAAACCGTCCGCCGCCGAAGAGGATGAACCCCCTTCGCATGCCCAAGAGCCCGACCCACTTCCCTCCGTATCTCTCCTCGCCGCTTCTACCGTGGAAATTGACGTACCTTCATCGTCTCAAACGGTCGGAGAGATTACTTCCAAGCCCGCGCCAACGGCTCGAAGGTTCCTCAAGCGTCGAGCCGTGAGCGGTGATCCACCCTCCAGTCTCTTCGATGAAGTCGGCAGCTCCTCTTCGTCCGTTCCCGAGGCGAAAAGAACAAGGTACGATTCCATGACGAGGGAGGCAAGGTTGAGGAAGATCCAGGAAGAGGATGATGCCGAGGCTGCCAAGGAATTGGAGAGGAAGCGCGCGGGTAAAGTCATTCCGCCTGATGATGTGGAGGTGGTGGTGGAAGTGGTGACACCGAAAGCGGGACGCGGACGCAAGAGAGCAATCGACCAAACTGCGGAAGAGGGAGATGGGGAGGAAGATGAGGAAGATGGCACCCCGAAGAAAGGGAAGGGGCGAGCCAAGACGGCTTCGAAACGAGCTCGATCGGAGAACGCACAACCGGCCGTCGTTGTGGACGATGAAGAGGAGAATCGACGGTCTACGGGCAATGCATCACCGCATAAATCACAGGGTGCGAAGAAGAAGGGCAAAGGCAAGGCGTCGAACCAGGTTATCGATGATGAAGCCGGGGTCGAGCAAGCCCCCGTACTGCTTCAGGTCACGTCAAGACGAGGTAAAGGCAAAGCCGCGCTCATGGAACAAGAGCTGAACGACGACTTCAACCGACTCAAGATCGTCAAACCCAACTTCAAGAAGATGAACGCCCTCGAGCGCCACCGTATGACCTGGGACGAAATCGACAGCAAGGAAGAGCACATGCGCCTTGTTCGGAATGATCAAGAACAGCGAGAGGAGCAAGATGTCGACGACCCCAATCTTTGGGCGGGAAAACCTCATGGCATGTTCGTCGTCAAGAAGGTTCACTTTCCGAGGCCGCAGACGCTCCAGCCACGATTAGAAGATACGGGTCAATGGGCGGGGAGGGCGAACTTCAAGGCTTTCAAGGTGAGAAAGTCGACGCGCAGAGCCCGCGAAAGGGCCCTTTTTGACGAGTTCTGTGCGTTGGTTTTTTACTCGTAGCCCAAGGAAGCTCTGGGGACGGCAAATGAACGAAGCGAGCCCCGGCCTCCAATCCGTCTCGCCCCCATCAAACGCGCCGACTATGGCCTCGGCAAAAGTAAGTTTCGCTAAACTGGGGCATCTAGGCATGTTTATGAATTTACGATCCTCCCCCCCCCCCCCCCGCCCCCCCCCCCCCCCCCCCACCCACCCGCGGTGTAGGCTACAAAACGAAAGGCAACCGCAATCCGGGCATGCTGGGTACTCAGTCGCAGATGCAAAGCCAATCGCGTCAAGTCGACGACGACGACGATGACGACTTCGACTTTGGCATGGACAGTGATGGCTTCCAGCCGATGCTCAACTTTGGATCAACCGCGAAGGCCAGGACCGCTGCGGCGACCAAGTCGACCAAGAGCAGTAGTACAAACAGCAAGAGCAAAGATGGAAAAGATAAAGGCAAAGGCAAAGGCAAAGGCAAAGGCAAGGCCAAGATCGCACAAGTTTCCATAGAATCTGATGATGATCCTTTCAGTTCGGACGACCTGCGCCCGAGTCGTGCCGTCATCAGCGATGTCGAAGAAGTGGACGAGATGGACGTCGACGATAGCGATACCGCAGCATCGAGGTCGACTGCTAGCAAGAGGAGGGGCAGGTCGGCTCCCAGTCAAAGTGGATCGAGTATGACGGTGAAGCAGCCAAGCTTGTCGCGCGCATCGACGACCACTCGCCAATCTCGTGCTAAAGCTCCGGTCGTTCGAACGCCGAGCAAGATGACAATTACGGTGCTCACTGACGACAACGATGACAGTGACTCGGGGTTGACGTTCAAGGTAAATGATGGTTTTGGTGACTACTGAGCACCCTTCTCAGGAATATATGCTGATCTACAGTAATTCAACAGGGGTTTGAGACGAAAAAACGCAAGCGCTAGCAAGCGAATTCGAGGCAGGGTCTCATCCAGTGGCTTTGAGTACAAAGAGCCCATGGGTTCTGGCTTGAAATACCCTTTTTGCACTTGTACATCGCACATTTTCGCCGTCTTCGGCAGCAGTGACTTGGGTAAAGTAAGGGTTGGCAGGGCGCGGAGTTGCATAGGATGTCTTTTCCGAGGCTTCATCGGGTGCTTGCAGGGAGCTCTCCGGATTTTACTTTTTCTGTGTGAGCTAGCTCGCAGCTCGCTTTCTTGCGTGGGAAGACGGACATCCTGATTAGGGTTCTTGAGATCGTACCTTTGGTCTTGCAATCCTGCAGCAATATACGTATCTGGTGGGGTGTACGCGTAAACGTTTGCCTCCAAAAATCACATCAGAAGGCGATCTGACACTTCATCTGAGCTCGGCGCCAGGGGTCAATATTGGATGACGACAAGCTCGCCGAGCGTTATGTATGGCGAAGACTTGCTGTCGGGCTTTAGAAGACTTCGGGGTATGCTGTAGAAGTTGATAATGGTTACAGCGCAAAGGATGCCTTTTTGCCATCGGCGTTGGAAAAAATATTAGAAAGGACTGCGACCAGCGGTACCCTCGGAGATATTCCCAGTGGTGCTGCCACACCAAAAGAGCGCCACAGCTTCCCTCTGCAAGACAGAAGGCTTTGTTTCTGACCTAAGATACGATGGACTGCATCTTCGGATGTTGTCATCATTGCGGTCAGAGGGGTGGTACCCCTTTCGAAATTTGGTTCTGTCAAAATCGTTACCCAAGCAGTGATCAGCATCGTCTCGGCGGGCGCGTCACTGCGACCCTTCGGGGGCATTCCGCCTTCCCTTTCTTCTCCCGGGCGCTTCGGAGAGATCGTCCCGAGCGGGCGACAATCGGATGCGTGACAAGCCACATCATTGCAGTGACGTCTGTGACCGAAGTGATAGCGCATGGGGCAAAGGTGCGGTGGCCCAGGCGCTTTTGAGACATCGCAAGATAGGCGTTGCTTTGCATTCGAACCCCTTATAGATGGGATCGTCGTTTGCAGCAGCAACTCAGCACACCTGCCAGGAGAGGCTTTGCAATTGTCTCAAAACTCCAGGCCACATGGAAGGCTCTTACCCGGGATGGCAATTAAAACCAGTGAATACTGTCCATCATCTTTCGATGAGGAAAGTTTGATTTTCTGCCTATCAGGCCTCGGCCTCCTGCCGGCGCTGAAGGGCCCGTCGTCAGCTCAACAAGGGGGAGTCAGCATCCGGCGCGCCAAGAGGACCAAAGAGCGAACGCCGCACCCTCGCCACGAAGTACTTCCCTTTGATAGTTCAATGTCGCGTATACCCAGACAAGTGTTGCAACGTAAGCGCGCTCTTTGCGTCAGTATCTATAAATGGATACCTTGACACTTGTCAGCGACTGCGAGTCAACCATCGGAGAACTGTTGCCGAAGATTCGAACGACCCTTCAAACTTTGCCTCTTGGCTTCTTCCCATCCGCCCTAGAAGTCGACCAAAACATATCCCGCGCAACACTCTACCCTTCGAGATCTGAACCTAGTTTTAGATAAGCTTCCCACGAAGTGTCTCGTCTACCTCTGATCGATCCGCCTGCCTCCGATCTTGCACCGCCTCGAACTCTAGCTACTAGCGCCGGGCAACCCGCTTTCCCTTTGTTGCACCCGGCCGGCTTCCGAGCCCGCTCACACGCTCGCCACCTCGTGACGACCATCGGTCCCCGAGGGGCATCTCGAGTCCGAGCCTGAGGCAACAAACAAGTGCACGGAGCGCAATTCGAACACCTTTGCCCCCACCCCGTCGACCTTGACCTCCGCTTTCTCTTTCCGCTCCTGCCTTATGCCGGTCCCAATTCGCTTCTCCCGCGACTACGTATCCATGAGCACCCTCGACTCGTCCCCCAACCCCCAACTCATCTCCATGAACCCTGCCCAAAAACTCCCGGTTGGATCACGGTACGAGTCCGTACCCCATCTAGGACCCGGGACAGCGGTCTATGTTCGTCAACCAACTCGATCTCAACTTGTGAGTTTACTTTCCTGCTGGTGTCCGTGGAAAAGGGGCTCATATTCTACTGGGGCCGCTCCGCGCGAACAGAAAGCAAACTCGGGCTTGTTCTCCAACCCAAACCGGGCATTCTACATTCCTGACCCAGAAGGAAAACCTGTGAGTACATGGCCACAACTTTCGCAGAGAAGCTACTATGGCCGTTCCAATATACTGACTCTGCCCCCCCAATGTCGGGTGTCGTTGTCCAGTTCGTTGACGTCGACGGCGTCGAATCCGGGCCTCGATGGATCCTCATTGACCCGCAAGGCAAAGTCGGTTCTGACGACGGAAAAAAGCACAAGGAGGAAAGGGGGTGCTGGATCATGTGATAGCGCCTTTCGCATCATTCGACCGTGAATCACTTGAGTCGATGAAGCTCGTTTCTCCGGGAGTTCGCCAAGCTTCCCCTTGTTACGGGCGTACTATGTGTTTCTATTTTGTGATGTTTTTCATATGATTATAGCCTATACTTTATTAGTATTCGTCGCAGCTTGCATTAATACCTTCCGTGCCCATTCAAATACATCAGCTCCACTTCTTCCAGGCCTGCGAAGGCGAATGACGGCGCCTCCCCCAACTTCCGCATATGACATGTCACCCCCAGACGAGGTTCCCACCGAAAGCTACCCATGAGATGGCAACCACCAGTAGACTGATTCTCAAGGCCCATAACCCCCTCCGAGTTTCCGCAGCGCTGGCACTTCCCTTTCTTACACCCTCACTGTGACACGAGATGGGCGGCAGTAACGACGGAGTTACGTGATCTTCCAGCTCTGGATGCAGCTCGTTCTCGGACTTGATGCGATCTGTGTCCACGGAAGCGAGATTTTCCTCGACAGTCGGTACGAGTCCATACTCCATCCCCCGATGATCGTCTTCAGATCGATCGCGTTCGAATCGAGCGAGCGAAGTCCACCACCAGATAATCACCCCGAGCTGGAGCTCGCAGAACAGCAAAAGCAAGCTCACGGCGAAGAGCGCACTCGCTCGATCCTTATCCGCACCCGTCACATTGGGGGATTCGAATGCCGAATGAGGGGTTGAGAGGATCGCGGCGGTGATGGTCTGCGAAATGACGGCCCCGGCCATTTCGAGCGATTTATGTAGGCCTAAGGCTGTCGAAGTTTGGCTGTGGAACGGGGACATCAGCAATCAATCAGAATAAGTGGGACCGGACAAGCATGGAGAAGATGACGTACTGTCGCTCGACGATACGGGGAACAACAACAACGAGCAGCAAGGGACCACCTCCTATCCCGATAGCCGACGGTGTCAGCGCGAGGTAGTGGGGTACGACGGAAGTGAGCTACAGGTGTGAGAATTTGAAATCTGTTGAGCATGCGTGAGCTCTTCCAGTGGAGAAACCGGAGAGACGAGTACTAACGCTAAGTAGAATGATGTAGGTTGCGGAGATGGAAAGGGGCACAGCCATGTACAGTCTTGCGAGGATGCTTGGACGGCGATCCAAGGCCCACCCGATGACGGGGTACAGCTATAAGTTTTTAGTAATAGGTTCTCCAGTGAGTACGATGCCTGAATTTGTTCGGCCAGATCAGAGGGCCTCACCAGTGTGCTCGAAAACAATATTTGAGAGGCGGAAGACGCGGCCTGGGACTCCGTGATTTGGTATATGGACATCAAGAGCGATGTCGAGAGATGAATGGTGGAGTACCATCCCCCAGCAAGGAAGCAGACCGCGATGTAAAACCAGAACAAGTCGCCAAAAAGGGATGACTCGGATAGGGGTACCCATCGGCCATGATCGTCTTTAAGCTGATGGCGCGGATCGGCGGCGGGAAGCGTTCGCTCCACCATGCTGTAGAACAGACAGCACAAGAAAGAGAACATGGCGAGGAAGGTGGCGATGATGAAAGGAAGCCGAGGTGAGATTTTTGATAGTGGCTGCGCCGTGATCGAAGCCAGAAAGGCCGACTGTGAATACCACGGGCGAGATTAATTGACGTACTTCGACTTATGACTAGATAGGTAGACACTGCAGCGTACAAATTTTCCCAGCAAGAGGCCGATGGCGACGGTTCTCGCCATAGTGGTTGAGTTCGAGGTGTTATGGCGCAGGATGATTGACTCCTGAACAACGGCAATAGGAGCAAGGCCGAGGCCGAAAATAAACAGGCCTGAAATCTACAAACACATCCAGGCCAGCGTATTAGTGCGCAAAACTGATCGTTCATAGCACGTCTGGTGTTGTGACTGACCATGGTGCCGACGGAACGTACCCCACCGCCCTCCCCGTCATCGAGCTGACCGTAGACAACGAGCAGAAGGCCACACAGTACGATGGCGGTCGAAAAGAGCCCCACCTGGTGTATACGGATCAATTCATATCAAGCTCGGCTTCGGTGCCTGTCATGAGAAACACATCAGGAAAACCTTACCCTGGCAGCTCCAAATCTGCCGTGGCAATCGGGATTTTCCAGTCAGCACAGTCGTAGAGTCCGAAGTAGTCCACTTTGCGGGTAAAAATCGTTTTGTATTTGACTTACTTTGGGACCAGCAATCCTGAGATGAGAGGCGTTATTGTGTTTGACAGCTCAAACGACGAGATGAGGGCTTTGAGCGTGGAATCAAGTGCGCCCGCGGAGTCAATAACGGAATGCTGCGAGACGGCCCACCCCCACATCGCAGCAGCCCCAGAGTGCATGAAACCACGCAGCCGGAGGTGCAACGTGGGGCGCGACTCACACGAAAAGTTGGCTTCGGACGTTTTGAGTGAGTGCTTCAATGGACCGAGTAGATATGCACCATAATGCTATTGCAATACGAGCGATATCCCAGCTTAGCCATCGCATGGTGCACCACATACCCCAGCCCGTACGGGGAGCCTACCGACTCACCGAACCAATGGCAAGCAGGCCGGCCAGCGCAAGCAGTATCCGTCGTATCCTCTCTTGTTGTGCCAAGCTCATGCCATCTGCTGGTGCACTGAGCAGGCCTCTCACGCGCGGCACCTCATCGTCCTCGTCGCCGACCCACACGTCTCCTGTCCGGAGCGCTTCTTCGTCATCGAGCGGCTGCGGGGTCGTACCGCGGTGATCCCCCAGTGTGAGGTGGTCGCCCGCAGTCAGAGACAGCTCGAGGTCATCCTCGAGGTCCCAGTCCGTTGAGAGGCCTGGTCGATGATGTCGACGCTGCATTCCAGTTGCTCCTCTCGAAGGCACTGACAGCCCGCACACGCACAGCCTTGCCGGCGTTGGTGCGGATGATACGGTGCTAAACGCCTGTCGTGCGAGATCACAGAGCGACACCCCCGGCAGCTCCCCCGGCAGCGTCCGGTCCACCTCGAGCGGAGGTCCGAGCGCGACCGTTTCATGCGCAAGCTCCACATTTCACTGGACGAGCGGGCGATCGCGTGTCACTTTGCGCCTACATCCACCCCGTTACACCGCGTCGACTTTATAGGTTGCGCGCATCTGGACGGTCTCCAGGAGGTAATGTCGTCGCTCCCTCGACACACTCCAACGTCGAGTCTGGCCTCGACCAGTCGCGGCAAGGTCGCACCAACGAGCTCGGCTGAGCCGGAAGCAGCTCGAGTGTCGCTGTCGTCCAAGCATCCGCCTATATCGCATGTGTTCCTCGCCGAATTTGATATTGACCAGTACGTCCGCGATTTGTATCCTATACGCGTCATGATGCGATTGATGCGAGTGCTGATCGTCTTCCACCTCACTCGTCGTCGCTCAACCCCGGTACTTCGTTTGAACCGTGTTCCTCGTTGTTCACCGACTTCGCCTCGGATTTCTGCGTTTCCATCCGCACCACCTCGCTACCGTATAGAGGATCAATACTCAAACATCAATATCCGGGTCAGAGCTCGATCGATGAGCAGTCAGTCGCGTCGTCTCGAGCCCCGAATTCCTCCCGAGCTCAGAACTAACGTGTAGATTGACTCGGGCCGATTGGTGCTTCCACAGCCTTCTCGCAGAACACATGCTGCCAGATGGAGCACATGACCGGCAAGAGGATTGGACCGTCTTCTATCTCAACCAGATACCGCCCTTGACCATCTCTGATTCGTCGACCCCCCCGACCTCGGAGACGGATGCCAGATCCACCTTGGGAGCTGCGGGAGCGAATACGAGTGGCCAAAAGAGCGAGCTGTTGTATGTCATGAGTTTGGTCAGGACAAAGAAGGATGCGACAGTGCGAAGGTCAGTTCAACAGTAAGCCCAGTTTTACCCTGAGGCGCCCTGTTGACGACCTCGCAAATTCTGCCGACAGAGGAGCTCTCGTTAAAGCGCTCGCGGTGGCATCGCATCATCCTTATATTCAGGTTTTCAAGGTGAGATAGAACATACGAGAAGTCGTACCGGTATATTTCTGACCAGAATGCTCCATATACCTCAGCCGGTACTCTTACTCGCCCTCGAAGCCTATTTCATCGAACCCTCCTCAGCCTACCTGGCCCGTCTCTTCCATTCGATCAACTTGATGGATATGTCGGACGTGCCCAGTCTGTCGTTCGATGAGCGCTTGGTTCTGAGAGCCACTGAGCGCAAAGACTTTTTTGAGGAAAAGTGGAGTAGGAACTCGACTGCACAGAGGCATCAGCATTCTGCCAATTCAAGCACCGACACATCTTCGATCCACGATCACCATCGCGATTCTAGGGCTCCGCACCATCATCAGCATAGCTCGATCACACATTCAACCTCGATGGGGTCGCTGACGAGTGCCGAAGTGCTGGACGGCTCGGGTCCTTCGCCATCGATATCCTCCAATAGCATTTCCTCGCTCGCCCTGGGCGCAAGAACACATCCGCCATCGTCCGCCGATCACTCCTCGTCTTCGGCACCTTCCGCTGATGGATCACCTTACGCTCGGTCAAGGACCAACACATTGGGGTCTTCGGATGATGGTTTCAAGGTCCCGTTCTTCGGTGGCTTGGCTCATCTCAATGGAGGAGGGGCGAGTTCGACGGCGACAAGCTTCAGCTATGGTGCACAAGGCGACGGAAGTCGGTCGCTGACGCCGAGCGCAGCGGCATCGGTGGCGGTGGCTCACGTCTCGCGCGATACCCATTGGTTTGATAGCAAGATCACATTTAACTCGATGACACTCCCGATACGGATACCCCTCTCGACGTTCCCGGAGGAGATTGGCGACGTAAGCTACTAATCATTACCACTTGCCTCATGCTCGTGACGTGACTGACCGCGTTCGCCCTAGCAGTACTCTCTGATCAAACTCATCCAAACGTTCTCATCGCCGACATCACTAACACCCGGCCCGCTGCACCCGCACCTCCACACCTCCGGATCAGCGACACCACCGATCATCGTCCTCTTCAACGCGCTTGTCACGAACAAGCGGGTCGTCTTCCTGGGCCACGGGCACGCCGCCAGCCTGGTGGCTAACCTGGTCCTCGCCGCTTGTGCGCTCGCAAGTGGCTGCGGCGCTGTTCTTGGCGGCTTCGTCGAGCGAGCTTTTCCATACACCAACCTGACCAACTTGGACAATCTCGAGAATGTGTGAGTCCTTGATCTTAAACTTCCTCTGAGGAGGTTGACTGGCTGACGACCTCAGCCTATACTCTCGATAGACCTGGTTTCATTGCCGGAGTCTGCAACCCCGCATTTGCGGATCGACCTTCATGGTGGGACGTGTTGTGCAACTACGAAACGGGCAAGATCGTCGTCTCCAAAGAGATCCGCCCGGCAGCACCGATGCGGACCCACGCCACAGGGGCGACTGGCCGGACAGCCACCGCGGCCACTTTGGTATCGGCAATCTCGTCCGAGTTGACCGGGACGAATGGCGACGACGGAGAAGGAAGAACACCGAGTCTGGCGTCCGCTCCGCTCGGGTCTGCGGTCGGTGCAACGGGTGGCGTGGCGGCGGGGTCGACTTCTGTAGGGCGTGTACAATCGTACGACTACGATTTCGTGGATGAGGTGAGTCCACGTTTTGGGCTTGGGCACGATCAGACGGAGGTACTGACGCACCGGAACCGAGCGCTCACAGATCTTGTCGTCGATTGCGAGTCACCACGGCGAAGCCGCCATTCGGGCACGCTGCACGGACTATGTGCAACGCTTTGTGCGTATCGCTTCTCGCTACGAAGAAGATGTTACCGGCACGACTTCTATAGGCTACCCCTATGCGCCATTCACTTCTGGACCTGTTTCGGTATTGGGCAGTGGGGTGTTCTTTCCTGATGAGACGATGACGACGAGAGAAATGTCGATCAATGCTGGTCGGGTCGAGGGGTGGTGTTTGACGAATGGGTACACCTTGTTCAAGCAGGTAAGCTCTTTTCTGCTCTTCTTGGGCTGATCTATCTTGCGCTCTGCGCTAAAACAGCGAATTTTCCCCGCTTCCTAGTCGTTCGCCTTGGACTGTGAGCGACCGATGCGACAAATCGACCTGTCGCACCAGCTTGCACGATTGCGATACTCTCGACGAATGCCGAGCACCGAAGTCGCAGCGATCATGCGGAGCCTAGCTGAGCTCTGCCGGACCTCCGAGGATGCAGTGGTAGCAGTGAGTGCTGGTGTTCAGGCGCCTGCTAACGGACAGCATGGACAGCACGGACGAAGACGACTGAAAGGTGTTGCCGCGCCGACTTGTCTCCAGCTGCTTGCACGCCTCCCAGCACACATGGGAGGACTCTTGCCACTTGCATTCGGTCTTTTCCACCCATCGACGACCGTTCGATCTTACACTATCAGCTTGTTTGACCAGATCAACGCGAATCCGGTGAGTTCCAAGTATCTCTCGTGATGCTTTTCAAGTTGGCCTTTCAGGGTGCTCAGTCAGGATCGCTGTACTTCACCACAGACGGGCCGGAAATTCATCCAAGCGCTCAACGCCTTCCATCGTTCAGCTTACCATCGCCTCTGCAAGGAGAACGAGGTAGATCGAGTCGCGGGCAAGCTAAACGACACGTTGGAGGCGGGAACCAGTCCGGCTGCACAGAGTCAGAGTCAGCTCAATGGGCGGAGAGGGAGTCAGATGCAATGATTCAGTGTGGGCCTGCAGCTACGAATACAATTGTTGTGTTGTACCTTTTTGATGCGGGTGAGTGCAAGATCGATTCCGGAGTGGTAGACTGCTAAAATGAGCAAGGATGCAAGAACCCGGAAAACGCGCACTCGGACTTCAATCTTGGGTTGGAACTGGCGACACATCGATTTTGTCTTGACGAAAAGCTTCGACGGCTCCAACGATGGACCTCATTAGGCTGAGAAGTCGATGTGCGAGTTAGCGTTGACTTGTGCCTGCAAGGTGCGACGCCTATCGGTGGTACGACGTACGCAGCAATCGAGGTCTTTTGCTGCTCTGTGGCCGATGTACTCTTGTAGATCAGCCAAAGACAATCGTGCGGAGTTAGTTGGCGAAGAAGTGTTCTGACATTTGAACGTACGGTTCCGCTCTTCTTCCTTGGCGAGTTCTTGTGCCATGTTTTCCAAGTCCATCTGGTCCTCGATTGCTCGGCGCGAGACGTGCGCGTGACTCCACACTTCAAAGTCCTTCATCAGCTGATCAAACTCGGCCAGGAGAGCTGGTTCCGGTCGTATCAGTCCATCGGTAGAAGTTTGTGATTCAAGATGAAGGAACGAACTGTTCATCTGCTCGTTGTCGTGATTTTGATCGGCCTCAAAGACCCGGCGCATCTCGTCGACGTCGAAATGAGGCGTCGGCGTGTCTGGGTTGATCGTCACAGGGGTGGAGGTGGGTGGGATGCGAGTGTTGTCAGTCATGTTCCAGAGGTAGATGAACCACTTCAAATGAATAGGTTGAGGAGACTTCTGATTCGATCTTCGTACGACGCGATTGTTGGCTTCTAAGGAGTTCGGCGAATTGTGGGGCACAAGAAAGGAGGTGCCAAAACTCGACCGATGACTAAATCCGGCTCGATCGTTTTTGAACCAGTGTTGCTGCTCGCACGCGCCGGGCCTGAGACCGATCGCTCGGTTGCCGAAGGGTCCGTGCGAGGGAACGCGCTGAGCCCTTTTGAAACACGCCTCAGTGCCTCAGCTTTCTTTCACGCGTTCCCCTTTTCCCCTTCCCCCAATCCGCCTTCTTCTCACCACCTCCTTCGCCCGCTTTTGGTTCTCAATTCAACACCAAGTACCTACACCATGAGTCATACCATCGATCCCGTAAGTCTAGCTTCATCCCGGCGAGCATCCCTTCGCGGTGGCCTGAACGCGTGCGGTGCGACGCGTGGAAGGCCAGGAAGGTTCTTGGCGTGTCGCGGTATCTCTCCGCCAGGAGCTGGAGTCCATTATCTCTCGCCCGCGGTCAGTGGGTCGTTCATAACTGATCCCACGTTCCCCTTTCTTCCTGCAGGTCAAGGTCAAGAAGATCGCTTGCATTGGTGCCGGCTATGTCGGTGGACCGAGTGAGTGCTCATCTCGTGCCGTCCATGGCCCCGGCTCCCGCGATTCCTCCTGAATCTCGGCCCACTCCGACTCGAGCCGATGCGGTCAAATATCACTTCAAAGACGATAATTTGTCTCCCAGCATGATTCAGGACAGATAACGTTTGACATCTAGACTCATGTGTGACGAGAGGCGGGCGATCGAACTGCTTGTAGCGCGAGGAAGGACACGTTCCATGCGATTCGCCCCCAAAGCGATTCAGCTTGGGCCCTCTTTGTGCTGCGGGCTTTCTTGAAGCACTTCGATGTTCCCATCAACAACAGTCTACCGATGCCGACATGCCGAACTTGATGTTTCTTCGGCTTCGTTACGCTTTCCTCGTCGGACGACCCGATGACGAGCTCGCGTTGCTGCGCGTGCTGCTGCTCCCTGCCCGACAAAATATCTTGGGAAGGAACATATTACAGTCTTATTGATGCAGCTCGTTTCCTTCTTGAACTACTATCTTGAATAGCATGCTCGATGATTGCGGCCAAGTGCCCCCACATCACCGTCACCATCGTCGACGTTAACGCGGCACGCATCGCCGCGTGGAACTCGGACAAGCTCCCCATCTACGAGCCCGGACTCGAGGAGATCGTCAAGGCGCACCGTGGCGCGAACTTGTTTTTCGACACCGACATTGACAAGGCCATCATTGAGGCCGACCTCATCTTTGTTTCCGTCAACACCCCGACCAAGAAGTCCGGTGTCGGTGCCGGTTACGCCGCGGATCTTTTGCAAGTTGCTGCTGCTGCTCTCTTTTCTCGAGAGGACTGGCGCGCTGACATAAGCGATCTATCCCTTCACTCCTTATGAAGCTACATCGAATTGTGCACTCGCCGCATCGCATCGGTCGCCACCTCGTCCAAGATCGTTGTTGAAAAGTCGACCGTCCCGTGCCGAACTGCCTCGTCGATGCGAACCATCCTCGAGGCCAACTCGCGACCGGGGTGCCGCTTCGACATTCTGTCCAACCCCGAGTTCCTGGCTGAAGGAACCGCCATTGCCGACTTGTCCGCCCCCGATCGTGTCCTCATCGGTAGTCTTGGTACGCCCGAGGGTAAAGCCGCTCAGAAGGCCCTCGTGGAGGTCTACGCCAACTGGGTTCCTCGCGAGAGGGTCATCACGACTGGTCTCTGGTCGTCCGAGCTCTCGAAATTGGCTGCCAATGCTTTGCTCGCCCAGCGCATCTCGTCGATCAACGCCCTTTCGGCCATCTGTGAGGCCACCGGTGCCGACGTCGATGAGGTCGCCCACGCTGTTGGTCTCGATCAACGTATCGGCTCGCGTTTCCTCAAGGCTTCAGTCGGCTACGGTGGATCGTGCTTCCAGAAGGATATCCTCAACTTGGTCTACCTCTCAGAATCCCTGTATTTGCCCGAAGTTGCCGACTACTGGCGACAGATCCACACCATGAACGAGTACCAGAAGAGGAGGTTCTCGAACCGAATCGTAAAGTCGCTGTTCAGCACCGTCACCGCCAAGCCTTTGTGCTGCCTCGGCTTTGCTTTCAAGAAAGTTAGTCCGACCCTCATTCTGAATGTTTCAGATAATTAGCGCCACATTTACTGATACCGCTTCCTCTCGCTCATCCAACAGGACACCGGAGACACGCGAGAATCGCCCGCCGCGACCGTCTGCAAGCACTTGCTCGAGGAGCAAGCCAAGTTGACGATTTACGACCCCAAGGTTCCCGAGGCTCAAATCTGGCTCGACTTGACTCAGCCTGGTGTCCACGATGACAAGGCCGCACGTGAGTGCCTTCTCGTACCGACTGTGATTTGAACCCCTCCCTGACAACATGACTACTCGCCTCTTGGCCAATTCAGTCCAGAAGCAGGTCACTATCTGCAACTCCGCAATGGAGGCCGCGCTCGGCGCCGAGGGCATTATTGTCTGCACAGAATGGGACGAATTCAAGACGCTCGACTGGTCCGCCGTCTACGACAGCATGAAGAAGCCCGCCTTCGTCTTCGATGGCCGTGGGATCCTCGACGCCGACGAGTTGCGTGCGATCGGCTTCCAAGTCTTCGTCATCGGCCGGGGTGAATCCGAGTAGATACAAGCACTCGAGTCGTCGTCAACGTCGCTATACCGTGCGCGCACGTCTTCTTGTCAAATCCATCTCGTTGTTTCCCTACTAGAATACTCGCAAATTCGTTCTCTATCCTTCCTCAACTCCTCGCCCATAGAGGCGAGCTTCCTCGATCCGGGGACAGTGTACTCCCGTCGCTTGTCCCTCTTCTCTGTTTTCGTGACTCCTTTCTCTATCCATCTCGTATCTTGTTCTTTTTCGTTCGTTCTTTGTTTGGACCTTTGCTTTGTTTTCTCTTCGCCGGCAGGGACGGTTTGCTTTCCTTTTCCCGTTCCCCTACCCGCTTCACTCTTTAATCGTCGTTCCCCTTTGCCCCGGTCAAAAGTTTGAAAAATGCAAACGTAAGGTTGTTCGGTCTCTATCGCTGCCAGAAGGGCTCGTCTGTGCTCTTATCTTGTTTTGTCGTGGGTCTCGGTGAGAGAGGTCTTTGCAAGCAAGCAAAGCCGAATAAGGCTCCCGAATAGCTCATTTGTCGGCAGTGACAATCAAACACAGCTTGATTGCAGGTATTGTACTTGTAGTAGGAAACGAATCAATCTTCAGCTTCCCCTGAATCTCCTTCCTCCTCGTCTTCTTCATCTTCGTCGTCGTCGTCTTCCTCTTCTTCCTCTGCGGGCTTGTTCGCGGCCATTTCGGCTTGCTTCTTTTTCCAGGCGGCGGCCATCTCGAGCACTTTGAGCGAGACGGCGTTGGTCGCCGTTTCGTCATCGGGGAAGATAAGGTCGTAGTCTGCGTACAAGAACGGTCATCGGAAGCGTGAGCATCATCTCGGCTTTCCTAAACGTTTCGATGTGGGGGATACTGACATTCTTCCATCATCGACGCGTCGCCATCGACCTTGCGCATCTTCTTGACAACCCGAGGCATCTTGGCCACAACTTTGGCCAGCGAAGCCGCATCGCCCTCGTTCGTCTCGAGGGCTTTCCATGCCTCGAGCAAGACGACGCGCTGTGAGCAGAACTCTCCGTGGTCAGACGGTCCCTTGCACAGACGCGCAAGCGAGAGAGCACTTGGGTTTTTTTAGAAGACTTACCTCTTCCTTGAGTTGCTTTTTCTTGAGATCGTTGTACCCACGTTCGAACACAGCCCTCGCACGCTCCAATCCTTCCTGTTTAGCCTGCTCGACCGCCTCATGATCGACCTCCGTCTTTTCCTTCTCCTCCGCGCCTTCCTCTTCATCCTCCTCATCCTCCCCAGCATAAGCCCTGACGATCGCCAATCCAGCATTCGCCTCGAACTGAGCGAACGAGACCCAAACCTTGACGTGACTGGTCCTCTGCAACAGACGTTCGTACAGTTCCCTCGCGCGATCGTATTCCTCTTCTTCGTACTCAAAGTCGATCCAGCTCTTCCAGATGAGTTCGGGCATGTCCATTGAAGGTTGGTCGACCGCGAGCTCGTAAATGGCGCGAGCGCGATCGAATTCTTGCAGACCGGCTTCGAGCTCGGTGAATTTGATCCAGGCCGTCGCGTTGGATGGGTCGAACTGGAGGCCAAAAGGGATTTAGGTGAGGTTCTGTACAAGTGGGATTGACGAGATGGAAAAGACCTACCTCGAGCCATTTTTGGTACAGTGTGCGTAGGCGCTCAAACTCGCGCAGCTTGAGTTCGAGCTCGATGTACTCCTTGAACAACTGATGTTCGGGAAAAGCGAACATGTCAGCAAATAGGCCCGTAGAGAGAGCAAGCTTGGCATCAAGTCTCACCTTGTCCTTGGGCGCCATACCGATAGCCGTCCCAAAGATCTTCCTCGCCGCGTCAAGCTGCATCTGCCTGACCTCAAACTCGGCATACTGCACCCAGACTTTGGCGAAAGTAAAGCGCTTGTGCGGCACGAGCTTGAGGCACGCCTTGTAAATATCCCGCGCCCTCGACAGATCCTTGGTCTCGAGCTCCTCGAACAAGGCGTAGTTGAGCCATGTGAAAATGTACCGTCGCCAATGACGCTTCTCGTCGCTCGGTGGCACCTGCGCCACGGCGCGTTCGTACACCTCCCTCACTCGAGTCAACGCAGCTTCGTCAGCTTGTCCGCCTGCGGTTGCACTCCGATACGCGTCCTCCTCGAGTCGCGCATAGTCGAACCAAACGTCGTAGTTGCGCGATTCGTGGGCCAACTCTTCCTCGTACTGGATACGTCGTTTCCCCAATACGGTCGTCTCGATCGCCTGTCGATCACCAAACTGCTTCTCAAAGTTGGTGTAGGCCGCATAGAGTTGCGTCGCTCGGGTACGGGGTAGTCGTTCCAAAGCGAACTTGTAGATGACCCTCGCTCGATCGTACTCCTTGTGCCTGACCTCCATCTTGGCGAACGCTGAGTACAACGACTGGCTCTGATCGATCCCTTGTTCGTCCTGGCCATAAAACTCGAAGCCCATCGTGAAGATCTCCCTCGCGCGATCGAGCCTCCTTCGTTCCTCCTCAAACTTGGCCCACTTGATGAACATCTTGGGTTCGGGGTGGCAATTGACGAGGCGTTCGTACAGCACACTCGCACGATCGAGTTCGTTGTATCGAATCTCGAGTTTGATGTAGGCGCTCCAGGCTTTCTCATCGGGCTCCCAGGCCATCCAGCGCTCAAAGACTTGGCGCGCTCCGGCGACGTTGCCGAGCATCTCTTCCAGGTAGACGTACTTGTACCAGATGCGATCGATGCGAGGCAAGAGTGTCACGGCTCGGTCAAAGAGGTTGCGAGCATGGGCGATGTTGCGCGCTTTCAGTTCCTGTGAGAGTTATCGAGAGTGGTTTAGCATGCAGTTGGGGTGAGCCCGGGTCGGATGCGGGGGTGACTGACCATCTCGGTATAGGACAGCCATAGCTTAAGGTTGGTAGGGTCGACATCAAGTGCACGTTCAAACACGGAGCGTGATCTGTGTTGGATTTGGTGGTGGTGAGCTCAGAAAGGTACGACGCCCATGGACACCCTTGCGAGAGAACCTACCTGGGGAACTCTCCCTGCGCGGCTTCCCAGTTGGCATACTTGGCCCAAGCTGTGATCTGTAGCCAGCGTAAGAAGATATCAGCTTCCCGCCTATGTTACAAGTCGGAGTGTATGACTGACATTGCTCCGGGTGCGGCGGATGGTCTCCTCGAACTCTTGGCGCTTGCGCCCGCGGTACTCGTGCAACTCCTCCAAGTCCTCGACATGTTGCTTGGGCTTGACCGCGGTCTTTTCTTGAAAGTCGGCTGCTTCTCGCAAGAGTTGTTCGGCGGTGATCTGTTCAATGATGAGCCCGGGAGGAAGAGAGGGGCGCCAGGGGAGGGGGAGGGCGTGGAGTGCGGCCGGCCAGGAGTGTTCGCAAGAGGTGGAGGCAGGAGTATGGACATGGTCAGAAATGGGTCAATGCTGAGACGACTACATCAAGTGACTGACTTGGATGGCAGCGGGCGCACGGTTCTTGACCCGGCCGGCTCCCTCGCGTTGCGACATGTTGAGACCGTCGACCTCGTACGAGTGGCTGACTTGATGGGTGACGAGGGGCGAGCTGCTGCCAAGATCGGTTCAGCGGTGTTTCTGCGGTTGTGGCGTCACAACAAGAAGACACGGCCGGGGTCCGATCGGCTGGGCAAGTGGGTGCACGCTCCGAAGCCAACAGCCCGGACTCGCGCGCTGCTGAAGTGCTGCTGAGCGCGGTATTTCTGCAGTGTCCATTCCCGATTTTCCTCCATCCTGCTTCATCTCGCTTTATCTCGCCTCTACCCGTCCGCAGGTGCCGATTTTGTTCTCGAACGCCCGCAGGTTGGCATGCACCCCGGCCGTGTATGCTTTTGCCGGTGGTTCGATCATGCTTGTGACTTTTGTTTTTCGGAAATTCCGAATATGACTAGGAGGCTCCCAGCCTCCCGGGGTCGGATTGCAGGCAGATGTAACCCCACGTCACCGAGGTAATCAAGCGTAGGCGAACCCTTAATTTCATGATCGAATTCCATGAGATCCATGAGAAGTGGGCCGCCGATGGGAGAGGGGTATCCGTACAAAGCAGGAATTGCGGGGGATGGCCCGAGCGAGCGTACTAGGAGGTTGGCAAGCGAGCACCCGCCTCGGCCCTCTCTCCCTGCCACGCGGCACCACTCCATACCCGGTCGACGATCGTGCTACCTCATTCGGTGTCGATCGCTACACCCGGTGGATATCTCCCTCTCCCTCTCCCTCTCGAGCTCGACTTTATTCTTCCAAACCGTCACATACACGTTCAGCCTCAGCCCAGGAGGCATCTGTTCCTGTCTCCGCACTTCGTTGGCAGTGGGCGCTCGGATCGTCCTCGCCGCCTTCAGCCTACCGCCTACCCAAGCCCAGACGCTTCACCCACCGGCGCTGTTCAAAGCTTGCCATTCGGTCTACCCCGTCGGACTCATTCCACTATCATCCAACGGTCTGTACAGCATATCGATTAAACTCCCGATTGCAGCAACAGTGGCTACAGGCCATCAACTCTAGTAAGAGGCACTCGACTGGCCATTACCCCGGACCGGACTGCCAATCCGTGTCCACACGCGGCCGGCTGGCGATCACTTTGCGCCGCTGCTGATCTCGTCCAAGTCGTCGTCTCAGTCTGTCGAGTCGTCGCCGTCGGGCTCTGAGGCTCAGGCACGCCGTCGTAGCGATCGCGGCACACCCAATCCACACCTGCACCCTACCGAGTAATAACGCACCGGGCTACTTTGTAGTGCTACGCCATCGAGAAACATCGACTTGCACCCGTAATCGAGGATCAACCCCGTGATTGTTCGGCGCTCGCACCCGATCTGCCGGCTTGGTTTGACCCACCTGCTCACGTTTCGTGTGCGTCTCCCCCCCCCCCCTCCTGTCCGGCGTTCCCTTCATCCGTCGAATCCTCAACTCACCTCCGCGCGGTCAGGATCGACGCCACGCCCCTCGTTCGATAGGCCTTGACGATGGGTGCACTCTGTTGCAAGCCAGAGGTTAGTCCTCCAGTCCCACTCTCCCTCTGGACTCTCTGCTCGCCACGTGAGCCGTCTCCAAACAAGGGGCCGACCCCATCTCTGTTTCCGGTGGGGATTGACAAGGCTCAGCGTTGAGCGCGTTAGGGGCACCTCTGCCTGTTAAGAGTCATCATTTGGACGACAGTTGGTGGATCCAAGGCTGATCACCCATTCTGGACGAAAGTCTCATTGACCGGGGGCACGGGCACTCGATCTCGGCCCTCTATTCGGACATCCCGCACGAGTTGACGACGACGACGACGATGCCCAGATTCGAACTGACGCCTTTGAACACGCTTCTTCCCCACATAGGCTGTGGACTTTGATGGACCGGTCGATTTGTACCATTTCTACCTGCTACGATCCGTCGGCAAAGGGGCTTTTGGAAAGGTCGGTTCAATCAGCTCGCACCCATTCACTTCGTCACCGCCCCTCGTGGGGGCAAGAGCGAGGAGCCCGGATCATCCGATGCTGATCTCCTCTGTCATCGAGCGCACAGGTCCGAGTCGTTCAACACAAACAAACAAAAGCGCTGTACGCGCTCAAGTATATAAACAAAGCGCGCATCTCGAAGCAACGTGCCGTCAACAACATCATCCAGGAACGGCGGCTGCTCGAAGAGATCGACTCACCATTCGTGTGCAACTTGCGCTTCGCCTTCCAGGATGACGAAAACTTGTTCATGGTACTGGATTTGATGCTCGGGGGTGATTTGAGGTTCCATCTTGATCGGTTAGGCGCCATGAAGGAGGACGTCGTCAAATTCTATGTCGCCGAAATGGCGCTTGCATTAGGGGATCTACATCGAAGAGGGATCGTGCACCGGTGAGCAGTGCATGGGCAACGCACTTGATACCTTGAACGCAGCTTTCTCATGCCCTTTGCTCTTCTCGCACTGCAGGGATCTGAAACCGGACAACATCCTCCTGGACGAAAGAGGGCACGCCCACTTGACCGACTTCAACATCGCCGTCCACTTTACCGAGGAACGTGCCTTGACCTCAGTAGCCGGTTCGATGGCCTACATGGCGCCCGAGGTGCTGGCCAAACGAGGGTACTTTTCGACCGTCGACTGGTGGTCGTTGGGTGTCGTCGCGTACGAGTTATTGTTTGGGAAACGACCTTATCGGGGCAAGACGAACTCGTCTTTGACGACGGCGATTATGCGGGATCAGATTCGGTTCCCTGAAAATGCTGGCGAGATCCTCAGTCCGGATGGGATGGCTTGTATCAGAGGGGTCAGTATGAAATTGACTCGTTTACCGGAGGGCCGCTCGGACTTACTAATTGGGGTCTCGTCAACATCATACGTTACAGCTGCTTCAACGCGACACGAGGAAACGACTAGGGTGTAAACACACGGGAGGACTGGAGGCCTTGAAGCGGCATCCTTGGTTCAAGGACTATGATTGGGACGTGATCGAGAAGAAGGAGGCGACCCCGCCGTTTGAACCGGATTCGAGAAAGGCCAATTTTGACGCGACGCACGAGCTGGAGGAGTTGCTGTTGGAGGATAATCCGCTCAAGGCGAGGAAGAGGAACCCGAATTTGGACGTGACGGCCATGTCTGCCGATTATAGGACCATGGAACAAAAGTGAGTTCCGTTGGGGTGCTTCTCTGTTGGATTTGCGAGTTATTGAATCTGACTGGGTCCTTTGGCGTTCAGTTTCACGCCGTACGACTTCACACGGCAACCTCGCAAGTCGTGGTTCGTGTCGGACGAAAAGATGACCGCAGCAGCAGGCGGCGCAGCGGCGTCCTCCTCGACACCGACGGCGGCGGGCGACCTTTCACCTGCCTCTCTTCCCGTCCATTCGCACGCCGTCAAGCTCGAGAGCCAACCTTTATCAGACGTGAGCGTCGAGCAGGCCTCGTCGCATCTTGGCTCGTTCCTCGAACCGAGTACAGCAGGGAGTGGGCGTCAGAGTTTCGAGATGCAGAGTACGGCCACAGGATCAGCCTTGGCGGCTGCGGCGAGCGTAGCGGCGAACGCACCGTCGGATCCGACACGACGGATCGATTCGGAGGTGCATGGGAGTAGGCTGGAGGCGTCGACAAGCGCAGGTTCGAATTTGGGGACAGTAGGAGTGACACCTGTTCGGGCATCGAGTTCGGGCAAAGCTTCGGATTTGAATCCGGTGCTCGAGTCGGCTCCTTCCTCGCCCCAAACAGGGTAGTTTTTGTTGGGGCATCGGGGTCTGATCTCGTTCCTGCTCGCATCTTTCTCTGCTTCCTTTTATCGTTTCATTCTTGTCGTTTACTAAACTCCTCATATCCTCTCTTTGCATCAAACCTTTCCTCTCTGCTATCTATTCCGCCTCTCCTTCTCTCTTGCCACCTCCTTACGTTGTGCATGGTAATCCGGCCGTCTTGCACGTTTGTTCCTCGTGCAAAAATAATAAACTTAATCTTGCCTGCTTGTCAGCCATCCACGTCGCTCCTAATTATGTGAGAGCGATCAAGTCTTGGGTCGGATCTCCACCGCCGCCTCCGCCTGAGCAGCTGTGCCCGCCCGAGCGTGAATACGCGTGAATGTCCGAGGCGCGTCGCGTCGCCCTGTTCGGTGCGCTCTTTCGCATCCCTCCCTCCCTAACTACACCCCCACCCCTGAACGATTCGCGCGCCATGGCTCGCCGTACGCGCAACCCCATCGGATCCGACTCTGATTCCGAAGCCCGTCGCAGCCAATCCCAACACGACAACGGCGTCATCATGGACGACCTCGTCGACCCGGACAAGACGTTACGCCATTTGTTCTTGCAGGCGTTCATTTCCAGACGCGTTATCGAGGTTGGGTTGGCCCAGAGGCTTTATAAGGAGTGTGCGAAGATGTGTGCACGTGAGTGGCTTGTGGAGCTTGGAACGGTGGAAGTGGCTCTTGGGTTGGAGTCGGTGGCACTGTAGCAGCTGTTGGGTGACTTGGGGGCTGATTGCCCATTCGCACCCCGACGCGTCGACCTCAACTTGCACCCTCGAGACCCTCAAAGCGCTCCATCAGCCTCCTCTCTCTAACCGCCACCGGGGATCAAACTCACTGACCTCAATCTCCTTTTCACAGTCCCACACGACAACTTTGCCGGCTTCATTAGCACCCTAGAAGATGGTCTCACCCTCCTCGGTCTGGATATCAAGCGAACTCGGGATCAAGAATCCGGCCTCTCCTATATCGTATTGGTGCGTTCACTCGACGAAACGCGGTATTCTACGCTACTTCTGTCGAAACCACCCGCAGTGATTAACGAATAGGCCTTTCGACTCTCCCCATAGATCAATACGGCCGAGGACGCCGCGTCCAAGATGGCCACCGATTTCAAACCCGAGGAAATCGCCTTCTTCCGAGCCATCGTCAGTTCTTCTGGAAGATCGGCACGTAGAACCCTGCTTTTCGGACTCTGATACCTGACTGTTTTGTTTTTATACAGGTCGGAGAGATCATGTCGACGGACGACTTGTCGTATTCGGTCACGATGAAGGAGGCGTTGAGGTGCATGAAGGGGTCGCGCATGATTGCGCAGGAACTCGTTCGATCTTTCATCGCCAAAGGTGAGTCGAGCTCGATAGATCCACTAGAGCAAGATCGTGGCTGATATCGTCTTTTTTTACCAGGTTGGCTGCACCTGCATCGCTCGCAACGCTTGACTTTGTCCGTTCGATCGATCGCCGAACTGGGTGGTTGGCTGCGGGATACGTTCGACGAAGATGAGCTGGCCGTCGTGGATTGTAATGCTTGCAACGCTATCGTCACTTGCGTGAGTTTTCCTTATATGGACGTGCATTCCTCCGGGTTAATTGGTCGATCGAGATCGGACGAAGGCAGTTACAGAACAAACTTTTCGTCGTCAAAGCCCGATCTCGCTGACACACTAATTGCCTGTTTACGACTCCAACAGGGCTACGCATGCCCCAACGACGACTGCCCCATCCGCCTGCACAGTTATTGCGTCGAAGCGCGTGTGAACCAAGGCAGATGCCCCGGATCGTTAGCGGGAACGTGCCAAGAAACGTGGATCCCCACCGCGAATGGGAAATACGTTGGTACAATCATTGGGATAAAAGCGATTGCTGGGATGGAGGGGGACGACGAATTTGAGGATGAGGTAGGAGGGGGAGCGAGTAGTACACCTTTGGGGCCTACGAGTACGGCCGCTTCGAGGGCGACGAACGGGAGGAGTGGTGGTGCGAAGAAGAGGAGTGGGGAGGCGAGAGGGGCTAGAGGAGGCAGGGTCGTCGTTAGTGATGAGGAGGACGAAGAAGATGAGTTGATGGATGATTGAGTGGGGCTTTGCTTCATTGAGAGGGTTTTTCTGTACTCTTCTGTAGCGATATAGGTATGCGATCGTGCCAAAGAAGCCACCAATATCTTCGAACCGGCCACGAGTTTGGGTTGTTTCCGATTAGTAATCGGGCGCCGATCCATAAGCGCGTCTCGGAGGTTTTTTTTTTTGACCTTTTGCCTCCACTCATCAAAAGGGTTGATTCGCGCTGCTTACACTCGGCTTGCCACCACCACCACCACTTCTTCCCGCCGCTGCTGCTCGTAAGCCCATACGCCATGGCGGAATCCACAACACCAACCCAAACGAATCCAACGTCAGTCGATGCGGCGAGCTCGTTGTGTCGAGTATGCGAGCTGACATGGACTTCTGCTGCGGCCCGCATATCCACCGCGCTCGCTGCTGCTGCTGGCTGCTTGCTGCCCGTCGCCTTTTCCTCACAGCGATGTCGGCGCGGATTCGAACCGTATCTCGTGGGCTTTCCTCGCGCAGTGAGTACGGCTAGCACAGTACGGGGAGGGAATCCAACTAGCTGACCCGAATTCGTGTTTACCTTGCTCAGATATTATTCGTTCTTGGTAGGTTGTCCTACTGTATCCGCTGGTGACGCTCCTTCGACGAGGTCGAGCTCACCCACATTGCCCACCGGTTCAACATCTGCCCGTTCACAACTCACCCCTACTCACTCCTCGCAGAACAAGGATCCTTCTCGACTACACTGCTTCTACACCAAGCGCTCGACCTTGATCCACTCGACCGAGGGCGAGGAGACCACCGCGTGCTATGGCCAACAGGTGCGCTCAACTTTACAAGAGCTCGTACAATAGACCCAAGTTCAAGCTCACCGAACTCTTCTTGGGCATGTTGATCAAACAGGAAATACACCACAAGCTCATGTCGCTCAAGTTCGAGGACTGCAAGGTCTACATCTCCAACGTCGATTCGCAATCGTCTGCCGAAGGAGGCATCATCGTCCAAGTCAGTCAGCACATGCGGTCAACGTATCCCTATAACGCTTTTGGATCAGAGTTCACTCAACACCACTTTTTTAACTTATCAGGTCATTGGAGAACAATCCAACCACGGCGGCCCATGGCGCAAGTTCTCCCAGACCTTTTTCCTCGCCGAGCAACCCAACGGCTATTTTGTCCTCAATGACATCTGCCGCTACATCAAGGAGGAAGGCGACGACGACGAAATCAACGCCGGGCATACCCACCCCGCTTCCATCGTTACCGCTGCCGCTGTATCGAACGCCCACCTCGCGGGCTCGAGTCTTCCCCCCGCCCAGTCGACCGAGACGACCGCCGTTTCGGACGATGCCGCCGCCATCGCCGAGGCGACCCCCCTCTTTGCCGACGACACCTACTCGAGCATCCAAGAGACCTTCCCCACCCTTGACGCTTCGCCCGCCTTCAATGGCACTCAAGAGCCCGAGTCGACGACCAAAGCCGAGGCCGTGAAGGAGATTTCATCGCCCGCCGCCGCTGCCCCCACTTCACTTCCGAATGGTCACCACGCCCCCCAGGCCACAAACTCGACCCCCGCCGAGCCCGCCGTTGCCGAGACGGAAGCCGAACCCGTCGTTGAAGCTAAGCAAGAGGAGCCCGAGGCTTCGACCTCGGCCTCGACCACTGGGGACTTGACGCCCGTGAATGAGACTGAGGAAATCCCCTCTACGATCGCTCAAACCGCTACTCCTGAACTTTACCCCGCCGTCGCCGCCGCACCCGCCGCACCAGCAACATCTACCCCTGCTCCTACTCCCGCCCCCAGTTCTAGCCCCGCCTCGACCCCCGCCCCTGCTGCTGAGCAAGCCCCGGCCGCTCCTGCCCCGCCTGCCGCACCCGCTGCCCCCAAGTCATGGGCCAGTCTCGCCGCCGCGAATGGTGGCGCCAATAAATGGGGCAAGACCGCTGTCGCTTCGGCCAAGGGGATCTCGGCTGCTCCTACACCAGCTCCTTCCACCTCGATTCAACGTCCCTCGACCGCTTCGACCTCGCACGAGGCTGGATCTACGGCAGGTCACGAAGGTGGAAAGACAAGAGGTAAAGGTGCCTCGGGATCGTCGTCGAACGCGGGTCATGGTTCGAGCGCTTCCGGATCAACCACAGGTGCTGGAGGTAACTTTCACGATTCGGTGCTGACGGTGACGACGACGATGTGCTACATCAAGGGCGTGCAGGAGAATGTGTCGGAAAAGGCGTTGAAGGACGTGTTGACGAGTCGGTTCGGACCGATGTGCGAGTGCTCAATTATCAGACATGTACGTGTTGTGACTTTCCTTCCACTGTTTATTGGACCGAGAGAGTTCTTTTAACTAATGCCGCACCTTCTTCTCCTTCGACAGAAAGCTTGCGCTTTCGTCGAATATGAATCCCTCCTCTCGGCACGCAAAGCCCTACAAGCCTCGGTGCTCCGTTCCGAAGGCGGAGAAGGGGGTGTGCGCGTGCCCGTCGACCCGAGTCACCCGGCGAGCAACGGGAAAGATTTCGCTATCATTCAGATCTTGGAGAGGAAGGAACATGGCGAGAGACCACCTTCGCAACCTAGGAGGGGACCGGGAGGAGGCAGAACAGGTGGTCAGGGTCAGGGTCAGGGTCAGGGTCAGGGTCAGCCAGGTCAGGGCCAGGGACAGGGACAGGGACAACAGGGCGGGAATAAACGAACGGGCGGTGGAGGAAGGACGGGTGCGCAAGGTGCTCAGCAGGGGAATCAACAGGGGTCCAATAACAACAGGGGACCTAAACCGACTGCCGCGACGAAGTGAAGGTGTCAACGTAAACGGACGATGAAATGTCGGGGTCGTTGGGGGGTTTCCTGCTTGTTACTCGATTCCGCGGGGGTTGTTTCCTTTCTTTCCTTTTCTCTGTCTTCCTTTTTTTTGAACAGTGTTCCGTTCTTTCTCGACCGTCCTTGTGTTGCACATCCACATATTCTTTTTTGGTCTTTTGGACACTCTTCTTCCCCAAAAAAGGAGGACCTGCCCCTGCCTACCTAGTACAATCTAGAATCCTTCAGCTACTATTTACTTTTTCGCTACAAAGAAATGAACAATCTTATATTACCACTTCTTGAGATTGAGAATATGAAAGTAGGTATGGGTATGACAATCAAAGGCTCGGGGGGCAGATTGCGCGGTCCCAAGGAGAGCGGGAGAACTTTGGGATTATGGGTGCTGGTTGGCCTTGGTTTGGGTTCTGATTCGTTTGTACAATTACAAAAGAAAATGAACAGAAAGGACAAACAACTTTGGCCTGAGGCATACGAGGAGGGAACTTGACAAAGGAAGGGGGGGAAGGGCCGGTGGCACTAAGGAGAGAGCGTCGTCTCGCTCGAGCTTCGACCCTTGAGACTTCTGTAGCACTCGCTATCATCCTCTGTATACGCCGATCTGAGTTCCTCCCTCGCTTCTCTGGGACGTTCACCCTCATAAGAAAGAAAGAACGACCACCGCCATCTATACTCCTTCACCCCTCACCTCAAACTCCCAATCCGTTTTCCGCTCGGCTCCGTTCCCCCCCATCATCAAGGCTTGTAATTCTTGTGCAACCTCGGGTTCACCTCTACGACCCTCTGCAAGAGATCATCGATGACCTTGTCCTTGTTCTGGTCGAACGAAGAGGCGATCTTGCCCAGTTGGTCGGAGGTGTATTCGTCAACTTGGGTTTGAGAGGTCGAGGAGTCGCCGGAATGCTTTGGGGAAGAGGAGGATGCGGTCAGGTCCACTGTTTGTTGAGTCTCTCTCCCCCCCCCCCCCAAAAAAAAGGAGTGCTACGCTAGGGTTACCTGTTGTTCGAATTGGGAGAACTCGTCGTCGGCCTTCTTCTTGAGCGCCTCGATCTCCTTGGACGCCTCGCCACGCGCATCCTTGATCCTTTGCGTGCGGTCTGAGCGTAGCCACATACGACATCAGTATTTTTAGCCTTTTCTGATGAACATCGTGCACTCGTCCAGGCCAGGTACCTCACCCCACGCCGCCATAGATGGGTGGGGTGTGTGGGTGTTTCGACCGGGATCGCCTCATCAACCGCGATCCGTTGCCGTAAAGATAGCAACACACTTACATTCCCTAGCCTTCTGCACAATCGCAGCGGCCTCCTTCTCGGAATCCAAGAGCGCTGAAATACCTTGGGCTGCAGAGGAGAACGGAACGTGGGATTAGTGATCGTCGTTCGTCGTCGTTCGGACCCGGGCGGCGCGCGGTCAATGACGATAGCGACGTGTGGTGGTTCGTGCTGGGAGAGCTCACAGTTTTGGGCGGCCTGAAGGGAGGGTAAAAAGGAAGCTTCAGCAGGTGACACTACTAGCGAGCTTGCAGAGTAGTACTGACCATCTTGGGAGGTTGTGGTAAGGTGAAAGCAAAGGGCGGAGCGACCGGACGAGCGAGCGCAGCCAGCAACCGTTCCTTGGCGTCGCGCCGGGTTGCGCCGGCGCCAGGCCCCGAGTTTGTCGAGGCTCAACATGCAACATTCTGGGCCACAGGAAAGTAGTCCATACCTTAAAAAATGCACACTTTGTTTTGCTCCTCGCACGTATCCTGAACACGCCAGTTCATCACTGAGAGTATTTACAGCACCCGGAGAACTCGGAGGCTAGCCCTTTTCCTTGTACCTACAGCGCGCTGCAACTTCTTCTGCATCTTTTGACTCCGTAGTGACAAATTATTGCTACATCATCAGATAAACTCTTCTCTCCTCCCCCCATCACGAATCAGTCCTTGAGCTCTTGCATATCGACGTCCTTCTCCGCCGCGGTGGGCTCGTCGATTTTGCGAGGTTCGTCGGAAGTTTTGTCGACGGCAGCAGTAGGGCGAGGGGAGACTGACTTGCTTCGAGTACGACTACGACCGCGTTTCTCCCTCTCCTCGGGTGCTTTGACTGTGTCGTCGTCACGAGGTGGTAGAGGACTCTTGGATGTCGACATCGCCCGGCGGTTCTTGGACCTCGATCTTGACCTCGACCTCGATCTCGATCTCGATCTCGACCTCGAGCGTGACCTCGACCTCCTCCTCGGACTCCTGGACCTACTCCTCGACACACTCCTGGACCAACTCCTGCCCCTCTTGTAACCCCTCGCAGGACTCGGACTCCTCCTACCCCATGAACCCCTTCGAACAGGTGGGGAAGGGCGTCGAGTCTGCCCCCCTCCTCCTCCTCCTCCGTACATCCCTCCCCTCCCTCCCCCACCACCTCCGCCTCGGCCATTGTATCCACCCATATGAGGAGGAGGCCCACGCCTCGCATTGCCATTGCCATTACCACCCCAACCCGCTCTGGAAGGTGGTGGCGGAGGTGGTTTGATCGCCTTCTCCAACACGACCGTCACTTCCGAGCCATCGATCTGACCGAGGTCCATACAATCGACCGCTTTATCGGCTTGGGACAAGGTGGAGTAGGTGATCCAAGCTGTACCTCGGTGCGTACCGACTGGCAAGTCAGGTAACGCGAGAGGAGAGGAGATGTGTCAATTTCATTCTTTGTTTCTGCGCTTCGTTTCAAGGGTGAAAGAAAGAACTCACATCGTCGATCGAACGGCAAGTCGATATCGAGGATCTTGCCATAGGGTGAAAAGATGATTTCGAGGTGGGAGCGATGAACGTTCTTGGTCAACCTGTTGATACGGATCACGTAAGGCGGTCGAGGGAGATCATCATCGATGTCGCGCGATCTGTTGCGGGGTTTACGCAAAGGGGGGGGGAGATGAGTTGCGGAGGCGAGAGTGTGAATGGGGAATAGGGTGGTGTCACCTTGATCTTGATCTGGAACGAGAACGAGAACGAGAACGAGAACGGGATGGGGAACGTGATCGAGAACGGGAGCGAGAACGCGACCTTGAGATTGAGCGAAAATCACGTCGTCCAGTCGCTGTTGCTTTCCCCTTGGTGGGGGGTGGGGAGCGTGTCCTAGAACGAGAACGGGAGCGAGATGGGGAGGGTGACCTGCCCATGGTTGAAGAGGGCGCCTGACGGGGTTGCGTGGGCAGGAGAGGGGGAGAAGGGGAGAAGGAAGAGGGCTTGCGAGAGGGTTGCGATGGTGGGGCGCGGTGAGCGCGGATTTGGTAATGGCCGAATACGGGAAAACCTAATCGACATTCGCGTGGACGCAGCGCGGCGCTCCAAAGGAACGTCATCGCCTTTTTCCCCCCAAGTCACGTCGAGGCTCGCTCGCTCTCCCTCTTGATCACGACCAAGCGCTCAGGCTGGGATCTTCCACTCGATAACAAACCGAGTCACGCGTAATATAGGCTATCACAAGGAAACTCTTCAGTTGTTGGCTCCCTCGCCTTCTTCTCAGCCTGAACCGTCCTCGACTCGGCGTTCAATCGTTCAACCGATCCAACCCAACAGTCATCATGGCCACCGCCGGCGCCTCCATCGAAGATGTCGACTACTATGCGCTACTCGAACTCGCTCCGGAAGCAACCGAGCAACAGATCCGTACAGCGTACAGGAAAAAGTCCCTCAAAGTCCATCCTGACAGGGTACGTCTCTCGAGCGGTCCTTCCTCTCGGTCAACAGGTTTCAGGAGAAAGCTTAGTAGGAGACGAGACTCTCGAGCGCACAGAATCGAGATGACCCCACCGCGGCTGCCTTGTTCCATGATTTGACGATCGCGTCACAAGTCCTCTTGGATCCCCTCAAACGCGCCTCGTTCGATAAACTTCGCGTGGCCCGTCAAGCCCGAGCGCAAAGGTTCTCTTCACTCGATTCGAAACGCAAAGCCATGGCCGAGGATTTGGAGAGGAGGGAACAAGACTTTAAGAAACAAAAGGGCCAGGAGGGGGAGAAGAAGAGGGAACGACAGCTCGAGTTGATGAGATTGCAGGAAGAGGCGAAGAGAATGAAGGAATCCCGCTTGAAGGAGAGGGATGGGAGGGCGGATAGGGAGAGGGATGAAGAGGTCGAGAGGAAGAAGGAACGGTCGAGAAAGGAGGCGCGCAAAGATGATGGGGAAGAAAACGTTGTGGCGTTGGGTTTGATGGATACGACCTTGACGCTCAAATGGCCCAAGGAGTTACGGCCCAAGATCAAGCGCGTGCAGGACGTGATTGCACTGGTCAAGACAGTCGTCGAACCGGACGAGGTTGGGATCGATGTCGTACTTTCCGCGGACAAGATCCCCAAGGGTAGATGTAGCGTCAAATTCAGGACCATCAGTGCGGCAGTCAGGCTTATGCAAAAAAGCGGAGGGGACAAAATGCGGGAATGGAAGGGTCTGGAGGTTGGGTGGGCTGCGGGGAGACCACCTGTGGGCGTGGAGGATGTCGGGGGGAACTCGGCAGCAACGAAGAAGCAGGAAAGTGAAGCACCTGGGTTTGGGAAAGGTTTGGGAGGTATTGGGGATGGAGCTTTTGGGTCCAGAACAACATCGACGATCAAAAAGGAGGCGCCAAGTTTCGCTTCGTCGTCCCCCAGTGTGGTGAGTTGCTCTTCGAGACGGCCTTTCAGGAATGTTACTTGAAAGCTCTTCGAACCTGACCTCTTAATTCACTCTCTATAATACAGACACCTCTGAACAACAACGACGAGACCGACATATTGGCCCGGTTACGCCAGAAGGAACGGGAGAGGCTGATGGAGCAAATGAGGGTCGACGATGAAGCGGACGAGGCAGGGGCCTAACAGTAACTTTGTACATGCATGAGATTTCGGCTTATCGAGGTCGGATCTAGATCTGTTGTAAGCCATCGGGTTTCGGATGCAAAAACGGAAGCGGACGTGGTCGCACACGTCTGGACGGAAAACCTTCATCTGAGCCCAAAGTATCGAGCGGCGCGCGGAGTACCCCGCGGTGAGGAATAAGTGGAGGGAAAGGCCGGGCCGCCGGGGTCCTTTTTGTCTGTTTTTTGTCTGTTTTTTGTCTAGACAAAAAGGACAAAAAGTCGGGGGCCCACTGCGGTGATTAGTCTCAGTAGGTTTCGCTCATTGGGGTGTCATGTCGATCCCTCGAAACGATCGACAGCTAATCCTGGAGCTCGATACGGTGCCAGTTGCACTGCCCGACGAGCACGCACCGCCTAATCACTTATCACTCGCACCCAGTATCACCGCCCGGCGCGCGCAGATGTTAAAGTGCAGTGCGTCAAGGTGAACCGCCCCCTGGGAACGGTGCGCCTGCGTCTCTGCCTGCGCCTTGCCCCGGCACCCGCGTCTGCGCTCGCCCGCTCAGACCCACTCAGCCCCTCTCGCCGCGCTCGCCTTGCAGGCTGCCCGCCGCCCCTTGCCGCTTGCGCTCTTGGCCTGTCGGCTCGTCATCCTCACGCGCGCCTCGAAGCGCTCGACAGCCCGCTCTCTGCACCCGTCTAGCTGCTTGCTTTCCCACCACTCCGGCGGGCTAGCTTCATCTCTCATTTCGTTTTTTGCAAAAAGGAGCGAAAAGGAGGTGGCTCAGCTCGAGTTGGATCGTGTCCACGCCAGCTAGTCCTCTTAGGCCCGAAAGGCGCCCAAGCGTGTGTGACATCGTGATCGAAGAAGCGCCGCGACCTCTGTCCGGACGAGAGGGGCAGGAGGGACCGTACACGGCGATACGACGACGTCCCATCGCTTACTCGATCCATCAAAACATCGTGGTCAACGACAAGTGGTGAGCTCTTGCCTTATCTCGTCTATCAGGTGGTGGTTGCATGCTGCAGATTAGGGTGTGGCATGGCCGACGGCCGTACCATGTGTGTGTCTGTGGTGGTGGGCTTAGGCGCTCGTCGGTGTGTGGGCGCGGGTGTGGGCGCTCGAGGTGGTGGTGGGCGAACGGACGTCGTGCCGGGCCGGGGTAACGCGCTGACAACGCGAGCAACAAGCAGCAACACGACGAGGGCGCTCAGCTCCGAGATGGCGAACATCCGAGACGTATGCTGACGACAGCCAGGTTTCAATCTAGATCGTGCTCGTGGCAAGATGGCCTCGCAAGCACCACCGGCAACACAACCGCCGCCGGGCTCACAACAGGTCCGTCGTCCCTCGGGATCCCCCTTCCCCCAAGCCAACGTTCCCCTAACCGCCCCCTCCTGTCCCACTCTCACTCACGCTGTTCACACTTGATCTTGCCCCAAATAACAGCCACCGAGACATTCATCCACCGCTCCAACACCAACGCTCCTGGCCAACTCTTGGGAAGGCGACGCAACACTGCACTCGTGAGTGGTCCTTTCACGCACCACCCTAAGTTCTCTTGCATTCGTCGGCGACCCGACCACTCCTGGGCTCGCTCGCTCGCTGGACCCTCCCCTCATTCGCTCCTCCTTTCTCTGGGGACACTCGCTGTCTATCTACCTCCTTTCCACGTCTCAATATCCCCTCACGGACGCTCCAGGGCGAAGGAACTAATCGCCTGCTTTGTACGATTTCCTTCAGATATTGCTACGACTACCTCAAGGTGAATACACGCGCGACGCTCGAGCCGGGTTCGATGTGCCGAGAGCTCAACTTCCAGTTATGCTGACACACTTCTTGCTCTTCTCGTGTCTTAGAAACGAGGGTGGAACTCGACCGCTTCGGCCTTTGCAGCGGACGCCGGCATCAATGAGGCCGAATGGAAAGGGCCCCCGATCGAAGCACCCCAGGGGCTGCTATACGAGTCAGTCGCCGCAATCTGAGCTATGCGGGAGGGGATGCGATCATCTGTGATGCTGATTGTAGCCGTTTCTTGATGGGTTCGTAGATGGTGGAGCGTGTTTTGGGACGTCTTTATCGCACGCTCACAAAAGAGCGGACCGAGGAACCCCAATGCCGACGTATTTGTCGATGTGAGCTCTGCGAGGAGAACCGGGGTATCTGATGACGACTGGTTCTGACTATGCACGGACCATTCACAGGCCATGCGACACACGCGTGACCCGTTGGTCGTCAACTTCTCCGGACCGAACCCCCCACCTCCCATCATGCTGCCCCGAACGATGGGGCACCCCGCTCGACCGAACGAACCCCCGCAACCGCCGGGGCCAACTCCGATGGGCCAAACCCGACCGACTTACACGAACCCAGCGCAGATGCACGTCTTGGAACAACAACAGCTGCAGCAACAGATGCAACAGGGGCGTGTCAGCGTTGTAGGGATGGGAGCTGGGGGACCCCCCACTCGACCCCCTGGAGCACCGATGCCACCAGGGTCGGGAGGACCGTACATGCCTCAAGCTTCGACATCATCGCAACCCATGGGTCCGCCGGGGTCGTCGCAGCATAATCATCTCCTGGGCGGCACAGGAGGCCCCGCCGCTTCCCCTGGTGGGTTTATCGGTGGTCCGCCCGGATCGCACAGCAATCTCCCACCTCAGATGCAAGCCTCGCAAGGTCAAGGACAATACGGTCCCGGATCCCACGCGTCATCTTCATCGGCTTCACCTCATTTGGCGCATTCCCCACACCCCTTCGGCAACGGTCCCCGACCCGGTCCAGGACCGACCGGCGTTTCACTCCCTCACCTCATCGCCGGTCGCCCCGACCTGACCGCCGCGTTCAATCAAGCTCTGAGAATGGTCGGGATCGAAGGCAAAGAAGTCGAAACCTTGACCGCGGACGAACACGCCGCCGTCGCCGCACAGATGAGGCGGATGGGCGTATTACCCGAATTACGTGCACCTCCTACCGCCAGCGGTGGACCTGGTGGACCTCCGAATGGGATTGGGATAGTTGGAGCCGCGGGTGGGCCTGGAGGACCGGGTGGGGTCGTTCAGAGACAGATGTTGGGGCCGGGGGGTCAGGGACCGCCGCAGGGGGCGATGATGGGGCAGAGGGTCGTTTCGGGTGGGGCGATGAGGCCTGGGCCACCGGGGATGCATCAGCTTGAACAAGGTGGACCGGTGCAGCAGAGGCTGGGGCAGCAATTCGCGGTGAGTTTGCAGAGGAGTTATCAGCGATCTGAAGGACTTCAAATGGATGGCTGATGCCTCTTTTTGACTGTGTTCGATCCTAGGGGATGTCACCGCAGCAACAACAACAGATGCAGCAGATGCAGCAGATGCAGATGCGACAACAGAACGAGATGATGATGCAACAGCAACAACAGCAACAGCATCAACACCAGCACCAGCAGATGCAGTCGCAGCAATTCCCCCAACAACAGCAGCAGGGGGCGTTGCGCAACGGTCAGGGGGGTCCACAACCGCAGCATATGCAACATATGGCTAACCAAGGGTGAGTACTTGGGTGGGAGGTGGGTGGAGCTGGACTCACGGCGAGAAGCTGATCCCTTGAACTTTTGTTACCTCTCGTAGCGACACGCCTGCCTCACCCGCGTTCTCTGCGGCATCTCCCCACCAATTCAACCAGAATGCGGCCTTCCAAAACGCCGGCTCAATTGGCTCACCACAACCACCTCCGACACCATCTGCGGGTGCACCGACTCCAGGTCCTTCGGCGGCCAATGCACCGACGCCGGGAGGTGGGAGTGGAAAAGCGACGTATGCACCACCACCTCAACGCGGTCCTCCGAACCCGACTCGAGGAGGCCGAGTCACAACCGTCGCCGGGAAACGAGGTGCCGGCGGATCTAACGTCGAGGAACCGAGTCCACGATCGAGGAAACGCGCTCGCGGCGGGGCGAGTGGTGGGGGCAACTTGTCGAGAGAGGACGGGAACGACGTTCAACCGCCCGGGACGCCCGATCTGGCCAAATCGACCCCTTCGAGTCCTGGGATGGCGCCGCCTAATATGAACAACCCTGGAGCAGCGATGGGGTACCGACCTGCTCCTTCGCAGTCGCAGTCGCAGCTGGATGGGTTGCAAGTCGATCAGGATGGGCGGGCGGCGATGATGTCTGGCTCGGGCGCCTTTTCCGGTGGAAATGGTTCTGGGGACGCGAACATCTCTGGTGCGGATGGTTCGAACCAACTGAACGGGGCAATGTACGGTCAAGCCAATGGAAACGGTGGAGGTGGGAACAACAGTCGACCTTCATCTGCCGCATCGAACCAGTACCACGGCGGGCAAGGTTTGGTCAACACTCTTGTCCGAAGGGACTCGATTTCCAACTCGGGAGGTGGGAACAGCGGAGGAGGTCGATCGCCACCCAAGATGCACATCGCCATGCCACCGACACCGAGCATGCACCAGATGCACCAACACCTCACTACGAGTGGGATCAATCCGCCTGGTGGCGAGGGCAACCCGGGTGCGATGGCCGTTACGCCTGGGGGAACGGCGAGACCGTTCGCGGGGGCCGTTGCTCCTCCCTCTTCGATGGCGACTTACCAAGCCAGTAATACTGGCGGGTCAGGCGGTAATGGGACTTCGGCGACGAACGATGGCAACAACGCTGCTGCGGGAGGTGGTGCTGCAGGAGGCGGAGGCATGCCAACTTTAAGTCAGTTGGGCGGTTCGGGCTCGACGGGCGACGATCTGTACGCCGACCTTCAGTTCGATATGGCGTTCGACTCCTTTATTGATTTCGACACCTTGGGCGATGGGGTCGTCTAGCCGTGGGATCAACTTGGTCCCGAGCCCGCATCAGCACCCTCTCCCATATCTTTCACATCATTTAAAAATATTGCCCTCTATCTCCTCGACATCGACATTGAATCATCTTCTATATCCACTTTGTCTCTCTACCCACAACGCACCTACTACCGCTATCATCTTGGCTTCCTTTACTCTTTGCTCATATGTTTTACACGTGCCCTATCTGTTCTGTGTAGACTTTCCTTTTCTTCCTTTCCCTTTGCAGTAATCTGGGGGTGTTTCTCTCTTCTCGTTTTTGATGGTTGTTTTCGTTACTGTGGGGGCTTTGTTTGATCCCTCAATATAGTCTCTTTCGTGTGTGTGTGTCCATCTGGTACTACGTACGCCGTCCTTTTTCTTTTGCCTTTTTCGCTTGCAAGAAATGAATGAAGATGCTGTGCGCTCTCTCCGGATTCTCGGGCGTTTCTAGATACAAACATGCAACTCACCAAGCCCCATAAGAAAAAATACCCATCGCGCACCCCATCACTCGACCTTGCCCACTCCACCTTCATCAACCTCCTTCGCCTTCCCCTTCTGAACCCTCCTCGCGATCGTTCGTTCTCTCTTCGCGAGCCAAAAGCCCGAAGTCGCCGCGATACCCAAGAAAGGAGTCGTCGCGGCGATCGCTACCACCCCGATCCAATCCACGAGAGAACGATCCTTTTTGCCTTCGAGGATGATGAAGATGAGCATAGATAAAAAAGCGAATACGACGTCGTAGCTGATACTGGATTGGGCGGGGTGAGAGGATAAAGTTTGAATGGTGGAGGAGAAAAGATGAAGAGGCGTTTGCTTGGACGAGGAGGGAAGGGTGAGGTATGTTGGGTAGCGGAGGGCGATTGAGAGGAGGGAGTAGAGGAGGTAGAGCGCTGAGGGAGACAAGAGGGATTTGCGAGAGGCTCGAGTGGATCCGGGAAGAAGAGGGAACAGGAGTAGTATGTGCATTAGGAGGAGGTTGGGGAGGAATGTTGGTTTATGAATTGTTGATGGGACTAGAGCGATGGTAAGGAAGGATAGGAGGGTCGACCAGATCAAGAGAGGGGAAGTAGTGATGGATCTTGGGGAAAAGGTTGTAGGAGAGAGGGCGAGGGCGAGGAAGAAGAGGTTTTGCGCGAATGATATGGCCACGACTTGGCCGAGCAACATGAAAGCCCAGACGCGGCGAATCCGATGGCGCTGACCTGGTAGAAACGAGAAGAGGCTTCAGCCTTGGGAGGATGTGGGTGACGAGATGGGGGATGTACCTTCAAAGTACCAAAAGCCGGTGATGGGTCCCGCTGTCCAGGCGCACAAGACTTGACTCCACCACCACGCCATGGGCGTCGCGCAGACTTGGTGCCATGCCTCGACAAACAGGGATGTCGATGCGAGCCATTCCTTGGCCGTGTACTTTGAGGCGTTGGAGCCCGCTCGTGCCGCTGCGTGGAAAGGGAAGAGGGTGTTGGAAAGCCCGAGTCAGTGTGTGGGGCCTCTGTCAGCGTGCGGAAGGCAACGGCAGGGACATACCCGCAACTTCGAACGACCTCTGAAAGTACTTGAACATGTACGTCCATGTAAATCCGAGCGAAAGAATCGCCAACCTGAGGTAGCACGTGGCACTCGAGGATGCTGCCCCACTCGTCACCTGTGATCGTCGCGAGGGAGTCGATGACGGCAAGAAGTTGGGCGAGATGAGGACGAGAAGCACCAAGATGAGAAGAAAGTAGCCCAACAATGGGAGCAGCTCTTGACTCCACTCCATCGCTTCGTGTAGACTGCTGGGGAATGAGGTGAGCGGACAGAGAGTGCCCAAACTGCCTCGCGGCGCTCCGGGCACAACGGGGTCCGTGCGAGCTCACCCGTGTGAGTGCATACACTCAACCCCACCTCCCTTGCCGACAGAACAATACTGTGCTGGAATGCCCTCCTGACAGGGAATTAGGTATATATATATATAAGTTGAGAGATCTGCAGCTGTGCGGACCTGCAATTCAAACGTAACCGTGTGGAGTCGACGTTCCTGATCAACGCCCCCGCGGCGCCATCCCAGCCACTCTGCCACGTCGCCGCGTCCAACCACTGCCCAGGCAAATTTCGAAGTCCTACAGGCCCGATCCCTGTGATGCCCCTGAAATAGTCACACCCGAAGATGAGAATCGCGATGAATCGCTGACAAGAATTCCACACCGCGGGGTGAGCGTCGAGCACCGCAAGGTCCACCAAGCTAATGTTTCGGTCCTTGCCCGATAGCACGGCACGATAACGGGCTTGGTCTGCGCCGAGAAGCATGAAAAAGTCGCTGTCGGCGCTCACGAGGACGACGCGGTTGGGTTCGAGCGCAACGTCGCAGATCTGGCCAAACTTGGTCGACGCCGAGACGAGGGGATCGGCCTCGTGGGCCGCGACGACGAGCAAGCCTTGCTCGGACCAGCGAACAAAGGTGACGACTGGGGTTGGCTCGTCACCGTTGCAAAAAGCGACCTCCCATTCTTTGCTCGCTCGTCCGTGAACGCACGCGGCGAGGGTGTCGTTCGTGATGAAGGGGACGGGGTGGGTGACAGGGGTCGATTTATCGGAAGGCTGTTGCGGCTGCTGGCGATCTTGGCGATCGAGCACGGTGTTCTGCTTGAGCTCGGGCCGAAGGAAGGGGTGATCAAATACCACCACCACTTGGATCCGCCTTGCCGTCGCTGCAATGATCTCCTCGAGGTGTCGAATGATCGCATTGAGGAACCGCCGGCCTCGCTTCGGCTCGTTGTGTTTCGCGCGGTCCGTCGCGGCTTTGCATTGATGTTGGAATGTGGTAGAGCCGTCGATGATGGCGACTGAGTGGAGAACAGTGATGGACAGCGTAGAGGGTCAGCTAGGGTTTGCTTAGCAAATCGTCCCGGAGCAGTTATGGGCTGCGAAGGGGCTCTGAGGAAGGACTTGCCATCGATCTTGCCGACGAGGGAAACCAGCGCGCTGCTCAGGTTCGTCTCCCGAGAGAGAATGGCGTCTGGAACGACCTCTAAAGCGTCACCGAGGCAGTCGTGGCCGTGTTTGACCGTCATCGGAGGAGGTATGAGGTGTGTGGGTGCAAGGCGCAAGGCACAAGGTACAGGGTACAGGAAGAATCAAGGGTGGTTGAGAAGGCCGCGCTGCCCATCGCTCCGAGCCGAAAAGCAATCGAGGGCAGGTCCAACAAAAGGTCGTACGAGCTCAGAGTAGTGCGAGAAGATGCATCATGGCATTTCAAATTGTGCCGTAAAATAGCCTGTACCCCATATTCGGTATTTTTGCTCTCAATCTTAGTCTGGTCAAGGCGGCGGCCTCCTTTCGGAAGATCGCAGTGGGGAGCTTGAGCGTCAACGATCTAGGCAGCGAGAATCCGCCAATTTTCTGATGAACAATGGTCCGACGTACATGTAAAAATATATATTTTCTTCTTTCAATATGATTTTGTATTTGGGTGCCACCCTACTTGCATGACAGCCTCGACTCGCTGCGTCGGAGCTCTCGCGTGAAGCCGGTCCCGCAACCCAGCTCCACGGCGGACTCGGAGTTCGGGGTCGTCCCAACTCGGACCAAGCTGCTGGAGCGACAACCGCTGTATCGATCGCGGCGATCTCAGCTCTGGGGTGATTCTTAGAGCTCAACCTACTTGCTGAGACTTGACCGAGCTTGATCGACAAGGTTTTCGGTCTTTCCGAGGGGTGGATCGTTGGCCTCGATGTGGGGTGCACAGTCCCCTGTCCGTTCAGATCTTCGGCGCTCTCAGCCGCGCTCGGCCGCGCTCGGCAGAGGTGGAGAAGATCGAAAGGTTGAAGTCACAGCGTGGCGTCATATCGATGAGATGACTCATTCTGCCAAGCGCACACCCCGCACCCAAGTCGGCGACCACCTCGAGCTCGTCGCCTCTCTCTCTTTCTCCTTCCTTCTCCTCGTCGACGCGCTCTGCACTTCTCGCACCACTTAATCTTGCCGACATCGCCCCCTTTTCAGGAGGATACGAAACGGTGGCCTTTGTGGTGTGGTAGAGTCTGTCGTTCGATCATCCCCCCTTCCCACCCTCTCTACCTGTGAGTTGATTGATGCCTGGTGCGACTCGAGCGAGCTTGTTTGTGCCTCGAGCGGTGATGCTGACTCGATCGTGGCGACGCCACCTCACCTCCACCTCCATTTCCACCTCCTCCTCTCATCTTCATCCCCCCTCATTTCAACCTCATTCGACATTCCTTTCCCCTCACCTTCCTCTCACCTCACCTCACCCGCCCTCGTTTGACCCCACTTCAATTCCACCTTCACTTGAACTCCCCTCACCCGATCCCACCCTATCTCAGCCCACCTCGCATCTCGTTTACCTCGTCTTATCGTGGTCGTCTCTCCTCACTCGTCTTTGACCCCTCCCAATTTGCCTTCCCCAGCCTCCCTCCCCATCCTTCCTTCCCTCGTCGACACGCTCTACACGTTGTGCACCATTTAATCTTGCCGACATCGCCCCCCTTTTCAGGAGGATACGAAACGGTGGCCTTTGTGATGTGGTAGAGTCTGTCGTTCGATCCCTCCCACCGTCAAAAGTGTGAGTAACCACCTAGCTAGCGATCGTGTTCGTGTGGCGTATGGTCGGACTGACTCGTCTCGTGTTCACCCGTCTCGCGTCCATCTTTCACCACACCACCTCCATCATCTTACCCCTCTCCCCTCTCCCCTCTCACTGCGATCTCTCGCTTCCCACCTCGCCACTGCCTCCGACCTTACCGTCTCTCACTGCGTCACGGCTTGCCATCAGCCTATCCACTCGTCGACGAGTGTTGAATGGCGCCTACGGCATGTCACTGAGGTTGTTCCTGGTCCACAAGACCGCTTGCATTTGATCGTACCCCGTGAGTCTTTGCTTTGACCCTTGATCGATCGTGCTCGCCGGCCCTTCACGGCGGGCGAGGCAGTTTCAGCAAGAGGCTGACGACTCGATCCTCGCCTTCACTCTCCACACTAGTCTCCACTCTTCCGTCACCTCGGATCGACGCTCAAGATCGATCTCACATTCGGATCGAAGGAGGTCCACGGTACCCTAAACATCAGTGAGTAGCATGTACTCTAATCGTGTGGTACGAGGTAGCTTATTTCTAGTGTACGTTTTCAGCTGCACACGGTCTCCAAGCCATGAGTCCCACCTCGGTCGACAAGGTCCCCTTCTGTTTTCTGTTAATTTCGAATTGATTACACCTCGGAACTCTATGTTGGCGGTGCTAAGTGGCAGGCGACTCGTCCTTGATTAGCCTAGTCAGATCCGACTCCTCATTGAGCCTCCCTCGTGAACCCTTTTCTCGTATCCCTAGTGTTTCCTTTTGTGTTTTGTAGTTTCGAGTGCACGCATCGAGACGCGCATGCACCACGGATTTGAAATTCGAAGCCGCTAGCTTCTGAAAGCGGTCGCGCTCGCGAAGCATCCTTTCACATCCTCACCCTCGTCGCATCCAAGTCATTCATCAGCAACGCGCAGCTCGTCGCCTATAGGTCTCTCGTCCACTCCCGTGCTCGCACTGGAGCTGGCTTCACCTCATCCCCATAATGGACGAGAAGCTCGCCTCCAAGGAGAAGTCAGGTACAGCACCTGCACCGAGCGGCAGGGGCTGGCCTCGGACTCGCTCGGCGGCGGCGGCGGCGGCGGCGGCGGCTTTCCCCGCCGAATCCAACGCGGCCAAGGCGCGCCATCGTCTGCACTGCGCATGGTCCGCAACCAAGCAACGCATCGGCGTGCAGGATGGAGTTTTGCGCGACGAGGTCTTGACCGAAGCAACTGATACGGCCGACGATGCGCACTCCCTACATTGCCACGCCTCGATCAAACGCGCAGGGTCATGCGCTGCGCAACGCAGCGGCACAGCTGCCGACACCAGCAGCGCCCCCGCCACCAACTCAATCTCCGGCGCCGATCAACCCGCGGCACAAGCTCGAGCCACCGCTGCTGACGCTGCCACTCGTGGCGAGGAAGTGGAGGATGTGTCCGTGGACGCCGTCGTCGTCGAGAATGAAGGAATGTTCCGCACTTGGGGTGGCACCGCCGATGATGAGCACGCCTCGGCAACCGGCCATGGCGGAGAGGGGGGAGTCCCGAAAGCGGCGTCGGCCAAGGCTGAAATCGCCGAGGGGACAAAGAAGGGCGATGCGAGCATTTTCCGCGAGGTCACGTCCAACTATGGTGGTCCGGTCATCGTCTTTTGTCGATGGACTGTGTGGCCCCGTGTCGTGTGAGTCGCGGCGTTTCCGCGGGGATTGCGCCTCAACGCCGAGCTAAGAGAGCCCCGAGTCAAGCCGAGCTGAGCTGACAAAGAGAAAACGCGCCCCGCACGCAAAATACGAATTTCGCCATCTACCAGCGCCTTCTTTGCACCTCAATTCGAATCAAGAGAAATCGAGGCCGCATATCAAAAGGACTCGTGGACGAGCATGAAGCGCTCGGTCCTGTACGGCACCCTCTTCTTCGAAATCAACTGGATTTTGTCCGTGTCGATGCTGCCGAAGCCGTGGTCGGCGTGGAACCTGGCTGCGAGCGCCGTCTTGATGCCGTTGAGCACGATCCCTTTGGTTCCGATGGCTTTGTGGGATTGGCCGGCATTGCATCGTGGAGCTCGGTACTGGGTATGCTCGTGGTGCGGGGCGCGGTCTTAACGTGGTCGGCTGACCGACCCACCGAAATATGTGATTTAACAGATCTGGCAATCCTTTGTTTTTCTGGCCGTGCTCATCGCGTCGACCAACTCTATCGTGTAAGTTCCGTGATTCAAGTTTGCTCTGCATTCTAGATGAGCTCACATCAAACATTATCCGTCTGCAGGGACATGGCATTGTGCGCTTATTTCGCTCCCGATCGTCACTGCGGTGCCAAAGACTTTATCACCGTCTTCTTCTATGCTGCCGTGAGTTGAGACACCTGAGATGCGTCGATGAAGCTCTGTTTGACACGGGCGGTCACACCTCACTTTGTGTTCAATCAGGCGCCACCGGCCGTCTCGCTGTTCGCGCTCAACCAAGTCCGCGTCGGAGCGTTCGGAATCTTTGTTGCGTGGACGGGTCTGGTCCTCGGCACATTTCTTCGCCTCAAGGGATCTTTCATCCGCAGTGCCATCAACCTCTTCAGTACGTATCTCTCGTGTTGCGGATTATTTCCACGCTCATGATCACTGACGCTAAGACAAACATCTAACAGTCTTCTACGTCTTCCTGCTCATGTACTCGCATCAACGGGAGATCAACGATCGTCGGACCTTCACCTTGCGCCTCGAGCTCAAGCGACTCTATCGACTCAAGCAAAAAGCCGAGCATCGCGAACGACGCGAGGCCGATGCCAGCAAACGCTTCTCCAACTTTTTGTTCCACGAGGTGCGCGTCCCGCTCAACACCTCGACGCTCGCTTTCCAAAACATCAAGGAGTCGGGGATTGTCATGTCGGACACGGATTGTGACTTGTCGATCGAGTTCGAAGCGCTTGAATCCTCGTAAGTGGTCCGCACCCGGTGAAGTGCTTGGAAAATGGTGACTGACGTGGCACGGGCATCTCATCTTCATAACCGCAGACTTGCGGCCATGGCTCAAGTCCTGAACGACGTTCTCGATCATTCCAAGCTTGAAAAGGGCGGATTTTCGATGTTGTCGAGCCCCTTTTCGCTCCACCGCGCCATGCACAGCATCTTTAATCAACTCCAACTTGACGTCGACGCCAGGCACCTCACACTCGAGACCCATCTCGACGCTCGCATCGACGAGGTCTGCGTTAAATCGGCGTGGCCGACGAATGAATGGCCGACACGGATCCTGGAAGGCGATGGCTTCTTGCTCGGTGACGAGATGCGACTGCGGCAGATCCTGACCAATCTCACCTCGAACGCGGTCAAGTTCACATCAGCGGGTGGGAAGGTCGCAGTCACGACGAAGCTTTTACGACCCTCCTTCACCCCAGGCGGTTACCAAAGACCCGAGCCTTCGCCCAGCGACTACTCGGACCTTCAAGCATCGAGTGAGGGCTATTCAGACACTGAGAAGGGCCTGACATCGGCGACTCTCGAGGCTTTCGCGGTCGAAGGTAGCACGAGCAGCAGTTCCAACTCGAGCTCTCGCGATCCGGGTGAGGTCATCGTTGTTCGTTTCGAGGTGCGCGATACGGGCGTCGGTATTCGGCCCCGGGATATGCAGGGGGATCGGTCGTTGTTCTCGTCGTTTGTGCAGACCGAGGTCGGCATGAGGCAAGGTGGGACAGGAACTGGGTGAGTCGGTTTCTGAAATGAGCTGTGCGCATTTGATTGTATGGGGAACATACTGACTTGACGTATGCGATGCTGTCATCAGCCTTGGGCTCTCATTGGTCCGTCAACTCGTCAAACTGAGTGGCGGCAGGCTTGGTGTCACGTCGAAAGTTGATGAAGGCTCAACGTTTTGGGTCGAGTGAGTCGGTATTGGTCAGATTCCGATCGCCTCTATTGTCTCCACATCTCTGATCTAAACACTTATCTTCTCTCTCAGGTTACCTTTTCAAGTCGGCGCTGCTGCCTTGGCCGCACCGGTCGACGACTTTATCACGCCGGTCAAACTTGAAGCTCGACCTCACTCGTGGCCCGTCGAATTCCCTCCGCCGACGCCACCAAGCTCGCACATGGAGTCGGCGCCGCAGTTCAACTTTACCACGAGTTCTCCGGCCTCGCCTCACGAGAAACCGGCGTACAGTTTGGCAGCGTCAACCAGCGACGGATCGGATGCGATCGAGATAATCGCCCCGTCGGAGAAGGAGAAGGGGAAGAGTGGCGCGAGCGAGGTCCCACAGCTTGCGATATCACCTCCGGCTGTGACGCCGATACCGACTCCATCCACTGCGACGAGTTCGTCGCCTGCGTTCAAGGGCCTGTCTGGTACATCCCCGCCGCTGTCGACGCAGGCAGCCGTCTCTATCGCTGCGGTTGTGCCCATGCCCAGTCCCTTGTCCCTCCTCTCCATTACGAGATCTCCTGCGACGCCCCCGCTCGAGTTTCAGGATGGGCCAATCCGGGTGCTCGTCGTCGACGATGACGCCCTGACGCGTAAGCTGATGACACGAATGATCGAACGAGGCGGCTCGCTGGTATCGACCGCGAACGATGGCGAACAAGCGCTGGAAATGATCCTCGCTCGGAAGGAGTCTGACCCGGTCGGGGTGCACGTCTACAACTATGACGTCATCTTCCTCGACAATCAAATGCCGAAGCAGACAGGCCTCGAAGTCGTGCAGGCGCTCCGGACATTGGGCCGTGAAGACCTCGTGGTCGGGGTGACAGCGAACGCGATGCAGTACGACCAAGACGAGTATCGGTCACGGGGTGCCGACGAGGTCCTGACCAAGCCCGTCGCCGAAGCGTCGCTACGCACATACTGTGCCTTTGCCGACGTTCGGCGAAAGCAACGAAGGGAGGAGGTCGCTGCTACGAGCTCGAGCGCCGCTTCGGAGCCGCGAACCCCGCCGCAACGACCGCCGCTCACTCATTTCCTGATCTCGCGTGGTTCGTCTCGGAGCATTCCTAGAGCTCCGTAGGATCGTCATTCGGATCACATTATATATTACACTATGCATTCCTCGGGGTTTTGTGGGTTGAATGGATTTCGGTTCGTTCCGCGCGTCAAGACGGGAGGAGCGGCCGAACTCGTTTTGCGGGGACGGGTGCCAGTCGGGTCGTGTCTTGGGGCTTCAAATTTGTCAGGTTGTACCGAGGGTATCATATCATGGGGGTAATGCACGCTATCTGTTCTTCCTTATTTTGTATGTGGGTTCGCGGCATTTCTGTCTCTATCAAGTTGCCGTGTGCGCTAGAGCGCTCGTGGGATGTTCTTTTACTGGGCAGTCTTGGGACTAGGATCTGCAATTGCATTCTGGAATGCACATATTCGTCATCGGCAAATTTGGATGTTGTGGAACGTGCGCAGACTTCTGTTCCTCGGTCCCGCCGAGTGACATCGAGCTCGATCTGAACGAGCATGCCATCGAACTGGCGCAGAGCGCTTGCGTCACTTGCGACGACACCGAGGTTTCCTACATCACCGCCAGACACCACGATCGGATATGCATACAGGCCCCGTTTGGCCAAGGCTCGAACCCGAATGAGCAATGTTGGTTCCTCCGCGAACGTACGTGAGGCTAAATGCTGCTATATCACTTCTTGTTTCTCGCCGGGTCAGTGGCGACAGAGACGGTTCGGTCCGAGTTGGGGTCCCCTTCCGGCGCGGAAACCGGGGTCAGCTGGTCGAATTGCCAGGCTTCTGAATCCTGATACTTGGAAGTAGGCCTGAGCTAGTCTCTTCTTGGATCGGTCACCGAAGATCTGTGTATTCTTCCCACGAGTTCAAGCGTGGGCCGAATTCGGTGATGCGGGCCGGCACGGCGAACCGTTGGGGAATGGTGACAGGAATTTGGTCGAGTGAACAGGGGTGAATGGAGTGTGGAGACGGGATTTCGGTTCGACCTTAGGTTCCACGCGTGTCTTGCCATCCAGCTCTCGCACAAGATTTTGATCGGTGAGGAAGGGGGAAAGCCAACTCGCGGATCATAATTCGGTCGTTGACCACGCGGTGGGCAAAAATCCTGCCGGTCCACCATCGGACCGCCCTTCAAAAAATCAGGACATTCTCGCATCCTTTCCTCTTATCATTCTTCGCACAAGGCATCCCGCTCTCCCATACCATACCCCTTGCATTCCTGTCCTACCCACAGCGACGCTCAACTTTCATCCCCACTTGATCATGCATCGGTTCTACTTGTCCTGTTTCAGCCCAATCTTCGGCTACTGCCTCATGGTAGCATCTGGAATGGGATTGAGCATTTCCACGCAGAATTCTGGGTTAGATCATCACATCCCTTGGCCCATGTCGCCTCGTCACTACGGCCCTTTCATCACGCCTCGCCGGACGATGGATCGATGGCGGGTGCTTCATCTCCTTGATCGCTTCACAAGCCCCCACTCGATACGGAAGTACTGACCCGACAGGTGCCTCGTCTTCTGTTGCTGTTATGGTTGGTATGAGACCTGCAGCTTGGTCCACGCCTATTTCCGGCAAATGTTGCAGACCTCGCTCAATGATCATGCCGCTTGTACGGATTGCAGACCCGCGCCGGTCGTCTGTTTTTCCGTCTTGACAGCGACTTGTCTCCTATCTATTTTACCCGTCTCGGGTGTCAGTCATCATCCGTTCTCGTTGCGTGTGTTTCGTATGCTTGTCTTAGTTTTCCATGTGCAATCTGACCAAGCGATGACGTCGTCGGTCGTCAGCGGTCTCTCCTTTAAGCGATCTTCCGTGTCGTTCGAGCACATGCGAGACTGCTGCGCCATGCTCTTAAGCACGGGTCGGCGAGCGTTATACCTCAGGAATGACATGTTGGGCTATTTCCACATAACTTGGCCTTTCTGATCGGGAGTAGGAAGTAACACAGATGCAAGGTGGCGAGAGGGGTGCCCTGCGCACGATCCCCACCGACCTCGTGGCGCCTTTGTCTCAGATTCGACCCCTGTCGCCTAACGCACATTCCCCTTCGAAACTGTCAGACAGCCGCAGGCGGGCAATTCGTCGTCCTTCCCCACTAGAGAGTCACTGTCTCACAGGTCAGGACATGTTTTTAAATTGGCAATGTCACACGTTCAGGCCCCCACCTGCCTCGCAACGATCTTTTCGCCAACGTTGTTGAACAAAAGCAGACGCCTTTGGATTTCCTGCCTGTTTCACTCTCTCTTCCATCTCTTTCCCGCCCGTGTACTGAGACTGCTGCTTCGTCCACCTCCCATCCTTCCAACCCGACCCATTCTCACCAACTCGCATCCGTCAGGTTTCACGCGATGCGTTCTCTCACCTTTTATCTCTCGGCGTCGACCGCCTTATGTCTCCTATCCGCGCCTCTCATCTTCGCGCGTCATCCTATCTCACACCTTGATCATCCGCGCGCTCGGCCGACTCGGGTGGTCAAACATGTGATGAGGGAGGGGATGTTGCTTCGTCGTGCTCCGGTGCGTTCGCATCCGTGTCGGGGGAGGAAAAGACATGATAGGCGGGCTAGTCCTGGGCATGACGATGAGCATGGGCATGGGCACGGGCATGGATGTGATCCGCATCCCAAGCGTAACCACAAGGAGACTGATCACAAACATCGTCATAAGGGAGACAAGACCAAGTCCAGGAATGATCATCGTCACCAACACCACGTCGGCCAGCACCGTGGGCACCACGCGAGTTCCACCTCGTCATCGCAACATCCCAATACTCACACTCACAAGAAGCACGATCAGAAGCCCGACAAAGTGCACGGTTCCGTTCCCGACCCTACGACCGGCTCCGGTGATAAAGGGAAATCCGGTACCCAAGATCCTCAAAGTAAACAACCGCAGCAACCTGTTGGATCGACGCAGCCTGCGACGCCTCAGCCGACGCCGGGCCTTCTGAAGCCCGGGAAGCCTGGGGTAATTACGACTTTTAAGGGACCGACGGTGAGTTCTTGAACAATCCCGTTGGTCGAGAAGCATGGATAGCTCGAGAGAAACAGTTGCTGATCAGTTGTTTGGAATGTTGGCGGGCAACAGCAAGGACCTGCTACGTTCTATGCAACGGTTGACGATGGACTGGGCAACTGCTTGCTGCCTGTTCGCAAGGATAACGTACCTTCGACCCCGACCTCCTATCAGATAGGCACAATGACATGCTCAAGCTAACTCAACTTTTCTTGTGCATTACAATCCTCTCAGATGTTTGCGGCGATCAACAATTTTGCATGGGAGAAATCTGCGCAATGCGGGATGTGCGTTCGTGTCGAGACTTTGGATGGAATGCGTAATACGACGGTGATGATCACGAACCGAGTAAGATCTCGACCCCGACTCCAATCCCCACTTTCCCGCGCTCTCACACTGATCCTCAAGCTCATCTCGTTACCAGGAACCCGAGGACGTGGAGGGCGCCATCGATCTCTCCGAAGAAGCCTTCACAGCTTTGGCCCGTAGGGAAGTCGGGAGTTTGATTGTCAATTGGACCCCTGTTGATTGTGTTAAAGCGGGCTTGGTGACGTCCAAGTCCCCTTCGGTCGTTTGGTGAGTTGGTAGTTTTGACTCGTTGATGGAGGGTTGAGAGATCTGAAAGTGGTGGCTCATTATTTTGTGGTGATACATGTGCATAGGAAAACCGGTTCCACTCCATATTGGTTCGGGGTCCAAGTTCGCGAATCTGCCCTCCCTCTAGCCCAAGTCTTCATCCGCATCACCCTTCCCGCCAACACCACGTCCACCCCATTGGACCCGGACTCTCCCTCCTGGATTCCACTCACTCGAATGGACTACAACTTCTGGGTCGCCGAAAGTGGTATCGAGGATGGTGAAGGAGGGAAAAGTGAAGGACCTTTTGATCTCAAGGTCCAGTATCAGGATGAATCGGAGATCGTTTTGCCTGCGATCAAGTTGAACAGTGAGGTGTTGAAGCAGGGTTGATGAGTCAGGACTTTGCCGGTATTTGTCTTGTTATGTGGTTTGTGCTGCGACTTGATGTTGCCGGATCCCTTCGTGTTCATATGTATCTACGCCCCGTATCGACGTCGTTGACTGGTAGATCCAGTCCCACATTTTACGCATCCAGACGTTGCATGCTTTTCTGCAATTCAGCCCGACACGAGCGCGCCCGGAGCGTGGCTCCGTATCAGTCGTTCTTTACACTTTCAATTGCAGCACTGAGCCTACAAGCCCAAACTTGTTCCCATCCCCGTCCAACTCATGCGCACCCACGTGGCGAAAGCACCTAGGCCTGCCAAGCCATCGGACTTGTCCCACATCCGATCTAGAAATTCGTAGGTTTCTAGTGTACGTTGGGAGGGGTCAAGGCCTTGTAGTTGGGGGGAAAGTTGATGCAGTTCCGAAAGGCCGTAGAGGGTTCCGAGGGAGGCTCGGACCGAGTACCATTCGAGCTGTGGGACGAAAAGTGAAAAGTTGGATCAGGATGTGGGGGTTTCGTTGATACGTAGGCTGGATAGTATTCACCCCTTGTGATTCATCGCCGGAGGCTGCGGCCAAGTCGTGGGCTATGCGTGCGACGTGTTCAAAGTGGGGCAAGGGGGAGGGGAAGGGGAGGAGAGCGGAGGGGGAGGAAAGTGGGGTCGAGGTTGGGGCGCCGAGCAGGGCTAGCGCCTATTGGAGGGAGAAAAAGTGTCAGTGCCCGGTGTGTTCCTACAGCACGTCGTGATGCAAAGAGCTCACCTCCACCAATTGATCGACCACGGGCTCGTTGTACTTGATTCTGTGCCTCAGGCCTAGCTTGACCAACTGATCCTCGTTCGCTTTCCCTCGACTGACTGCGACATGTTCAACCATCTCCGTCCTGCCTTGCTCCAACCAAGCCTGGACCAAAGCTTTCAAGGGTCCTACTCCAATCGTAGCCTGGGCATGGGCATGGGCATCGGCATCGATCTCATCAAAGTTGTCCAGTGGTGATCGAAAAGTCGAGGCCGTTCCAGATGGTGCTTGCGCCCGTGCTTCTCGAATCAGTTGTTCCCTGGTCAAGGTCTTGCGTCGGGAAACGGTTCCGTTCGGGTGGGAACGGGGTGGTGGGGAAGGGAAGAGGGCGTTCAGAGTCGAAAGAGAGAGTGGCGAGGAGGAGGAGGAAGTGGGGGGAACAGCTTGGGAAGCGAGTTGTAGTGTGTGGAGGGAGAAGCCGTGGCGTGGAATGAGAGGTAGCGCGTGGCGTAGGAGGGTCGAGGTGTAGTGTGGTGCTGAGGCCATAATGCTGGGTGCATGCATGGGCGGGTCCGAGTTTGGGTGAGAGAGACGGGCGTGGCGGGTTAGGGGTAGTTATTACGGACCTTATTGGGCCATTACAGATTCCCTTAGACCTTTTAGCGATTGGAATGCTTGAAGGAAAATGGGTTGATGCCGCGCGTAAATGGTGCAATTACCAATTACGCGCGCGCGTTTACCCCCGAAGCTTGACCCATCTACCCCGGTGGTAAGGTGCAAAGTTCACTTACAAATGGTGCATTCTTCCCACTTAAAACGACGCGCGCGACTCTGGCTGCTGATCGCGTCGTGTTCCACCTCTTCTCGTCGCCGTATCAGCACACAAGGAATAGGGGTAGGGGTGCGATGACCACCCTCCGACCACCTGCTGCACCGGCAAGGTCACGAAGGCCTGCGACTGCCTCGTCGTCGACTGCCGTCTCGGCAACGATCGCCGTCGCCAGCTCAGGCTCAGGCGCGAGTTCGCCCCGCTGTCGTTCAACCTTGGCGACGCGGGCGACTCCGACACCGACCCCAACAGCCGCCGCACAGGATGACGTGCGACAGCTTTCGCGGAGGATGGATACCACTTTCAATCTGGGAGAGCATAAAAAGTCCAAGCCCTCGGCGGTGGTCAGCTCGAGGAACTTGTTGCAGCAACAACAACCCCGTAGCAAGATAGCCGCGTCGACCTCCACTTCAGCAGCGAGCTCGAGTGCCAGGCTCCAGCAGGGCACTACCACCAGCTCGACGAGTTCACTAAAACAAGATCCCGCACCACCTCAAGAACGAGCGCGACAGGCGATGAAGACGATCAACTTTTCGTTGCAGGCCATCTCGGCACTGCTCAAAACTCGCTCCTCTGCGCCAACGATGGCCGCCAAGGCCACCTCCAAAACAAGCTCGTCCTCATCCTCCTCATCGGCCTCTAGTTCCTCTCGGCCCACGTCGACAACGCCCCCTCCAGAGATCATCTCTCTCGCCAAGAACTGTACCCAAGCGTTAAACGAACTGCGAACACTCATCCATCAAGGCAAGATCGACAAGAAACTCGTCGAGATTGAAAAAGCCGCCATCAGTTTCGTCGCCGGACTCGTCGAGACAGAACACGTGAGAATCGGTTACCCATCTTCTGCTGCGATATAGTTCCTGCAGATAAATTTCCTGACGACTGTCTCGATCCGCACAGTATCGACTCGCTTTGGCCGAATTGGAACGCATCAAGACCAGCTTGCTCCAAGTGTCGAACCCAGATCTCAGCTCGAATGGGGGTGCTGTCTCCGAGTCATCCGCATCGACCAAGACTCAAACACCCTGGGCCTCGTACGCCCACTTGCTGTGCATACCCTTACCTTCTAGCCCAACCTCCCCACACTGGACCCCAGCCGAGATCGCCACTCTCGTCCTCTCTGTACAGCAATACGCTCTCGGATCCCTGTTCCGTAACCCCGATTTCGACCCCAAACTACGTGCAACTCTCGTGGCGAAGGTGTTGACCTCCCCTATGGGTGCACCGATCGAATGGCGCGATTGGTGGGCCAAGTCCAGGGTTGAGATTGCCGATGATGAGGGTGGTGCTGCTGCCGACGTCGTGGCGGTGGAGAAGAAGATGGACGCGTTGATGACGAGCATGTTTGGTTCGCTCATCAAAGGATGTGTAGGCCTGGATGGGGACGTGGGTGAGTCGCTCCCCAAGTTCGAGATCAAAGGGCTCATTGGAAACGGTTTCTGACCGAATACCTCTCCTCTACAGATATCAACGACCTCTTGACGATTCGCTCTCGAGCGCTCTTGCTCTACTCTACCACTTCGACCATCTCTTCCTCCCCCGAAAAACTTCAAGCACTCCTCGACCAATGTCGCAAAAACCTCCTCCTGTTCGGTCGACAAGCCGAAGTCCAGACCCTCTCCGCAGCCAGCATCAACGGACCCGTTCAACGCGTGTTCCAAGAAACGATCGAAGCTATCTCTTCGCGACATCGTGGAATCGAATTCCATGGGACTCAATGGATGAATTTGTGTCAAATCATTTTGAGGATCGCGCAGCGTGCGGAGGATGGGTTGGCCATTGAGAGGGTCAGGTTGTTGTTGGAATCGGACGAGGACGAGGGAGGGGTTCCGGTGGAGAAGCAGGTTGATCGACTTGTCGTTAAACTGATGGGGTTGTTGTCGGGCTTGCAGGTTGGGCAGGAGGAACAAAAGGGCAAGGAGAGAGAGGTGGACGGGCTCAATAGGGCGCTGATTTATGTTCAGGCTTTGGGGAAGTTGAGAGTCAAGGAGGGGTTGGATAAGGAGAGTGTGAGTAAGGTCGATTCGATTTTGGAGAAGGTCAGGTCCTGGGTCGTCAAGGAGGTCAAAGGGGATCAGAGGCTCGATATGCTCGTCATTCAGGAGGGCAAACAACCGAGGCCCAAGGCCGAGGACGAGGTCTTGCTGCGCAAATTATGCGAGACGTTGGCGCAACATGGCGAAGCGGTGTCGACGAGTGGAGCGCAAAGCGGGGATCGGAGTCGTCTTATTTCGGGCACCGTCGAAGTGCTCACCGTCCTCGCCTATTCAACGCTCGTCGTCGACGATCGCTCAACCTACACCCCTTGCTTCGACCATCTCGAACGATGTCTAGCCGTCCTCGGTCTCCGCGTCGAATCGGAAGGTGGGATTAAGATTGAGCCAGCACAACTCGGTCAAGCTTACTGGATCCGATCCCTCGCTTCGGCTTATTACAACCTCTCCGGTCTCTTGTATAACGCCGGCAAACCCGAGTCGACGACGCGGTTCGTTCAGCGTGCTTGCGAGATTACGCGTGCCGTATTGACGTTATCGTCTTCAACTATGGAGGACGCTCTTGTCGAGGAAATGGATGCGTTAACCCTTGCTTCGATTGATTCGGAAGGCTCATCACGCACAAAGATGGAGCGCATGGAACTGCAAGCTGATTGTTGGAAATACGCAACCAAGCGCTTCGAACTCTTGGCTTTGGCCCATCATTCGATCGGGGAACAGAAAGCGGCGTTGCAAGCTTATGTCGATGCACTGAGCTTCCTACCCGTCGAGAGTCGGGATGCACTAGGTGCTGCATTGTCGGTGTCGGATCTGCTCAAGCAGAGAGGGTCGATGACGACGGTCAAGCTTGTGCAGAGGATCACGAAGTTGGCGACGTTCGACTTGTTGTTGCCTGGCGATCAGGTCTCGCTTTCAGAGGCGTTGAAGGCGAGCGGATTCGACGCGAGGACAAGGGGGATGGTGCTGGAGGTGCAAGTGCACACGTTGGAAGCGGCCATGGACAAGCTCGAGGCGGGGAACGCGATCGGTGCGCTCGTGCAGGATTTGTTGGAGCTGTATAACGAGAATGAATTCCCAATCAGGAGAGCTAGGTGCGTTCATTGCTTGATCACATTCCCCGATCGTATTCGCTGATTGCAAACCGGACTTGCGCGCATAGGATCTTGCTGCGGCGGATGCAAGGTTTGTGCGCGCGCGGCGCGGTGCAGAAAGACCTTTCGGCGGCGATCGTGGCGGCTGAGATTGATGCGCTTTGTTCTAGTTCGGTAAGACGGGCTTGTCAGTTTTGTCGTGATCAAGACTTGCTGACGTGTTGTCATGCCATCCAGCAGACACTAGGCCAGGACGCGGCACTCGCCTCTTACAAATCGCACTACCTCGCCACCTCCCACCTTTGGCTCGCTTTCCATGCCCATCAAGCGCGTCTCCCTTCAGCCGCTCTCGTCGACGAAGCTCGGGCAGCGATGAGTCTCTTTCGAAATATTTTGGATGCCGTTTCGAATGAGCTCAGGACGTCGACGAGTCGGACACCGAAGAAGACGATGACGCCGAAGCTCAAGACACCTTCGCCTGCTGCTGCGACGGCCAAGACGGGTCGAGTGACGACGGCGACGAGGAAGAGGGTGTTGACTACGACTGCTGTACGGGCAACGGCGACGAAGTCGGCCGCGGCTACGGCTCTCAAGACTCCGAGGACTATTAGGAGTCGAATGGCGGTTGCGGAACAGATCACACCACCGCGAAAACCTCTCGTCGATTTGACGAATGACAAAGCCCATTCAGCGGCGACGCCGAAACCCAAGCGCACGCCGACGGTGGACGCAGCTTTGTTCGAGGACGTCGATCGGTGCTACGACTTGATCGAGACGATGGCGAGTCTGCTCGGCACATTGGGGCATACCGTGCTTCGGATTGGGTACCTCAAGCTTTTGCGTCGCATGGCGCCAAAGCGAACGAGAGGGACGGACGAAGCCTCTGTTGCTTCTTCCATCCATCTCGCGCGAGAACTTGCCAAGATTGGGAACTTGTCTCGTGCTGCGACGCTGTTCGCTCAAGCTGAAGCTTGTATTCAACAAGCTTGCACGTCGGGTGCGACGATCTCGTTGGCCCTTCAAGTCGAGCATCACCTTCTTCATGCCGAGCTTCTCGCTCTTACCGGTCAACACGAGCGATCTTCTCAATCGTATGCGCAGGCGCTCAAACTCACAAAAGGCCTCGATGATGAAGACGCCATAGGATCAACTTCGACCCGGATCGTCCAGCGCACGCTTTTGCTCCAACGCGTCGCCCTCGCTTCGTCCGTTTGTTCGACGATGTTGCAACGCCGTGGAGATCTGGGGAGGTGTCTTGCCCCCGCTTTGCAAGCGATGCGATTGCTCAACCGCGCTCTTGCGAATATCACTCGACTTTCGACGATCGAATCGACGAACAAGGATGAATCGGCGTTCGCATCGGACCGAACGGATCCCAACACCCCCTTGCCTGAGCACCCAGCCCAAACGAAGCAGTACTCCGTCTCGACCGCCGGCCCTCACGCGAGTGTGCTCTACAGCATCGCGGATGGGTTAGGCTCTGCGATCCTCCGTGTCGCGAACCTGTACTGGATCCGAGGCACCCCGAAATCAGCCGAGTACTTCGCCGGTCACGCCCTTGACATCGCAACACAGTACGGTGCGAACCTCCCGATGATGCGCGCGATCTTATTGAGGTGTGAAGTACGAATGCATGCGGGAAACTTGGAAGGAGCCGAGGCGGACCTTCAAGCGATCGATTTGGAGAACGCGGCGAACGATTCGAGCGAGTTAATTGAATACCATCGGTTGTGCGCGGCGTTACATATGAGAAGGAGGATGATTCAGGCTGCGAAGGACGATCATGCCGAGGCGCAGAGTGCTTTGGAAGGGTTTGCACAGAGCACCAATCAGAATGAGGCGGGGGGAAGGTGAGGGGTCGTCGACAATGCTCGTCTGGCGTGGGTCTGGGCATGAGCTGATGTATATCCACCTTAACCTCTTACAGTCCGGTCAAAGTGGGAACGCCGAACAGTGTTTCGATCAAGGATCTGTCGCCTTTTGCGCTTCGTCTTGGGGCAAAAGGACATTCACCTTCGCACGTATCGCCATCCCAGCGTATGGGCCAATCATCGGACCGCATACTCCCAGCGGTTCACTCTCGACTCCTTCGGATGCACATCGGTCTAGTCCGACTCGAGAGGAAACAGGAGGAATGCCAAGATCTTCTCCGACGATTGGGCGAACTCCCTTCGCTGGAGGAGGACAAGGCCGAGGAGTTGAGACTGCATATCATGATTGAAATGCAGGATCTGTTGCTCAAGTTTAGTGCGGATGCGGTGTTAGGGATGGTACCTGAATCTGGTCTGTTTTTAGGTGGGACTAAATGCTTCTGCCGAGTTGGGCTAACGTGTTGGTGCCTCTGTTTGACAGTTCTCTCAATGCCTTCGCTCGCTTCGTCCGCGGCCGTCACCTCGAGCAAGACCGTCTCGCCGACCAAAGCGACCCCGAGTCATCTCCACAACCTACGCGAGATCGAGACGCTGCTCCAGCGTGCCATAACGATGAGCGTCTCCCGTGTACGACCCGCGGTCCTGCGCGAGCTGTCGTTGCTCAGCGTTTCGTTGCGCGCTTTGCTGTCCAGTATCGGGAGGGCGGACAAGAAGGTCTCGGAAGGGACTGCGCATCTTCTGGACCTTGGTCTCGCCGTTACGCTTCGACGGGACATGCTCGAAGCGATTGAATACAGGATCACGAACCTCTCCCGCGTCGACGACCTTAAATGGCCTCAGATTGAGCCCGTCCCTTCTCACGAGCAAGCCTCGGCCGTGGCAAGCTTGCTCACCCTGCGCGAGAGGTATCGATCCGAAACGATCGAACCCGTCTTAACCGACCCTTCGATCAATTCAATTCTGCCTCCCCGATGGCAAACCGTATCGATCCATCTCTCCGCCGAACGCGATGCGCTCATCCTTGTACACCACCAAGCGAATCGACAACCCCTTGTGTTCAGACTCCCTCTCGATCGCATCACTCGAAGAGAAGACGAGGAGGAGGATGAGGGACTATCGTACGCCGAAGCCTCGGCGGAGTTGGCGGATATCGTGGCGAGAAGTAATTCGGGCGCTCAGAATGCGAAGAATGTGGAGGGGAAGGAGGCGAGGATCGCTTGGTGGGCGGAGAGAAAGGAGTTGGATGCGAGGTTGAAGGGGTTGCTGCAGTCGATGGAGGATTCGTGGCTGGGTGCTTTCAAGGTTGGTAGGGAGCAGATTGGAAATTTGGTTGATCAGCCTACTGACGGCCATGTGTCCACACTGCAGTGCATCTTCTCCGACACGCAAGACATCGGCGCGGATGCGCTAAACACATTCAAAGGCCGAATCGAGCGCATCGTCAAGCGCAGCCTCATCCGTGCGACCCCGAACGACAAACGGGCCGCACGCTTCCAGCTTGACGATGGCATCGTCGAATGTATAGCTGCCCTATCCCCCAAAGCGCGAGACGAAGATCTCGAGGATCTTTATCATTTCATCATGGAGTCGTTCCAATTGTCCGGTGTCCCCGTCGCGTGCGACGAGACGGACGTTGACCAAGTCGTCATTGATTTCCGATCTGCGCTTGAAGAGCTGCGCAAGAGTGAGCCGACTCCGACGCCGACGTCGAGGACATCGGACCCGAGGCGTCATCTCGTGTTGATTCTGGATAAGAGTGTGCAAGGCTTCCCGTGGGAGTCCCTTCCTTGCTTACAAGGCATCTCGATCTCGCGCCTGCCCTCGCTCGCTTTCTTGCGTGATCGACTCGAACTGGCTCGATCTCGATCCAACGACGAATCGCACGAGTATATCGTCGATCCGAGGCGCACGTCGTATGTCGTCAACCCCGGAGGGGATCTCAAGAACACTCAAGCGAGGTTCGAACCTTGGCTTGAGACCAAAGCGGCGGCGGGGTGGAAGGGTGTCGTTGGTCGTGCACCGAGCGAGGAGGAGATGAAGAGCTCGCTCGCGTCACAAGAGCTCGTCTTGTACGTCGCGACATATCGGCTCAGTTTGTCAACGATCACTAAAACTGCACCTTTTTTCCCGAATGTACAGATACTTTGGTCACGGTGGTGCGGAGCAATACGTTCGCTCGCAGTCGATCAGACATCTACCTCGTTGCGCCGTCACAATGCTTTGGGGTTGCTCGTCTGGCGTGCTTCGCGATCAGGGCGAGTTCGATCCTTATGGCACGCCCTATCACTACATGATTGCTGGATGGTGAGTGAGATTTTTTTGACACAATTTTCTTACTCTTCACTGACGCGGCGACCTTTTTCATAAGTCCCTCGCTCGTTGCCAACCTCTGGGATGTGACGGACAAAGACATCGACACCCTCACCGAGAACGTCTTCAAGCTCGTCGGACTTCACACGGACGAAGCGACCAAGTCCAAGAATGACAAGACGACCACCAAGCTTAGTCTCTCGCAAGCGATCGCTCAATCTCGTCAAGTTTGTAATCTGCAGTATCTGTACGCAGTTCTGCTGTTCTTGGTTCCATGTACTGGCGAACGAAAACTAATCTCACTACTTCTGTGATCCACAGTAATGGAGCGGCGGTCGTCAACTACGGCTTGCCCGTTTGGTTCTCCCATTAGTAGGATTTCGATTGAGTCTTTCATATTTTTATGTTGTATTCACCGAGCACACTCTTGGAAAGGACGCGTACATTCGCCGTTGCATCAAGAAATTCCGCACTACCTCAAGAAGAACTCGTCAGGACTGAACCTGCACGGCTACCGACTCCTCTAAACCCTGTTGCTGCACGGTCTCTTCCTTTGGTTCCCCTAAGATCGCCATAATCTCCTTCCCCGCCTCCCCGACGGGTCCCATTCCCGATTGAACGACCTCTCTCAACCCCTCCTTCAAACCCGCTTGTCGTCTGACCACATCCTCCAACTGTTCCCTGGGTAACAACAACAAAGCCTTGAAACTGCCCGGTTGGACGACTTTGGCTAAACGGATGAAGCCTTCCCAAACGGGCGGGGATTGCCAGACTTGTTTATTGATGAGTTTGACGAGGAGGGTGGAAAAGATGAATGGGGATAGGGCGGATTTGTAGGTCGAAACGGCTTGAATGACCGTACGGAGGAATAGGGTGGGTATGGTGGAGAAGTTGTCGAGGGTGTATTGCATGAAGGAGGAGAGGATCTCAGGGCGGAAGGCGTCCGTCATGGAAAAGCAGATTGAGATGGCTGTGAGGAATGAAATCTTGGTCTGAGCAGCTTATTCTTCACAAAGTGAGGGACACGCAAAGCCTCCCAAGGTGTGACTTACCTTCGATCGCAGGTTTAATCCCACTGATCGCATCGCTCTGATGCAACACCGACATCAACTCGACGGCCGTCAAGAGCTTGATTTTGCTCCTACTTGCCATCGCGCCTTTCTCTGAAGGCGGTGCGGTAGCAGCGAGGAAGACGGATCGGATCAAGGCTTTCCGCTCAGGCGTACCGTCCAGTAAGGAAATGATGCGAGGGATGTAGGCTTTAAGTTCATCCTGAGCGTTTGTTGAAGCACCTCCAAGGTCAGTTGGGTGGTGCACGGCACCTTAATTCCGTCCTTCAAACGCACCTTGTCACATTCGGAAACAATCATGACGTAGAACTGCGGGTCCAGCACCCTCTCTTTGGCAATCTTCTTCAAACTCTGAATGATGCCGGACGGCAACCGAGGCAACTTCTCCCCGAGTAGGTTTAGCACCCGTAACAAGAGTGCATCCGAGCCTTCGGGAGCGAGGTCGATGGCTTCGAGCAGTTCGGGGTTGGTGATGCCTAAGGACTTGATGAGGGGTGTGATGAGGGACAAGATGTGTTCTTGGGCCGTCGGTTGGAGTGTCGCGAAGGCGGTGAAGAGTCTGTACCATGCCGCCCGTCATCCTGATCATTAGTCATCTTCATCAACTGCTGATCCTCGCGATGAAGCTACACGTACTGTTTAAGCAAGTGAGGATGCTTATGACACAGCGCAAAGAGCAACTCGACATGTCTCACGACATCCTCTCTACTCTCCGGCGGGTTCAAATGATCGACGACCCGAGCATCCTTGACGAGCGCATAGGCGAAAATGGGCTTTTGTTCTTCCGGTGGTGGTGTCACCTCCATCGCCATATCGACTTCACCATCTTCTGCACCATCCTCCTTCTTAGACTCTTCTGATGTTGTCAGGGGTGCGACTTTCATCCGGGAGATGAGGGAGAGGGCAAAATCGATGATGGTTGGGGACAGCGCGGCCGAATCGGGGACCCATTTCTTGACCGTATTGATCGCCGCGTTACGAGTGGGTTTGTCTGGGCAATTTAGTGCACCGTACGACATTTAGAATTCCGATTAGGTTTCCAATCGTCATAGATGGCACTTCAATGTGCCGAAACTGACCTTTATGGGTCGTCAACGATAACAAGACATCCACAGCCGCAGGTCGAAATGGTGGCCGAAGCACGGCCAATTCTCTCAGCGCCGAGAAGCCCAATTGCACCCTGTTTACCGATCACAAGACAAATTCAGCCATGAAACTTGGAGTCTCGTGCGATGGGACATCATACTCACTGTTCCTTCTTCATACACATCTGCCCCAACTTCTCCACCTCGTCGACGAGCAAGTCGGGCAAGTCGATGACGAACTGAGTGAAGCCTCGATCCCGATTCGAGCTCTTGGACATGATATGCGCCAAGAGCTTGTGTAACCAAATGTCATAGGTCCGGTCCTGTTCGAATTCCGACGTCGGTCAGCCTCGATGATCTTGACGCAGAAGAGAAAGACGAGATGTTCACCGACCTTATGCCCCTCCCCTCGTTCCTTCCTCCCCTCCTTAGTCCGCACCGCCATCTTCTCCGCGAACCATTCCTCATTCAACCACTTCCTCGCAAACTCCATTCTATTCCTCGGATCCTCCTTCACGAACTCCAACATCTCCTCCCTCATCCTATTCCCCAAAGCCCCTTTCCCCTCCTCCTCCTCCTCCCCGATCCCCCTCGTCACCAACCTCGCCACCAGACTGATCCAAAGCTCGTCCCCTCCTTCTGCACCAATCTGACATAATCTTCTGACACCCCTCACTAAGTACTCGTCCTTTTCAAGCGGTGTCATCTCACTGCTCGTCATCAATTCCTTCATCGTCGTTGAAGTCAATGCCGAATCGAATTCAACGACGGGTAAAGCCCTATCATCCTCTTCCTCTCCGTCCCCTTCGTCCTCGTCGTCACTCCCCTCATCTCGAGAAGCTCTGATCCCATCCTTTGTCCGTGTGGGTGCTGTACTTTCGGGCTCGTCGGTCTTGAGTACGAGTTCATCGTCACCCAAATCGATCTTCAATGGGTCGAAGACTTCGTAGCGCGCTCGCCCTTTGCCAATGACTCGAGCTCCATCTTTGGATTCCACTTCCTCGGTCGGTAATATCGACGTCGAAGCTGCGGCCGAGGCTTGAGATAGCCGTGCTTTAGCGGCCTGCACACCAGATCACCAAAGCTCATCAGTCGCGATCATCGTCGAGGGTAAAAACTTTCTGTGAACCCACCTCGATCCCTCTCGCCAAGGCCGCCGCATCGACCTGCTGCATCGTCGCGACCAAGAAATCGATGCACACATTCAACGGCAGAATGCTCGCATCAAACTGCGCCAACGCGTTCGGCGTGCCATCCGTGGTCGTAAAAACCTCTCTCAAATTGATCAGCGCCGTCGTCGACGTTGATGGACCCGCTTCGGCGTTCGGCGAGTCGGTCCTTCTCCTTTTCGTCGCTGCGGCGATGGAGGCTTCTGTTTCTTGGAGTTGTCGCTTACACGCTTGTTCGAGGAGGAGTTTTTCTTGTTGTTGACGCGCTTCGAGGGCGGCGGCGTCCATTCGTACCGCTTGACGTTGGAGGAAATCGGTGACTTGGGAGGCGAAGGGGGCGATCGTGTTCGTCCTGGATGAATACAGGATTGTCAACGAACTGAGAAAGGTGACCTCACCCAAAATATGCATACTCACTTGAGCAAATGTGTCAACGACGTCCTGACGATCTTTTCCGTACTCCTAATCTGCGTCGGCGTCACCTTCCCCGCCAAAGCTGTCGGGACCCAATGGGTTAAAGCGGTCACAACCAACCTCGCGAAACTGGTTCTGGACTTGACCAAGACGGTCAGGGTTGAAACGAGGGCCGAAACGAGGTCCGAGTCGTCCGAGGTGAAGAGGGTCGTGATGGCTTCTTCGAGCAACTTGGTGGCCTCGTCTTCGAGTTGGACGGGTTTGAGGAACGCGTGGTTCGGTTTGCACATGAGCAAGTTGGGTTCTTGAACGGTTCGCTGGAGCTGTTTGGAGTTGAGCCAAGAAGGAATAAGCCAATGTCGCCACCTGCCTGTGACCTAACGGCACTGACCCTCGGATCCGAAGTCGCTTTGGTCTGAGTCTGGATGATCCTCTGCAAGACCTTGACGGCAGCGACCTTTCCTCCGGTCTTTCCTTTCTGGGTATCCCTCCACATCTCCAAGGTGATCATCTTGAGGCCATTGACGGTCATCCAAGTCTGCTGGTCGTTACCCGAGCATCTGGAGAAGCGGAGGGGTGTTCATAATCGACGCCTGAGTGCCAAGAGCCCAAAAGATGGAGCACTCACGCGTATTTGAACAAGAGTGGGTATATCGACGCAAAGCATTGCAGCCCAATCTTTTGGATCGACGTATCACGAGTATAGGTCATGGTCGTCTTGATCGCGTGCAGCGCCAGCAGCGACACTGTGCGATGCTTGTCAGGGGGAGATCAGCTCGGGCGTCGCGCGGGAAGGCTAAGACTTTGCCCACCCAGGAACGCACGGTTTATCCTGGTGTCGACCGCGAGCACATTCAAGGTGAGGGCGTATCGCATGAGTTGTGTAGCCCAGTTGAACAGGCTCGACGAGCGAGGGTCGGTGACCGCACGAAGTACGGCTGGCCAGATGCCCTGTGAAAGAGTCGTGGCGTGTGAGTGTGGAGTAGAGGTAGTTCTGCAGTAGGGGAGTAGGGGACTACACTTGCGGGTATGAGGGCCGGCTGTAGCTTGATCAAGGCGGTCAATTGGTCCAAGGCTTGATCGGTGCCGAGCTCATCGTCGACGGTGCTCGCACTCGTCGCGCGGTTCAACAGCGCACTCGCTTCGGCGTGACTCATGTTTGGTGGGATTTGGACGAGGAGACGGCCTTTCTGGATCCAAGTCCCGAGTGCGGTTGGTCCTTTGTGGCGCGACTGAGGCGGTGCAAGAGCTCGACTCGACTCGGCGTGAGCGAGTGCGGGTTTGGGATCCGAACAGTGAAGCTGGTCGGGAGGTGGTCCCTGTCTCACGCGCCTGTCGGTCCGCCTCCGAATAAATCGTCACTATTACTCGCTTCGCTCACTTTGTAGTGGGGCAGGGGCAGTTCTATTATGTTCTATTTCTGGGCAGCGCCCTCCCGCAGCACGCGGTCGACACCTCCTCTCCCCTCCGAGTCTCTCTCTCTCTGTCCTACGAGACGGTGTCCCAACCTCAGTACCATCAGTTGTGTATCGACCCTCGCCAACGATTCTCACCTTCTCGGCTCCGACGTACGAAAAGGCGTCAACCGATCGTCCTGTTACGCGCATCGCTCGGACTGTGGTCCGCTCACCCCTGCTCGGATTCCGTGCACCCACCACGCCTAGGCGCTCGCTGGCTGACAGGCATCCCGGAAGGCCGCGGCCATCTACCTTCACACGCCGACCCGTGGGCTGTGCGACACCACCCTAGCCCTCGACCAGGAGCAACAGCAGCTGTAACTAGCACGGATTGACCTGTGGATTGATTACACTACATGGACTCGTCGTCGTCGTCGTACTCCGTGCCCGCGATTAGTACCGTCTCGCTCTCGTCTGGCAACGCCCTGCTCAAAGCCGACGCCCTCGCCCACGCCCACACCCACCACCTTCAGAACGGCACCTCCACCGCGAGCCACACCACTCTCACCAACCCTTCCGCGAGTCAGTGGCTCAAAGCCATTTGGTCCTATCTCCGTCAAATAAATCAAAACAGTACGACAACCCACTACAACGGCACCGGTCCGTCGCGCTGGAATCGCACCCGTCTGGGCTTCGGCTCAACCGATCCCTCGTCGTCGTCGTTCAAGTTCAAGCCCGCCTTTCTCGCCGACGTAATGGCCACCAACCTCTCCCAGCTGTGCCTGCCTGCGTGAGTCCTTCTCGGCGAGCGCCGTCACATTTTGTGTGTACTCACTCCTTCCCTTGACGACGACACCAGGTACAACGTACTCAACAATCATCTCAACCAGAACCCATGCGAGGTCGCACGCGCTCTCCTCGACGAGTGCAACGACGACAAGAACGATCCAAACTCGTCGCGCTACTACCCCCTCTTTGCCCTCGGCCCACTCGGAGGCACGACCCACACCTATGCCCAACCGGCCAAGGATCAGGTCAATGATTGCATATGTTCAAGTGAGTGCACATCAATCTCTTCGATCTTCTATGGCTCTGCACTGACGCCTTTTGTTGGCCCCCCCCCCCTGCAGTGACGACCTACAACCTTATCCAGGTTCGTTTCTCTCATACTGACCGAGCTCGGTTCCCGGCACAGGATATAAAAGTTGCTAGGACCGAAACACTCAACCATATATTGCATTCACTTCTTCCAGGCTTGCGCGGCATGTCAATTTTACGCTCTGCCCTCATCGACACCACGGGTGAGTCCTCACCTCCCCGGGTTTTCCTCATTCTTTTCAGGCCCCGTTGGCTGAATGCAGACTGCTTTGCCTTGACTGCAGTGGGACACGTTCTCTTCAAACTGCTCGATTACAGATAAAGGCTTTGCGAGACCGTTGCAAGACAAGGATCAGATCCCGAGTTGGGCTTGGGCTGTAAGTGTCGAGGACAGTCCGCCGGCTAGCCTCAAAAAGGACAGGTGGTTAATTGTGGAGGGTTGCTCTCCCATCTTGTAGGACAACTCCAATGGAGCACTCAATGTCCAAGAAGCGCAAGCACATCTTCATGTATATATTCATTCTTTACTACATATCCTGACCCTCTCCACCGGCTCACAGTCTGCTCCAAGCGGTGATTAAAAACGCGCAGCACCGCTCCAACTCGAGTTCGGCCTCGGCCTCGACCCCAACGCCCGCCCTCGCTCCTCCGGCCTCATCCTCCTCCTCTTCCGCAGCCGCGTCTCCGACCGCTGTCGCTACCTCCGCGGAGATGAACTCGACGTCGGCTTCGGGAGGGTATCAGCGATCCGGTAGCGGACATGGACCTCATGGTACACCCCCACCGATCATCGCCGCGCTCGTCCTCTCAATCCTCTTCTCCCTCGGTCTGATCATCATGATCGGTCTATGGATCCGCCATCGAAGGCGCGTAGCAGCCCATGGGAAACGATTAGGTTCCTCGGACGATTTGCACCGAAAGGGGGAGGACTCGTCGATGCGCGGCGATGGATCGAGCATGAGAGAACGGGAAAGGAACCAAGGTGTTTTGGCTTGGTTACCTCCCACAACGTTGTCGAGTCAAAGATCGTTCTCGAGGGGTTATGAAGGGGAGGCGGAAGAGGAGGAACAGGAGGAATTGGGGTCCGAGATGAGTTATGCGACCAATTCGGTGTCGACCGGTGGACCGTTGGCGAGTGAGCGGGGTGGTGCAGGGGGTAGATGGTTGAATTTACCTTATGGGCAGGCGCATGGAGCGAAGGGACGAATCGAGGCGAGTACGTTGTACTCCACCACCACGAGATCATCGTTCGATTGGCAGGGTGGGACAGCACCCCTTTCCCTAGGGTACGGATCCGGCTCCCGAACGAACTACTCCACCTCGGCCCGAGACCCCTTCGACGACACTCACTCTTCCTCCGTAGTACAAGACGAAGACGATTCTCAGGACCCTCGAGGCGGAGAGAACGAGCGATCCACCTTATTACACGGTTCCCTCGCCAAGCCTCCCAGAGTGATCATTTCGAATCGGGACAATCTGTATCACTCGAACGTGGAAGCGAGGATTGAGGAAGTGGGCTTTTATTCGAGGCTGAGGCCGAGGAGTTTGGCGAGTTCGACGGGGGCGACGTATGGGTTGGGGATGAGGAGTGATTCCGAGGGAGAGGAGGACGACGAGGAGGATGAGGAGAGTGGGGATGAGGATGAGCAGGGAAGTGATGTGGAAGAGGGGAGGTTTGGTCTCAAGGGAAGAGGGAGGAAGAAGGTCCTCGATGTCGATCTGATTTCGCTTAGTAGTGGTTTGTAGCATTAGTCCTCTCGGTTTATTCTGACTTTTTCGCGATGTATCAGGTCATAGCTTTGAGACCTTGTTTTAGGTTTAAGTTCTTTTTAGTTGTTGTAAATGCATCTCAATCCAAGCCCTACCCTCACACGTATCACTGCCACTCCCATAAACTCCACCCCACTTGATCATCTTTCTCACTCCTCTCCTTCCTCCCCCCAAACCAAATCTCAACTCCTGTCATACCACCCTCGCCCAAGTCCACCCCTCCACCAGCTTCCGAGGAAGCCTCTTCCTCCTCCCCCCTCCCACGTCCCCTCTTGACCCTCTTCCCATTAGGTCTCTTGTTCGTACCCACGAGAGGTTCTTTGCCCCATTTGATGAAGTGGGAGAAAGGGTGTCGAAGGGTGGTGAGGAGGGAGAAGATGGTGGGTGGTGATGTAGACGAGGGTGTAGAGACCCTGGGGATGGTCGAGGCTTGCGCCTCAAGGAGCGCTTCTAGAACCCTCTTCATCGCAAAAGGATGAAAGAAGCCAGTCCATCTCATGACCGTCATATCCACCACCACCCTCCCCTCCTCCTCCTCTTCCTCTTCTTCCAACCCCCTCAACCCAGCATCTCCCAACCTAACTCTCCCAATCCACTCCCTCATTCCTCTCGTCCCTTCCTCCACTTCCTTCGCCAACGTCGAAGTCCTCTCTTTGAAACGCTTGGTAGGGACTCCGGACGGTGTCATGAGTTTCCGACGTTTCTTGTTGGCGTTAGCCTTTGGTTCGGAGGATCCGAAGGGTGAAGATAGGCAGTCTTCGGGGGGTAGAAAAGTTTTGAAGGTTGACTTGGTAAGATTTGCTGTGCAGCGCTTGATTCGAGTTCCTGCTTCCAGCAGGGAAGGAGGAAAGTCGATCGGTTGAAGCGAACCTATTCAGCGACGACAAATAACCTCATCAGTCTCACAAGACCGTTCAACACCCCAACTCCCCCGAAGAAGGTCCCCAACTCACCATCCTCCCCGACAAAACACATCAGCACATCCCACCTCTTACCCGCCTCTTTCCCACTCCGTTCGAAACTGGCCACTCCGTCCAATTGGGCGAACAGATCCGTACGACTTCTTGTAGGCCAATTGCGTAGATGGGATTTGATGCGCTCAAAGCCAGGTTTCCCACAGACATTGGAGGGGGAGGAGAGTGGGAGCTCGATGACTGTTTTTTTTTGGGGGGGGGGGGGGGGGGGGGGGGGGGGGAGAGGAGTTAAGCGGGGGAGAAATGACGTCGACTCGGGGAGGGGGAGGGGGGCAAGACCCGAAAGAACGTACCGAATCGTTGTCCCGTCGCGGAAGCGAGTTGACGTGATTTCCTGCCCGCTAGACCGAGGGTTTCGTACGTGTGTTTACTGACGTTTAGGATCAGTCGACCTGGGAATCGAAGAGGATTCGAATCAGCTTTTTTCGCCGAGAAGAGCAGCCAAAGGGGCTCACCTCTTCCATCTATGGCTACAACATCCCCTTCCGCATCATCTGTTGACTGAGTAGGTATCGAAACCGCAAGCAAACTTCCTAGATGATCGAACACATGAAGAGAGGCATCTCAGCGCGCGATGTCGAAGCTACGCTCTCTCTCTCTCCAAGCGGAAGCTGACCTTTGCGGATATAATCGTTCATGAATTGGGGCTGGAGCAAGTGCGAGAGATCGAGTTGAGTGAGATGGTAGAAATAGGCTTGTTGGTGGATGATTTGCTCGAGTTCGAGGGGGAGGGCGGCGCCAGGGGGGTGAATGATCTCGAGCTGCAAGTTGCAAAGTGGGCATTAGCATCGAATGGAGACTAAAAACGTATTACCCAGTGACTCGCCTCATCGATAGAGGGCAGTCTCAACACAGCATGAGCCAACTTGGACTGCTGCTTGCTGTGCAGACCCTTGCTGTCGTCATCGTGGTCGTTTGAAGTGGTCGTCGTTGTCCCCGAAGAGTAGTAGGATTTCTCGGCTGCCAATCCAGCTCTGTGCGACCTCTTTTGATGGTGGCCGTTCATGTTGTGCTCCTCGGTTGATGGGTCGTACGACCGCTGGCCCCGCGGTGCGACGTTGCAGTGCTGTGATGGAGAGGAGGCGAACTTTGTCGCGATCGCACGGCTCTCCTTTCTGGCCGATCATTTTCAAATTATTCGCGCTCGCAGACTAAGCACGGCCAAGTTCGTGTTGCGCGGCCCATCATTCCACGCTCTTGCCCCCGTGTCCCGACACACACCCACACCACAGCTCTCTCCACGTCCCAGCCAAAAGATGTTACGAGCCACACCACCCCTCGGCTCCGGCGCATCGTCATCCAAGCTGCTCTTGCGATCCTTTAACTCGTCTGCGCTCGTCGCCGCTCCCAAACCGAATCGTACGTGGCCCAACACTACTCCATGTCGGCACCGCTTTCCATAGACAGTGGTATACTGAAACTGACCTGGGCTCCGTGCCTTGCGTAACAGCCAACAAAGCTCTGTGGAGGAATAAGGGGAAAGCGGGCGCAACGGATGAGGTCAGTCCCACTACCCACGGCTCCGTTACGACCTTGCCACCATATGGGCTAGCTAAGCCTATGTGAACTACCGACCTCCCCTAGGACGCATCATCTTCCTCAGGAGGCTCCCGAGGGTTGGGCAACGTGCTCGAATCAGTGACCCTCAAACCCAAGAACCTGTCCTCGCTCGCCGAACTACAACCCGTCAGTGGCCGGCCAGTACGACAGACCAGCAGTTGGACATGAGCAATCCTGCCTGACCTTCGTCGAGTCTGCTCAATCGACAGAATACCCTGACGCAAGATTCGGTCGGACAAGTCAAGGCCTTCTCGTCCCAGGCGCTGCAGGCGTTCAAGAACTGGACGATCCCCAGTCTGATTCAGAAAGAGGTCAGTTTTTTCGAGCAGGCCATCGTTGAGGTCACGTCTGGGCTGACTCGCCTTTCGTGGTGACAGTTCTCGACGACGACAAGACCAGCTACGGTCGTACGATCGGTCACGTTGAACGTCAAGAACTTGATCGATCAGAGCAAGGGCAACAGTTCGGCAGCGAGTAGGACCGTCCTCAGTCAGTCCTCGGTCTTTGTGCAAGTCAGACGGTAGAGAAGTGCAGACCGCTCATATCTGGCACACTTTTACTCGCAGATGGTCCATCAGGCAGCGGCAAGTCGGTCGTCATGTTGCAGGGTCTGGCCTACGCTCAAGCGACAGGCTGGATCGTACTTTACCTCCCATCTGGTACGTCCATTCCCTGTCCATTCTGCTCACGCGACTTTGGCTGACCAATTCCCCTACTTTACAGCCACCCCCCTGGTCAACTCCTCCACACCTCACGTCTACTCTCCCCAACGAGCCTTGTTCGACCAACCCCAGTTCGCCGCCCAATTCCTTCAACGCATCGCGCAAACCAACAAAAACCTCTTGACCTCCCTCAAAACGACCCAGCCCTATGAACTCACCGCCAATCTTCCCATCGGCACCTCCCTACATTCCCTCATCACCCAATCCTCTCCCCAAGATCGAGTCGCACCCCTTCTTCTCGAAGCGTTGTTATTTGAATTGAGTCGACAGACCTCCCACCCCGTTCTGTTGGCGATCGATCAGGCGCAGGGTCTGTTCAATACGACACAATGCGTCGATCCTACGTATCGAAAGTTGGAGGCGCATGATTTGAGTTTGCCGAGGTTGTTGTTGGATTATGTTGGGGGGGTCAAGAATTTTGTACGTTTGGGTTAGCTCTATCGGTTTCCTCTTCAGGATCCTGACCTTGCCTTGCGGCTCTCCACAGTCCAACGGCCTCGTCCTCATCTCCCCCTCCCATCAATCCACCACCACTTCCCCAGCCTTGGAAGAACACCTTTCCTCCTCCCCCTACCCGTCCTATACCCCCCTAGGACCCTCGCACCAAATCTACTCCTCCCTCCTCTCTTCGGTCCGTCAGCTTTCCGTCCCCGCCCGTCTCGAAAAACAGGAAGCTTTGGGAATCGTCGATTTGTTGATGGGTTTCAGAGCGATCAGGGAAGTCGGTCAGGAGGGTGTGGATGATGGGATCTTTATGAAGGCTTTGATGGAGAGTGATGCGAGGGTTAGGGAATTTAGGAAAGGGTGGGAGAGAAATCAGGCGATTTGAGTTCGATGCAAGAAAGTGGCAATATTATTTCGAGGTCAGAGAGAGAGAGAGAAAGAGAGAGGGTCTACAGGTATTTGACCCCTCGTCCGAAAACGTAAGAAAGTCCCGAACCGATCGTCGTACCAGCAACGACGAATCTGCCATGCCGGAGAAAGCCAAAGGGGGAAACCAGAACGTCAGTCACTAGCTAGTCGAGCAGCCCGTTTCTAGAAAAACGTTGAAGAACTGACTGTAAGCCGACCAAGCCGATCCCCAATTCGAACGGCAAGAGCGGTTGAATCGTCGTCGTCCCCACCAAGATCAACTGCAACAAAGTGTTGTACTTTGACAAAGTGGTCGGTTTGACTTCGGCGGAAGGGATGGAAAAGTCCCAGAAGCGGGTGAAGGATTTCTGGGAGGGGGAAAGAGGTTCGGTGAGGATTATGGAGGACTTGTGGGAATGGTAGGGAAAGGTCACTTACGGGTGGTGGTAGAGATTTGTATCGGAAGTAGAAAGCCGAAATGGTGAGTGCGACGTCTCGTCCTATGATCAAGATGGCCAAGGGGACTTGCGAAAACGAGAGAACGAGGAGCTCAGCGTTGGGTTGATGTTGCATCAAAAAGGGGTGAGCTCCCGGCCCTGGACTTACGGGGTAGCATACTCTTCATAGCCAACGTTACGACCATGGTCGTCATAAGGAATTTGTCCGCCGCTGGATCGAGGATTGACCCCAGGACGGAGCCCATATTATATCTCCTCGCGAGGTACCCATCAACCTAAACGGAGTGCGAACCCGTTCTCCTTGAACTTGATCGAAATCTCCCGATCAGGAACGAACACGACGTACCACGTCTGAAACGCCAGCTACGAATAACAACGCCGTCGCTTGGGCGAATTGACCCTGCAGTACGAAATGACCTATCACGGGTGTTGCGGCGATGCGAGCGAGCGTCAAGGCGTTTGGGATGGTGTAGATGTTCTCGTACAGATCCTTCTTCGCTGGCGGGCTGGGCGGAGGGTTTTCTTTAGGTGGTGTTGAGTCTTGAATAGGTGGTGTGGGTGGTTTTCTGAGAAGGGCGGTCGTGTAAAATGGCTGGTGGAACGCAGCGAAACGAAACGAAACGTCAGTTGTCAGTGGTGGTGGTGGGGGGGAGGAGGAGGTGCCACGGCTGCGTGCCTACTCACGCGGATACAAGGGTATAGTCGTGTGGTGGTGGCTTGGAAGCATGTTGTTCGGGATGTTTGTAAGAGCGGTATCCGTAGTCGGGTGAGCAGCATCGTGTGGGGCAGGCTGCATAAGCCAGTCCGAGTCGTCGCCGTGTCGTCGCCGTGTCGTCGCCAGGACCAAATCGATTAGCCAGAACTCGAATTTCAAATCCGTGGTGCATGCGCATCTCGATACGTGCACTCAAAAACTACTAAAAAACGAAAAGGGTTCACGAGGGAGGCTCAATGTAGGAGTCGGATCTGACTAGGCTAATCAAGGACGAGTCGCCTGCCACTTAGCACCGCCAACATAGAGTTCCGAGGTGTAATCAATTCGAAATTAACAGAAAACAGAAGGGGACCTTGTCGACCGAGGTGGGACTCATGGCTTGGAGACCGTGTGCAGCTGAAAACGTACACTAGAAATAAGCTACCTCGTACCACATGATTAGAGTACATGCTACTCACTGATGTTTAGGGTACCGTGGACATCCTTCGATCTCATATTCGTCACTGATGTTTAGGGTACCGTGGACATCCTTCGATCCGAATGTGAGATCGAAGGAGGTTCACGGTACCCCTAACATCAGTGAGTAGCATGTACTCTAATCATGTGGTACGAGGTAGCTTATTTCTAGTGTACGTTTTCAGCTGCACACGGTCTCCAAGCCATGAGTCCCACCTCGGTCGACAAGGTCCCCTTCTGTTTTCTGTTAATTTCGAATTGATTACACCTCGGAACTCTATGTTGGCGGTGCTAAGTGGCAGGCGACTCGTCCTTGATTAGCCTAGTCAGATCCGACTCCTCATTGAGCCTCCCTCGTGAACCCTTTTCTCGTATCCCTAGTGTTTCCTTTTGTGTTTTGTAGTTTCGAGTGCACGCATCGAGACGCGCATGCACCACGGATTTGAAATTCGAGCTCTGGCTAATCCTGCGACACGGCGACGACTCGACTCGTCGAGATTATGGCCACAACGGCGAGCTCATTTTCTCCCATTAGCTCCTCACCCGTCATGACAACCTACGCTTCAACACCAAACATGGATGATTCTGGCGGTCTAGATGGCTTACTACCTTCGGCAACTGCACCACCTCTTCCGACCGTACGTGCGCGACACAGCTCGACCACCTCGTCCGTGGCCACGTCCGCATCGACCGGCTCCACCACCGCCGGCACATCCACTTCGAACGGCCGTGCGACACCCAACAGGGATCCCGGCGCAACGAACCACGAGATGGACACGCTCAAGCATCAGCTGCGTATCGCTAGGGCTACGATTGCCGACTTGTGAGTCCTGCTCCGTTCGACTCGGTCGTCGTCGTCTTGTCGCGTCACCTCACGTCACCTCGCGCCCGGACCCCCCCACACGACCAGCGCCAGAGGTGGGTGGGGGTCCGGTCAGATTGCGAGTCGCCCGGTGGTAGCCGACGCAGACGCCAATGAACTGACACGCTAGTCTGACACCAGACAATCCAAACTCTCCGTCAAGGCCAATCCAGCCCCCTTTGGATCGTCCTCCCCGCGGAATCTAGGCGGTCTCTCCATCTCCGAGCACCGGGCCTCCTCCCCCAAACCCATCATCATCAGCCAAAACCACAACGGAAGCAGCGCACCCCCCAGTCCTTCCTCACCTTCCCTCTCCACCTCGTCCCCCAGTTCGGCAGGTCGACTCCCCTCTGCAGGCGCAGTAGCTCTCAATCGAGCACTCGTCTCGGACGATCCAGGTCGATCACCCTCAACTTCTTCGCCCCCTTCATCCCCGAATCTCTCCCCTCAAAACTCCGAGCATTCCCCGTCCTCGGCATTAGCCCCTCACAATCCCTACGCACGACAATCTTCCGCATCCTCGACCAGTACCCGCCGCGTATCCGTCGCTTCATCAGGTCATTTCGGCAATTCGACCGGAAACCCTCGTGATCGCTTAGCCGCTTCAGCCTCAGCCGCGACGTCGGGGAGTGGCAAAGTCATCGCGGCATTGCAGAGTGATCTGTTGATCGCTAGGTCGGCGTTGGATTCGAGTCGGATTCAATTGAGGAACGGACAGAGGGCGATCGAGAGTTTGACCAGGTTCAATGGTGCGGTTCGAACCATGCCGTCCCTGAGCGAAGCCTCTTTTCGGTACGAGCTGACAAAGGTCCTCACTTCAAATCTACTCTAGACGACATGAAAGAAACCAAAGAACGACTTACATTAGAAATTGAAGGACTTCAACGCGTTTTGGCGCGGAAAGAACGCATGCAGGAAGAAGCCTTGGCTCGAGCACGAACGGCGGAGACCACGTTGAACGAGTTGCAGAGCAGTCATAAGGAGTTGGTCGCCAGTAGTAGGCAACAGATCAAGGATTTGAGTGCGGAGAATGAGGAGAATGAGGAATTGAGGAAGAAGGCCGAGAGTGAATATGGGAGTTTGGCGAGGGGGATCAAGTGAGTTTGGTTTTATGGTGTCGAGCGGAGGTGGGGCACCGGAGGAGCTGATCGAGTTTTCGATTCGCTCTTTCAGATCGATGCAAGAAGGGTTCAAGCGCGACTTCGATGTACTGCGACAAGAATTGGCCAAGTCACAAACCAAGTTGGCTTCGTCGACAACATTAGGTACGTGAATCCACCGCTGCCTCCTTTTCAGCGCAACGCGAGCTAACTCTTCGCGTCTCCGTAATCGCAGTCTCGAAACTCCTGGCCCTCCCTTCGCCCTATTCCTCCATCCCATCGACATCCCAAACCCCTCACGCCCCCTTATTGACAAACATCTCACCTTCCACACCACTCACCACCACCAAATCCTCCATCTACTCCTTCTCCTCCCGATCCCCAAATCGCGCCCCGCATCCCGCTTCACCGACCCTGACAAATCCAACACCAACGGACCCCTTCCTCCTCTCCCTCCAAAAGACCCAACAAGACCTATCCCTCTCCATATCCGAAGAATGTTCGAAAGCGTTGAAGTTGGTGGAAAAGTGTACGAAACAGAACCAGAAGGATCTGTATGCTACCAAGGATGTTCAGAATGAGATGGGGAGGTTGAAGAGGTTGATTAGAGCGGGGATGCAGGGGGATGCGGGGACGGCGGCGTAGTTGGTCCTTATTGGTCCGGCTAGGATCTTGGGAACTTTGGTCATCTTCATCTTTACTCACGAGCATCACCGCCGATACGGAGAAGAGATGCGCAACATCATCATACGCCTTTAACTTCGTCAAACTTGTTTTTACACTTTTCTTCTTGGCGTAGACGTTGTCAGATCACACGTAAAATAGCTTCTGCTACCCATCGCCCCCGATCATCCGAGCAGAATTGCCGACCAGAGCGTTGGAGCGAGGTGAGAACAGATCAAGGGAGCCCTAAAGTATAAAGATGTAACTGATTCTGACGGCCAATAGACAGTATTAACGTTGGTGGCCACTGAGACGACTGAACTTACCGGGTACTTAGGGTAACCTGAGTTCCGAGGGCCCGGTGTATTACGAAAAGGGAAAGTCAGCCATGCCGTACTCTGACTGACTCAACGGGAGGAACGCAGCACTACTCACTTCAAGTATCTTGCATCGCATCTTCTAACGGACCAGATCCCAACGCTGAAACGAGCTGTAGTCGCTGCGTCAGACCCGTGTCATCCGGCGTCCGAACGGTGGCGGACCCAGTCAGTACGGACTCGCGTACCGGATGCCACGTCCTTCGACGGGAGGCGTTATATCGTCTCAGTCGAACTAGTGAAAGTAGCAATGAAGAGGACGTGCGCTAAGCTGGTTATGCGCCGCTTGCGGATGCCCATGCAGCTTAAGAATTCACTCCGGTGTTCCGCTGCCTTTCCATGCAGGCGCTCACGATTTTAGCGGGCTTTGGTTACACGTGCTCGGTAAGTAAATGAAAGATGTATTTCACTGAAGCTCTTGAGCCAACAATAGTCCGTCAGTTTTCTCAACCCTAACTGTTGTCACCGGTATGTGCGAATTCTGAGGTTCGGGTCAGCACTAGAAACTGTCACCTCAGACCGTCTTCAGACACAGCCGCGCGCCGTGAGTTGATCGAATCAGCAATTACCGTACACGTCCATCAGATGCCTCCATTGCCAGCCCAAACGCCGCCGCGACAGAGCGGTTTCCGCCTTGGTGAGGAGCCGAGACGAGAAAAGAGGAGACTTACACTCGATAACGCCACAGCAGGGGACGCGTTCACCGAGGCTCACTCTAACACCCTACGAGCGACATCTTACGCAATGGACTGCAGCAAGCGGCTGGATCGCATCACATGAGTCATTCAGCCTGTGGCGTGCCACGAGTGCCTGTCGAGGGCGGCAAGGACTCGAGCACAGCCCGCAACTTCGTCTGGATGGCGGTCCACTTGAGCCTGGTTCCGTTGGGAGGCTCCAAGTCGTCCAGAAGCACCGGCCACGTGTGCGTTATCTCACCAACCAAATCCCCCAGCGCTTCGTCTTGCCCTCCGATCATCGCCACAAGTCGATCTCGCCAGCCCAAGAAGGTGGGCATGAGACCGCGTTTCCACAGTCGCACTCGTCGCCCCCACCGATCCGCCATATCCCTGACTGCGGGCGTCTCGAAAGCGAGCAAGTCCCATATCTTGTTCTCTGGCGAGACGTAGCACGAAAGGATATCCAAGAAACGGTATATCCACAACTCGAGTGCGTGCCCGAGTTCATACCTACGCGGAGCATCGAAATCCGGACGAATGTTCCACCAGAGCACGTCTATCGGGGCGTACCGAGGCGCTCCCCTCATGATGACCGACTCCATGGCCCCCATGAGCACCGCGTCTCCTAAGGGCGCTACATACCAGCACTCCAGTCCACGAGCACGAGGTGGCCTTCACGGTGAAGGATATGGCGGATACAGATATCTCGGTGGTGGAAGTTGTGGTCGAAAAGTGCCAAGAGCACCGATAGCAGTTGGTCAAAGACTTGTAAGATCTGACGAAACGACGGCGTCCGAGTAGTGCTGACGGAAGTCGGTGTGACGGCCCACATTGGCGTCGGCATTGGCGTCGGATTGCGCAAGATGAGCAGCTCTATCGAGCGTCGAGATACTTCTGGGTAAGGCAGCCACGCCCGGCAATACACCTTAGGCAACGGTTCGACCGGCATGTATTCATCGTCGACCTGTGAGCGAGGAGGCGGGGGAGATGCGGAGTGCTCAAGCACCGCAAGATGCTTGGCAACGGTGGACGGCAGTCTGCCCTCTTCGAGCGCTTCGTTGATCTCGCGAAGAACATTGACCTCGGTGTTCACAGAGCTCGGATTGACGTACTTCATTTTGAGCACGAACGAAGATGAGTCATCACCATTCTGCTGCAAGCTTGGTCGGGTGAGATGAAACACCGTCATGCACTGTGCGAAGACTGAATCGCCGTTCGTAGTTGCACAAGACACCAATTCGATCGGCTCCTCCTCCTTAAATTCGACCGTGCGCCCGAATGGTGACCCGAAGACGGCCGTGAGGAGTGAGACGGCTGTGAGACCACTTGCGGCTTCGCACCTGTAGCGGAAAAAGGGGCAGAACCCAGCCGTATAGACGTCCAGGTCGAGCAGGACCGAAAGCACCGCCGCAAGCTCGCCGAAGCCTCGACCCCAGCAGTGCGAGATAGGGGCGACGCGACACGTTTCGTGATCCAGCACAACCAGATAGGCATGCTTCTTGTTGATGGCTATGCCAGGCGCAAATTGTCGAGTCGGTTGCGCTAGCAGATGAGCCTCCAGGTCGAGCACGACTTTCACCAACTCCGGAGCCCACGCATCGCCAGGGTTTCCCCAGTAGCGCGCAGAAAGTCCAAAGGCGAAAACACCGAGGGCGTGTTCCCACGACAGGGGCACCTTGCCCGACGGATGAAGATGCGCTTTGCAGGTCAAGAAGCTAGTCACCTCCTGCTACCCGGCTGACGCTGTTGAATCCATACCGTAGTGAGGCTTCAGCTCGGTGCGAACGCCGCGACGACAGGGTCGCTGGGCGGTGGCGACCGAGAGTCTGTACTCGCGCGGTCGCTCGTCGTAGCTGCGCGCCTGGTAGGCCCAAGGAGAAGAACGGGGTAAGGAAAGGAAGGGGGAGCACCGACGGTATAGAGGAAGTTGAGCGCTCTACACTAGAATGGCGGCATGCGAACCCTCGTAAGACCACCTCTGGCTGTCTATCTACTCACATGTCATGCGACACCTTCGACCCAACTCGCAGTCCGCATCGGATGCGACGCGTTCGCAGGTTGCTGCTCTTGTTGGAAGCGGTATTGAAGCGAGCCTTGCGCATCTTGGTACCGTCCTCGCCTAGGCTTTCCCCCCGAACTTGCGAGCGCGGTGCGACATGACGCGAAATTGTGACGGAACGACTTCGAACACTCGCTCAACCAAGTTCGAGACGGAGCAAAGCACGACTCGAGGTGTGATGATGTTCTCGAGCACGGCATGGTCTTGCGTCGTCCAGAAATCCTCCTTCAGAGTCTCGATGACTGGCCTTACAGCCGAAAAGGGGAAGCTTGTGGACCTAGTAGCGATGACGCTGATGACGCTGTCGAAGACGGCCTTGGCGTGCTGCACTGTATCAGGCAAGAAGCACAGAGGAAAGGATCAACACATGCTGGTGGCCTAAGTTCGCGGCTAACAGCTACGGATGGACGAACTCCCACGCATGCGCATGACGCGTTTGGGGGTAAGGACGAGGGCGATGACGACACCGACGACGCTCGCATCCGCTCACTAGGCCGGATGTACTTGCTCGGACGTTCCGGTGTGGTATCCTTCGAGCGCGATCGCACGTTGGACACCATGGCAACTCGTGAAAGGAGCCATACGCGAAAACTGCGGTAGAAAGAGTGGCAGAGAAGGCGGGCGTGAGCTCGACCCCCGCGACCCGCCCTACATTTTTCTTAATCTGGTGGCCCGGCGCCCCTTCTGGGTCAAAGTGGACCTTACTTACGGCCTGCGCTTAATAGTTGCTGCCGATCCTGTAGGAGATGCGAAGGCTATGTACCCTAGCGTTGATCAGCATTCGAAGGGGGATTACCAGTTGCAGCACCATATGGCCCAGAGTGATGTTTTGGCTGTACCACAGTTTTGTAAGCCGACGTTTCCGTTTTCTCGACCATGAAAAATCGTCAGTTTACATCAGTGCGTCAGACGTCACTGTCGCTATGGACGCCTTGATGACCACAGCCCCTGGCAGCCCGGCCGTTCCGCGCGCCGCCAGCCACCTGCTTACACACACTCTCTACTGAGGCCTAGAATGGGGTGCTTCTTGCCTCCGAAGTGAATTCCTCACACTTCTCCTCACCCATGACTGTGGTCAAGGTTCAGTGGTCAGTAGTCAACAGCGCTCCCATGGTGACCTCGCATCGGAATCCTTCTCAAGTTCGGCCTGGCAGCCCGGCCGTTCCGCGCGCCGCCAGCCACCTGCTTACACACACTCTCTACTGAGGCCTAGAATGGGGTGCTTCTTGCCTCCGAAGTGAATTCCTCACACTTCTCCTCACCCATGACTGTGGTCAAGGTTCAGTGGTCAGTAGTCAACAGCGCTCCCATGGTGACCTCGCATCGGAATCCTTCTCAAGTTCGGTCACACCGAGGCAAGTTTTCGCCAGAACCTATTGCGGCGCTTTCTCCAGAGACAACACTGCTCCTCGTTCGTCACCGTTTTTTCAGTAGATAACCATTCAAAAAGACACTTTGTTCTGCAGCTATATGTCTGCATTCGTCCTCCACTCGTGTCATGAGTATTTTTGATGTGGCGAGTCGTCCGTATGACTCTTGAACTCGCCTTCCCGTTTTTCTCGGTGACCGATGATGTCAACTTCTGACCAGCCATTCCTTTTTCTCTGCATCCTCATATTTGGAAGGCAGACCATCTGTTGCGCATCCAACCTGCGACCAGAGGGATGGATACCAGCAGAGAGCACCGGACGCTACCATGAAGCCAGTGTTAGCCCTCGACTTCCGAGATGGCCCGGGTTAGTAGGCCGCCTCGGACCGCCAAAGTATCACCTGCACTGATGGGATCCAGTGGCGATCCAAGCATTGTTAACGGGTGGAAGGAGATTCCGACGAGCACTTGTTCGAGAGCAGCAGTGCGAGTGGCTTGCTCGACAGACCGAGGGATCACACACTGCACATGCTACAGTTGCGTGCCCTGCTTCGGCCGCCCAGGGCTGCAAGCGCGTTCTAGTAGCCTGATTGACCGTCTTTTTTGCGAGTTGTTCGTTGATGTAATGATGACCAATCGGCTTTTACGAGAAGGGAGACCCTCGAGTACCATGAGTCGCCCTTCGTGCGCGTTTCAGCGGACCATGATAACATCAGCAACTTTGCCACTTGCTAAACGCCACTAAATAAATCTCGAGCGCTAAAGTGCGCAAAATGGCACTAAATGGCGCTAAAATTGGCACTGTTTGATGAACTTAGCACAGTTTGATGAAGTTGACACTTAACATTTGGAGCAGTGCCGTGGTGAGGTGTATCAATGTAAGGACCTTGGTTTCTATACTTCTTATTATAATCTCTAGGTATCAGTATACCAAGTACTCGACTTGCAATAGATACATAAAGACATAATTTGCTCTTGACACATGTTTTGCAGTATTACAAAATACCACGATTCCTACCAGAACTGAAGCTATAGTACTGATGATTCAAGTGACCAAACTCATGACAGGGGCTATTCTGACAGATCCATTTGCGCCGCCCTCCCTTTCCCCTTCCTGCGATTCCGAGGTGTTTTCTGATCACGTAGAATATTGATGCTAAACACCATCCCAAAGTGGTGAAATATGTGTTGATCCTGAACCAGATTCACAGTGAACTTGTCATCCCAGTTATCCATGATATTCTGGAAATTCCACTCCGGCGGGATCTCCGTTTGTCCGAATAGTGGCTGCACGAAAGCCGATCGCAAGACATCCTCAATAGGAAAAACGCGTTGCATCTTCTTGCCATCGGCGCCACGTCGGAACTTAAGAATCGGCGAAAGAAGGGCACTGTTCTCGTCCGCGTTCTCGTCCTGTCGCACATTGAGATTGGCGTCAGCAAATGGGCTCCAGATCTGCAATTAGAGACCTGATAGGTTCCATACGCTGCGACTGACCCACTCAAATTCATCGCCAATGCAGAGCCCGTGCCACAACCCATTCACTTTGACTGAAAAGATTCCTCGGATGTGAAACACCGTGAAGGGCCGGAGGGCGTTCCACGCAATGTCCCAGTAGGTCTCTCCTCGTCGACCCGGGGGTGGTAGGCGACTATAATTGTGAACGAATACGCAATCAAAGCGCGGACCGACCGTTCCTTCTCCACGATAAGGGTAATTTGGGTTGGCCCAGATCGTTTGCACGAGCGGAACTCAATAAAAGTCATTGTGTCAGCGCGATGAGTTATGTTTGGTAAGTGATTTGGAAAACTTCCGACTCACTAGCGGCGTCGAGTGTAGGCTTAGGAGGGTTCTTGTACATCGCCCCTCCGATCTTGAAGCTGTACTGCCACTTGGTAGCCAAATATCCAGCCCGAATGTCGTCATACTCATTGGATCCGAGGTAGTCTGCGGTCTGTGTATGCGATGGTTTTTGGAGCAACGGGTCAGAATACGATCTCGGCCAAGTGCAGAGTACTGCATCTAACTCACAAGCATTACAAGATCTTCTTGGCCCAATGCCCTCGACAGCGCATCGAGATCCATCATTCGCCGGTATTTACCACCTGCAGACAAAGTGTCGAGTTATCTAACTCCGTAAACCTCGCGCGACCCGATGCCGATCTCACCAGCTCGCTCAGATAGCGCAACTTTTCGGACCGGACGGGCCGGAATTGGAATCAGGGCTGTGTCGAAGGTTGTTTCCATGCGCCCTGCAATCGTCAACGTTTCGACAAGAGATCGCATTGTCTCCGAACGGCTAGCCCCTTCACGTATTTGGCCATCCGCATTGCACTTGTTGCTGGCACGCCAGTGAACTTTAGCATAGTCGATGTGAGCGCGCTAGTGAATCATGCGTGGCAGGACTGGTCAGCATCTCATGGTCGCAAAATACCTGGCTCGGCATGAGCTCACCTCTCCATCCGCTGTGTTTGAGTGCGGTGCAACCCCCCACTTTCTTGTCCATTCGGGGTAGTGTCCTATTGCGTGCAATCGGGGCCAATTGAACCCAAGGTTTGTGACTTCGCCGTTCTTCCTCATTCGATCGCGAGTGAAGTTCCTCGAGACGAGCTGCCCAAGGAAAAGCAGCAACGAATCATAAGCTATCTGAAACTCGCCGAAATAGTGGTATCCGCACGCAAGAGTGTGAACTTACTAGCATGTATTCGGAAATCAGCAACTCCAAGTCCTCCAAGCTCTCCTCGGTGGATTCAAGAGAAGTGGCGTGCATGATGATGTAGGAAAGGATGGCCATGATAAGGCATATATCGTCGACCATGGTGCAAGAGACCCTGTCTTTGTCAACCCATGTCACCTCTGCGCACGATGTAATCAGGACAATCAAGGCGCCTCGATGAGCCTTCACGCGACGTCAACAAAAAGCGACGAAAATTGGCACCTACCCCATATCGCAGCGGGGAAAATCTACACTCCAGGCAGGTTGGTCCTCAAGATCAGCGCGAACCAAGTCACAGTCTGATCCATCTGCGACGTACATTCATCAGCTTGCGAGTATGTGCACCCGTCCAGTTCGTATGCAGGAAGCCGTCCTTGAATCGGCGTTGCAGCGAATGCATCGGCATGCATCTGAGACTGTGGCATCGCGAGATCGCGTTCACATTCGATGGGTACGTCAGAACTCGGTTTCGGTCGCAAATCAGCGTCTCTTGGCAGATCGAGTCACTCACTGTGCGCCAATACTGGTGGTGATCTGATCGAACACGAACCTTGATTCGTCGTCTTTGCAGAAGCTGATCAAAAGAGTGTCGATGGTGATGTCCTTGACCATGCCTGTCACCATTTGGATGCGAACATTAGCACTTGACAGTATAACTTTGACATCATTGAACAGAAGCGCATACCTTTAATCAGTTGATGAAGGGAATCCGCACCGCAAAGTTTGTGACCGTTGATTCCAAGCCCATCCCAAACAGTCTTTGCGGGGAAGACACGGGCAAACCTTCGTCAGCCGCTGGTGGTATCGGGCGGTTCCGGCCTGGGCACATGACTCACCCAACCGAAATTTAGCCCATGAATCCGTAGGGCGGCAATCTGCTTGTGCATACTCCCATCGACTTGCTTCGCTTCATCACGAAGGGCCGCTGACTTGGCACTAGTCCTCGGTTCCCCTGGCGACTGGTGGAGTTCGCCATGCTTAAGCGTACAGCTGGCAACGACATGGTTCAGGCATCAGTGTTCTGTATCTACCCATGGAAGATAGCTTGCTCGAGGCTTACCAAACGACATGCCCTGATGCCACACCCAGCAACCAGCACGCTTCCGGATAGTCGACAGCTGTTGGGCCGAAGTACACGCGCGCGAAACGATAGTGGCCGTCGGCGCACAGAAACAAATGACTCTCGGTGAGAAAGCGCTTGATCGGTTGCCACAATTGCCTAAAAGGTTCATAGGTCAGGCGGGGCCAGGGAAACAGTTGCGACTCGAATTGGCAACTCACTCGAGTACGCAATGTTTCACTCGTCGAGTGAACAAACGCCACAACTCGTCGTTGCCTTTGTCAGTGCCTGCAAAACTCATTTATCTGGTCAGTCATCATATTTTCAGCCAATTGATGCACCCCAGCGGTCCGACGGAGACGAACGAGTAATGTTAGGGAAATATCCAATGAGGATCATGCCCCCATAAGGGCCCCTCTTGAGAAAGCCGGCGTTGTTTCCGAGCGAGAGGTAGATCGGATGGGCGGAGGCTGTGCCGGTTCCCATGGCCAGTGCTGTTGCGTCGTGCCCCGTATCGATGCGAATGCCGAAATGGCGTCTATCGGGTAGAGCACACTGTTGCAATATCAGTCAGCTTGCCGAATGGTGGGGTGCTGGGCTCAGGGAGTAGGTCGACTCACCTGAAAGTCCCAGGCCTCTGTGCCTGTAAGCGGTTCGGAATAAAAGCGGGTTTCGGAACCGTCTTTGTGAACTTGGAACAGTTGTTCTGGAGCAAAGCTCTGGTGGCCCAAAAAGGCGGTGGACGAGAGAAGATGACGCAGGACCGCCTCCGCATCGCGAATATAGTAGTCGAACGACTGCGAAATCATTCGGGTTGCCCCGCCGCACGTCAGCGGCGGTATCCGCGGCTGTAGCATGAACGTTCTCACCTGGTCCAAGAAAGGAAGACTGCCGAACCCCTCAGGAATACCGAGATTTCCTCTCGTCAATTTTAAGGATTTCTTCTTCCATTCGGTCCACTTTGCTGCGGACGTCAATTGGATGATCAAGTCAAACTCAGCATGAGGATAGAATACACCAAGACCTGGACAAACGCACCATAAGGAACCTTTTTCAGGATTTTACGATAAGCTTTGCGAGTCTTGTATTGATACTCGAGCTGTGAGAGTTAGTTGATCGATTGATTAGCTCGCTGCAGTGGCCACCCGACACAGTCTAGCTTCCAGCGCCTGGACAGGCAGTGAACGCCGTAGTACTCGTACTCACTCCGGCTTTTCTATGAAGGTGCAATAGATCATCGAAGACCCTCTTCGAAAAGCGGTTCTTCTCCGCCAGTCTGGCGAATTCGAAGCTGAGTTCGTCCTCGAAAGGAAAGTAGGGATTGGTCGGATCATGCAGGCGCGCGTCGTGCGTCGGAGGAGGCGATTGGGTCTCGCAGTAGTTCCCTTCGGCGTCGCACGCCCATCCCGCCTCGGGGTATGACTCAGCCCGGAACTTCCGATGCTGCCGACGGTCCCAATGTGTTTGCTTGGCCCGTCCCTCGTCGTCCGACTCCGTTGATGACGCGTCAGAATCCGATTCGCTGGCGCTGACGTCCGAGTCGTATGGGATGCCGAGCCGTTCGCAAAGCCGCACACGATTTTGGTACTCGATATTGGCTTGAACCGTCGCGTTCCATGTGAGAGCAGCGAGCCGCTGTTGTTCGGCTTCGTCGGCAGTGCAAGGTTCCTTGTCGACAGGCGGCCGATGTATCTGTCGCCTGTGCAGAGACAACCCCCGCAGAGACCTGAACTCACGCTCACAGTAGTCAAAGTCACATGCGTAGGCCACGCGCGGCCCTGGATCCATGCAGTGACAGAGCCAGTGTGAAGGCCGGCGAGTATCGTAGATTGAAGTCGCTATGCGGCGAAGGCAAGAGGGATCGACTGCGCCTCTTACGCCTGTTGATAGGGGGCCGAGACTTGAATAGATTTGTGAGTAAGGCAGAAGAGATTCCCTCGCGCGTCGCCCACGCGGCCAGAGGGTGTCGAACCGCTGGTCAGCGCTTCAGCCCTCCAACTTGGCGTGAACCGGGCCTTTGCTCGGACGCGAGCGCGAGCGCCGTCGCGTCGAAGTGACTCGCATTAGGCCACGGCCGCGTGTTGTTTACCAAGGCCACGCGCCGTCACGGGCCTCTTTTTCCTTCCTCCCGCTCACTGCCGCCGCCAACGATCCCCACCCGTCCCTCTTGCGCCCACCCTCGCCTGTCCATCTCGCCCTGACCGGTTCCTTGTGAATCGATCCATGGCACCTGCCCGGCAGGCATCGAAAGGTGTGGCCAAGGCGGTAGCCGCCGACCGGGACACCGTCAGCGACCGGCGGGATCAACGCGCGGTCAAAACAAAGGCCAAGCAGGTTCGAGCGCAGAGCAAGGCGGCGGCCGCAAAGGCGGCCAAGCAGGCCAAAAATGCGAAGTCCAGAAAAGCGGCCATCTCCCTCGCCAGCGCGAATGCTTATCAGTCTGTCGCAGACCTTCCTGAGTGAGGAGCCTTTGATTTCGGTTAATACCATCTATCTATGTGTCTGGCATGTCAAACTCATCTCGTACGTCCATAGGAACAAACGCGGTCAAGACTCGGAACACGCTCCTGCTCTCGCCTGCGACAAGCCGGGTAAGAAGGGTCGCAAGTGAGTTCAGCGCTCAGTGGTGGCGTGGATCATATCGTGACGCGCGGCAGCAGACATTGAGTCGCGCCAGTATTTTGCAGATCTAAAGCTTCGATCACCCTACCCGACCCTGCTGCATCCTCTACTGAGACGCTGCTAGTCGTCAACGGCCGCGTAGGCCGTAGCAGTCGTCCGATCGAGATGCACGGTGAGCCAGGTCTACACCATCGCACTGAGTTAATATTTACGAAGCGGTTACTGTCTATACCGCGCATACCATATCAGAAGAAGACCAGGACGAAGACGATAGTGAGGACGACGATGATAGTGAGGACGACGATGAGAGCGACAGCGACGAGAGCGGCGACGAAGACGACGATGATGATGCCGATGAGGGCGAGGACGAGGACGGAGACGGTACGGTGGTTCTTAGCATCAATTGCCACCACGTTTTTGTGCTGATATTTCACTGGCAGACTTCGCGAGGGCTTGCAAGGAGAAGGTGAGATTGTCTTTTCTTCCCTGAGAAGCAACTAGTGCCTGACTGCTGCCATTTGATCCTTGCATGCGGGCAGGTTGTCGCATCCTCGGCCGCGTCCAGAGTCAGGTCGAGTACTACCCAAGCCCCTACGGCATCCGCTTCATCATCTGCATCTGAGCGGAACCCCGGGCAACTTCCAGCTCGCGAAGGCTTGTTGCCGTCGTCCAGGAGCACCTCTGCGCGACGGAACCGAATCAATGTCAAGGCCGACCCTCTACCCCCGGATGAAGCCGAGGTCGCCGCAGTCTGGTACAAGCACATTTTCCTGATGAATATCCAAAAGGAATCTGGATTATGGGTAACGGCGTCGCAGATTCGTGACCAGCTTTTGCAAGTCGCCAAGACTTATCCGATCGTAACCGACGATAAAACCTACGAGGTAACCGACGCGATGGTAGCAAAAGTATGTCTCACACTACCCGAATTTCTCCCTGCTTGGGTCACAGACTGACATAGCGAGCCTACACTTCACTAACAGGTGCGGGCAACAAACCAGGCGGTACTATCGATGATGAGGACGGAGGCCGAGGTACCTACACTGGCTGCGTACAAAATTGACGAGGGCGGCGGGGAACTGGCAACCGCATCAGCCACGTCCCTTCTTAGCGAGGCTAAGAATTGTTCGGAGGGGTTCTTGGAACTTCGCTGTGGCCCCACTTACAGGGTGAGCTTCAAAGAGTTGTACTCCCGCGCAGCGCTGAACTTCGGTGTTCACTTTTTGCGTGCCTGCAGCAATACCTTCCGGCCGGCCAGATGCCACAGGACCTGTCAAACCCATTGTTCTACACTCTCGCCGCCGTGTTCGCAGTCCGCGCCAAGAGCAAAAAGCTGGCCTCTCTCGACTGGGAAACGCTTGATTTAACGAAGCCGCACCAGCACGCCATCGCTTTTGGGCTAGTGTGTCACGCTTATGCTGCGGTGAGTCGAGACTTCTCCGGGATCATCCGGCTGGCGTTCGACCTAACATTGTCTACTGGTCTCATCGATAGGCGCGCGTGTCTCTCGAGCGGGTGTTCAATTCAAATGCGGAATTTTCGGGCGAGGTTCAAGCACCTTTCGTTGCCGGCATAATGAGCCGTTTCCGCAGCGGGGGGTATGCCTCAAGTTCAGACTTGATCACGAAGCGCGTTTGGGCGAGTGTGGAGGCAGCGTGGCCGAGAACTCGCTCGAGGCGGGGACGGAGGTCGGGTACTTCGGCAAACTTTGCCCCGATTGATACGCGAGAAGCGGTCGCTTAGAATGAGTTATTTGGTTGGTAGTAACTTAGTACTCAGCACTGCAGAATTAGAAGTGGAATATAAGTATAAAGAAGTACTACCAGGCATAGCATTGGTCGCTAAAGTGCGCTTATACACATAATAGCACTGAATCAGGTTGCTGTTGCAAAACCACTATAAAGTGCACTAAATGGCACGGAAGCACTAAATGGCACTTAAGTTAAGTGCCTTTTAAGTGTCATTTAGCGACCCACCGGAGATTATAGAAAACGAGCTAAATTTCACTAAAGTTCGCTAAAGTGCGCTAAAGTGCGCTAAATTGCACTAAAGCGCGAGTGGCAAAGTTGCTGATGAAGAAGGTTTTGTTCCAATCAGGCAGCCTCAGCGCGTTCAACAGCAATCGGGTGGCGCGACACAAGCACTCTCGTTGGGCACGTGCAGTGTATCCTCTGCAGCCTTCGTGCAAGCGAATCAACGGTTGGCAAGCCTCATTCAGTTGCCTCAGTGCAACGGAAGGATATCTTCACGGCCTAAGCAGCGCTGTGCGAGTTCTCCACAAGAAGCGCGTGTCCGAATTCACTTTTGTGAGGATCACACCTTCAACAAGTAGTCTGCCATATCATATATCCCTCTTGCGTTATTAGACCGGGTTGAATACGATATTCTGGCACAGAAGCCGGCGTCACCTCAGGGTTCGAAGATTGCTGTGTCAGGCGGCCGAGCGACTTTCTCACTCGCCACCCGAGCAATTTGGGGGGCAAGGGTGTCTCATAATCTGATAGAGGTGGAGTTTCACTTGTGGCTGGCCGAGGTCACTCTGCCCCTGTTGTCCCGACTGAATAGAGGTGTAGGGCACCAATTTGTCGCGACGTATTTCTTGCTTGGCGCAAAAAAAACCCAAAACGGTTTGCCCATTGAAGACCGACACGACAGCGATCTCACGGGAACCGAGATGTGACGCGAAGGCAAATAAGTCTGTTACAGCAAAGCAGGACGACAGAAGTATGAAAACAAGACATTCTTGACAGGACTGTATAAAAGAAACTCTTGCATGTCGAACCAAGACATCTCTACCTGTGATCCGTCGACCGAGTACAGAAAGGCATCTCTAGCGATTGTCTGCGGGAGGTGTCAGATTTTGTCGGTCAGCGGTGAGATCCGACGAACTTCAAGTCTAAGGCGTGAATATCATTCTACGTACGCCAGAATAACGTCTTGAGCGGTTGGAGCGGACTCCAAACCTCCGAATCCAAATACAAGTACTGTGTCGAACAAGAACAGCCCTGAGTGAGTTCCTACGGTTTTTGCTCTAAGCTCTGCCCCTCACTTCTCTCCCCAACTGACCTGCATACTGTTGATCATTCCACTCTGCAACGTATCCCGCCTCTCCGCAAACAACCACATCACCGCACCCCACGACAAAGCTGCATATGCCTCGAACAACTTGGAGTTGGGCGGTCGGGGACGAGCGTACGGGAAACCAGGTGGGGGCGGGACACCTGCTGCCGAGGTCGCGGCGGACAGACCACCGGGGGGAAGTTTTGGGGCTTGAGGTGGGGTCGCTCGGGGTAGGAAGGAGGTGATGACGCGCGAGACGACGTAGAGGACGATCTGATCACGGGGTGAACGGGCGATGTGGGGTCAGCTCGCTGGAGACAAGATTCTTCCTGCCTTACGATGCCCAGCTCTCCGCGCAGATACACAACTTGTGCACGATCACTGCGATCGATGCAACGTACCTGCTCGTTGATCGCATTCCTCTCTCCAAAGATGCACCACCCGCCGAGCAACCCCGCAAAGAACGTATCGGCCTTCCTCTGCTTGCCCCCTGCCAAGGTCTTTTGGACCAAGAGAGCGGTCTTGTACACGGACACAAACTTGGCCAAGTTAAAAGCGTGCTGTCTCGTCGCCTTGAAAATGGTGCGAGCTCGATCTCGGTAGCTTTTAGTCATGAGATTGAGATCGAGAGAGGCAAGAGGTGGGGAAAGGGGCCGTTCAATATACGTGGGGCCGTGGGGTCTGTTTCACGGGCTATATTGGCCTGGGACTGACCTGCCTCGACCAAAGAGAATGGCCATGATCAGGGCATGCGGGAACCGAACTTTGGCTCCGTAGACAAGACCATTGCGTGCGCCTGATCGAGGGGTTGAAAGCGTCAGGACGGGGTGCCAAGACGCGGCAGTTGATCGAATCGGCCAAGAGATACAGAGATACAGAAGGGAGCCGGGCCAAGGGTGGGGGGCACCAGCCGCGTCGAATGCAGGGTAGAGCACATGCAGAACTTGAGATTAGAACAAAATGGCGAGTCCACATCAAAGCAGAATGGCCGTACCTTTGATGATGGCAAAGATGTCATGGTAGGCCGGGTTGGTGATCGCGGATCGTAGAACGTCGGCCATGGCTGGACGCGGGGGAATTTTGACGTGGAGGAGATGCGGGCGTCCCTCGAGTGACGGCGGTTAGGGAAGGGGAAGAGAACCAGCGAACGGAGGTCGAGGAAGACGCAAGACCGGGACAGAGGAGCACAGGGGGGTTGAGGTAGAAGAGACACGGCGAACGAGGCCGAGCGATCGGCCTTTCTCTGGAGCCCGACCGCCGAAAGCCGCCGACCGCCGCCGACTCGGGGTCACCGGCAAGTGAGCGAGCCGCACAAGAGCCTGTAGTAGTTTCCGTATTTGACGTCACGTGAATTCTCGCGACGCTACACAAAAGTATGTAACACGGAAATATTTATATAGATTCTGATCTATAAGACTGAAAACATGACTAGGTCAGATCATCAGCATAAGAATTCTTGGAGCAACGACTCGACTCGGCTGAACACTTGCGAGAGTAGTAGAGAGCTGGTTGGACTCAGCAGCTCAGCCGCCTCTTCCAGACGAGCCCCAACACACCCCGCGTACAGGACCACCAACGAGATGTCGCTCCTCCGTGGCCTAGCTCGACCATTGCTCGCGTCTACGTCCTCCATCAGACCCTGCTCCCGCGTGTCGGTCAGCACCCTGAGCCGCTCGATGTGCCTGACGGCGTTCGCATCCACTGCTCGACCATCGCTCGCTCGCTCCTCTGCATTCTCGCCCGTCAACTATCCAAGAACAGCAACAGTATCGTTCACACCATCTGTACTCTCTACAACACTACTCGGCTCATTTGCGCCACAAACGAGGTGCTACACCATGCCGAAAGGGGCGCGCAAGTTTTACGCCAAGAGTCCGCTGTCGAGGAAAGGGGCCAAGACCAGTCGAAGGAACAGTGCCAAGAAGGTAGGCTCTCGTGGGGTTACGCAGGTGACTTGTTCAACTTACTGATCTTCTCCTCCAAATCCGCACAGGCCAAGCTGAGAAGTAAAAGGCGAAGACAGATCAACTGAGCGACTCGGGCCGAATGCTGGCGGCGGGCTGTCTGTATGCATGTGATAAGAAATCGAGTATCGATTATATAGAACTACCTATGTGTTTGGGTTGCGAGAGCCACGAGTCCGTAACATTGTAACAGAGACACGGTCATTTGACAGCACGGAGCATACACGGTCGTCGCGCGATAGACTCCGGCGCTCCTCGTACTCTCGCTAACCACTTGCGCAACCCCACCTTGACAAGCCAACCCAACATGCTGCTCTCATCGCTCTATGTCCTCCTCGCCCTGATGGTCACCCCATCGCTCGCGTTCTTCCAAAACTTCTTCCACCAACAAGAACCCCAGAAGCCGATCGTGTTCAGCTACGTGCAAGAGTTCCAACGAGGTACGTCGCGTGACGGGCAGGCTTGCCTTGATGCTGCTCGCACCGAACTCGATTCCTGAGCGTCAGGGATCCTTTTCGTCTCTCGATAGCCGACTGTCAACTGGGCTACACCTGCCCCGTAACGTTGGCTTGCGTCGCGCATCCCTCCGAATGCCCCTGCCCGCACGAAGGCATCGACGTCAAGTGTCCTCTGTCGGGCGCCAAAGAGGGCGAGTACGTGTGTGCACGCGACTGCGCCAAGGTCAGAGCGAGTCTCAAGATCTAGGGCCGACACGACTCTTGTGACTATGATGCTACGTCCACGAGGATGTGAGTGGACTGTTCCCCGCGATCCAGTCGGGATGACGTGGAGTCGACGACCGACCGCCGAGGGCCGAACGAGCCCAACTGGTAAGCGCTGAGCGCTAATCCCGGGTGCACAAGCCCTCACAGATCATCATAGTACCATCATGGCGGGCTTCCCCTCTGCAGTTTTAGCTTCCTCCTTTTTTGTTGTAGCGGTCTACAGCAAGTCACGCATTATTCGCACAAACACAAACACAAATCACCTCGACTCCTGAAGAGCCTTGGCCAACTTGGCGCAGGAAACTCCACGTGAGCGACGTCAATCAGGCTAGACTAAAAGTCCGTCGACGATGAGACATTCTCGCGCGCCAGCTGGGGGGGGGGGGGCGGTGCTGAAACGCGTCGGCTCGGGCCTCAGGAGGTAGTCGGCCTTGGCGTCAGGGGCTAATAAGGACTTCAACGTGTCAGACCCCCCGCCCCCGATCACCTGCTCTCGTTCCTTGGTTCCCCTGCGTCTTTCCGTTTCTTTGAGAACATTGTTCTCGTACCGACCATCCCTTCTTGCCACACCATACCACGGCCACACAGCTACACACCCACACTCGCTCGTCGTTCCTTGTTCCCCCCCCTCCCCGCCCTCCGCCTCCGCCGGCCCCTTCCCTCCTATCGATCACTGAGTCGTCGGCGTTCAAGCCACCGCACCTGATCAAGCAGAGCCGATACACCTAGCTCGCCCATCTGCTCTTACCACTCGGCCGCCCCGCCCCATTTGACCATTATGCGGACCGTCGATCTTGGAAAGAGCTCAATGGGACGCCTGTGTCTCTTGGGTCTCCTCTCGCTTCAGTCAACGTGGACGTCCGCCACGACTCACGAACCTTCTGGAGCAACCGGACCGGCGGTCTTCACTCTCGAAATCGCACAGAGTCCTTCGAATCATCATTTTAAGAATGACGATGGGACAGTCAATACTGAGTAAGTTCCTCCTCGAGCGGCCCATGGTATCGTTGCATCCTTGGTTTCGTCGCTTGCCCTGAGCCTGAGGGTCCGACGACAAGTGGAGTGGCCTTTTCGGACGCTCCTAACCTTGGCGGTTGTCGATGACGCGACCGCGAGGCATCGCAACATGTGGACCAGTGAAGCGAAACTGTGAATGAACACTACTAATGCACATCAACGCGACCTGGGAAACCCTAACAGCCGCTTACACTCACATCGCGAGTATCTAGAAGCCAAGTACCTCCGCAACTTCCATATCGCCAACAGCAAGAAAGAAGTGGCCCCGCTCTTTCCGAACACCGCCAACCCCTTGCAAAAGAGGGGTGTCTCGCCTGATTTAAAGAAAACCTTGGAAGTCGCCCAAAAGCTTGAAGCTAACTTCAAGGCCAAGATGAAGACCAACGGGAAGCTGGATAAACGAGCGGGGGGCACTCGAGCGTCCCAAGTCGCCTTTGGCGCTTTCAGTGAGTGGTGCCCTTCAGAGTCTGCCATTGCCTCCCTCTGCCTATAAAACACCTCACGGATGACGCTTCGTCGTTGACTTTGTCTACTAGCCTGGGGATCCAGCCTCGTCCGCCAGGTTCCCGTCGAGATCGGCACGCCACCCAAAGCCTTCTCCATCACGCTCGACTCGGGTTCTGGGTTGTGAGTGAGGGTGGTTTAATTAAAAAAACCTGCCCTCGGGGCTCATCATCTTGTTGTGTCGGGGTCTTTTCCCCCAGATCGTGGGTCCGAAGCGAATGCAAGGACAGCGATGAGCAGCAGTGCGCTCCGGGTCGCTCGCGCTTGTCACTGGGAGACTCGACTACTCTGATGAAATCGAGCACGAATTGGTCTACACATTATGGTGAGAAGAACTGTATTCCAACTCTTATATTCAAGGCATCATAAGGCTAAGCAGGACATCTTCTTTCCTAGCTTCGGGCGATACGTCGGGGCTGTTCATGAAGGACGTCTTCCGAATCGGCTCCCTTCGATATGACCAACAGATCTTCGCCTCGGCGAGCAAGATCTCGCAAGTGCTCAACATGGTCCCTACCGATGGCATATTGGGCACTGCCTTTTCGACGATAGCGATGGCCCAAACGCCGACGTTCCTCGAGAACCTCATCGAGTCGCAATTGGTAGAACAACCTGTCATGTCCTTCATCATGAACCGCGGTACTTCTCCCCCATATGGACATCTCACCATCGGTGGGATGGATCAGAGTGTGATGCAACCTGGAACTTTAAACTTTTATCCAGTCACTGCGCCGGGTTACTGGCAGGTCAAGTTGGCGGGTCTCACTGCCGGCGGCAAAATCGTGCCCGGTACCGCGATGGAGTGTGCAGTGGATACCGGTTCTTCGTGAGTGTATCTTGTCGCCAAGAGATCTAGTTCAGCCGGTACTGCAAGTGATACTCGGCTGTGGATTCTGACGCTGCGAATTGTGAACTCATCCAGGATCTTTTTCGTACCATCCCACGTGGCCGATGCCTTGTTTACCATCTTTCCTGACGCCGTGAATTCGGAAAACTTGGGATGGACCGTATCGTACAAGTCTCTAGCAACCATCAAGACCATCGGAATCGCGTTTTCTGACTTCATTTACAGCATCCCGATTTTGAGTCTGGTCATCGGAAGTGAGTGAAGCTGAGGATGGACCCTATGATCCCGTGTCGCGTCTTGACAATTGAAGCTGACTGACATTTGAGAATGGTTTTGCAGTGGACCCCGATGATTCCAGCCGATGCAAGCTTGCCATCTCATCTGGATCGAATATTGATATCAACGGCGAGCCCGTCGCGATCATCGGCACCGTCTTCCTCCAAGTCAGTCAAATGTGCCCAGTTGCAGCATCCGGTCGGCCTGTGCCGGGAGACGTTCTGACGTTCGATTTCACCCGGCCTTTTCTTTCACACCCTGCAACAGCATCTCTACACCGTTATTTCGTATTCGAACAACAAACAGCCGGCCGTTGGATTCGCCTCCTTCGTCGGCAGCGAGCTCGTCATCGACAGTGTTGACGGTGCTGCTTTATCTCCTGCCAACGATCCGTCCCCACCCCCGAGCGACAAGGATGTCAAGCCCAAGTCGATTGCACTTTCAACCCAAGATCCGGATACGAAACACCCTGCCAACAAGACTCAGACACCAGTACCGCCAACCACCCAAACGCCAGTTCACGGGCCCTCCAAAGACGCTGGCAAGTCCAGCCCAGACCATGTTGGCGAAGGCGGCGGAGAACCGACTCCTGGGTCGGATCCCAAAAAGGGTTCTTCTCCTAATCTTCCCGAGACGACGAGGCATGCCGCTAAGAAGGTTGAACCCCCTCAAGATACTGAGGCGGTTCGACCGGATCCCAAGGAAAAAGATGCCACCAGGCCTGATGTCAAAGGTGTCAAGACACCGGTTCCGGATGTCAAAGGGACGAAGCAGCATGACGCCGGAGGGAAAAGTACTCCTGTTGCCAAGGAGCAACCGGGTGCGAAAGACATTGGCCCGAAAGAAGGTCGGCCGGAACGACCCCCTACCCCGAGCGACTTCCACGCTCCCGAGGAAAGTGATTCGACCAAGAATACCACGGCGAAGAATCCCGCTCCCAAGTCTAAGACGGAGGAGGAGCCCGCTCCCAAGTCTAAGACGGAGGAGGAGCCCGCTCCCAAGTCTAAGACGGAGGAGCCCGCTCCCAAGTCTAAGACGGAGGAGGAGCCCGCTCCCAAGTCTAAGACGGAGAAAGCCGCCGCCGAGAAGAGTCAACATCCTGAGGAGCACAAATCTGCCGCATCGGACAAGACGCCGGAAGGAAAAGGAACGAAGAAGGAACATGACCAAGCAGCCGGTGGCAAAGACCGGGACGGCAAAGCGCTGCCGCCAGCTGATCAGTGAGTCCGATCCTCAAAGACCGATCCGCATGAGATGAGATGCCCACACCCTGATGTTGCACTTTCTACACACCTCACTTTAGGCAATCCGACTTTGGCCCTCCGACGGTCCAAAAAGTGCCGAGCCTCAACATCTCCGGCAACGGAAGCGACTCTCAGCCCGGTGCTCAAGGTGGGACCAACATTCCGAACCCAATACTCCTGAGCAATGGTACGCTGCCACCCGACACGTTCAAACCAGCGCAAGACCCCCACAGTGCAGCTCCAGCGATACTGTCGAGCGTTTGGTCAAGTTCGGCCGTCTTGGTGCTGGTATCGGCAGGGTTCCTCTTGTTCGGCATTTGATCGAATCGAGCGGCGCCACATACGTAGACTTTATCTTTTCGTTTCGTACATAACTTTCCAACTTGATTTACGGATCGATTCGGCTTTATACCTGCCTATCTATTCCCTCCCCACGCTATTCGCGGACCCACATGTGCAACTAATCGCGCTCGTTCTTTTTTGCCACCGTAGGTGACGTGTGAGCGCGGCCGCGTTGAATATTCTCTTTTCTCCGTCCTTATAGTTTCCTGAACTCGGGTAGACCTATCAGTTCACAAAAAAGGGGGTAGGGGTATGCCCGTTTGACTAGCTACGAGGGCGAGTGACCTAGCTGGAGGCCTGAGATGGCCTGAGAGCTCCTGAGATGGTCCGTGCGACTGACGTCGAGCGCGGGCTGTTACGGTCTGGTTCAACTTTAGTGCTTGAGCTGCCACTTCCGCCTCATTTGGTCCATGAAAGCCAGCTCAGCCAACATCCTCTTGAAAACACGAATATCCGATTCGTATGACCTATACTAGTGTCTTCTCGCAAGGTCCCCCCCTTCCAGTGTCCACCCTGGACCCCGCCTTTGGCACCGCAGCCACCCAAGTCGCGCGCTCTTCAATACATTTACCCCAGTCCTGTGGCACCTACGTACTGGTCAACTGGATCATGCTCACTGTATGCGCGCTGCTCGACCGTGAGCCACCCACACAAAGTTGCCAGCTCGCGTCCCATCGTCCACTCCTCTCGCCTTGACGCGTCGAGGTGCGTGATGTTGGTTGTACGGCAAGAGTTGACGGTGTCGCAAGATTATCACTGTCGCAACTCAACGATGTTGCGCATCTTAAGGTAGTTGAATGCAGCCTCCATCAGCCTCCATCAGGCTCCACCATGGCCCGTACGACTTCCCGAGGCTGGCTCAAGTCGTCAACAATTGCAGGTTACGTCAGTTGAGCTTTCCGAGTGTTTTGTGTCCAGTGAGTCCAACTCACTATTCCATCGATGCCACGCTACTCCGCAGGCGTTTGATACGGTCACCGAATCAGAAGTGACGGCTGCCCAGCGCGAACTGGCGAACGAGATGAAGCCCCAGATCTCGGAGCTGATCCAAAGGGCGGAAAATGGACTCGAGACGATGAAGAAACGGGAGAGGCTGTTGCGGACGAGGGTGGGTCGATCGACATCCTTGTTGGTCTTTACCATCAATAAGAGTAGGCGCTAACCAGGACGCAATGGTCTCCTCATGCAGGTCGAGAAGCGGGCGACGTTGCCGAGTCAAGCGCCTCTGATCGCGCCGAATCTGGGAGCACTCGAGAGCCAGTTGGAAGCGCTGCGGCAGAAAAAGGAAGCCCTGGGAAAGCAGGTTGAAGGGTTGGAGCAGCAACTGGCCGACGTGAACAAGCCAAGAGGGGCATTCGGTCGACGAGTCGGGGGACAGCAGAAATTATGAAGTTATGCAAAAGGCGAGGGCTTTGCGCTGGAGAACCTGTCAAGTCGTGACTTTGTTGTAACTCGGTATCGTGGCGGAAGTGAGTCTGTTTGGAGGTGTGGCTAAGCTTCTCGCCTTCGTCACATGGTCCGCTTGCTGGACAGTCTTGCCGTTCGGATCAGTGGTGGCTTCAGAACGCTGGTCCCGGCTGCCGAAGCTACCTCGCGTTGGGTGGGGCCTTGATGTCTACGAAGTGCTCTTATACGCTAGCGACGCTGACTAGGTGTTGCAACAGATCGAAGCGTTTGGCTATACCCTATAGTGAATCGTGACACGCGAAGCACGTTCAACCGGCGACTGCCGAGTCAGGAGGTGCGGTGTCTCAGGGGTAATTTAGGGGGGTAAGTGCTGAGGATCATGGTCGACCTCTCAACGTGTGCCACTCTCCCATCTGCGTCTTGGCATCGTGTCACCTGGCTGTAAAGAGAATCACCCATCTGATTTGCATCCAGTGTGTCCTCGGTCACCGTCCATTTTTATACAAAAGCACCTAGCCTGGCTGTCGTCTTTTCCCAGGTGGTTGCCCATCTCCAAGCTACGCCTTCCCCTGAGACTGCCGTCAACCTCCGCAACGACCGTACCTCTTGCCCATCTCCCTACCTCTCTTCCTCATCTTCTGGAGACCTTTCGTCAGTCGCTCATTCGCTCTCAGCTATCTCAGTCGTCCCCGTCATGCACTTCCAAAGTCGGCCCCAGCGTAAAATTTCGACCATGTTTCGACTCTCTGCCTACCTGTGCTTGTTCCAATCGACCGCCGTCTGGACGCTCGTCACCGCCACAGGCCCCGAGTCGCCTGGTGTGTTCAGGTACAAAACGACGGTCCCTTCCTCGAGAAGCCAATATCAGACCAAACATGGATTTCTCAATGTCCAGTAGGTCTTGCAGCATGGCAAGTGGTCCATCCCCACCATTGCCGAGTTCTACGGACTCTGCGCGCGAGCCTCCGCCGCGTCAACACCGCGCTGGACGCTCCTGACTAACTGTCGGTGACGCGAGAGGGGAGCGGTGAAGGCGGTGGTCTATCAAGAATTCCACTTGTGCTTGCACTGAGGTCAAGATGTACGGTTCCATTCCAGACACTTTGTCGAGCACAAAACCTCGGTCGAGGAAAAGTATCGCAACAATCAAGCCACCGCCGCGCTGAAAAGCCTCACCTCGCCCAACGACGTGAATCTCCAATCAGCCAAGTCTCGCGCCCGAAGGGATCTCGATACCATCGATGTTGAGTACGTTCCCTTCGTTCACCACGACCGCGGTCTGACCTCCCGCTGCGGGTAGTGTCTCCGATGAGCGGCGGCTTTCCTTCGACCGACTCGTCGCCACGAGATACAGTGGAAATCATCCGAGGCGAGGCCAGCCGAAGCACGCGCTAATTCAGCCGCACTCCCTCCAGCGGTTTTCACAATCATAAGCAACAGATCGAAAGCAAATACCGCAGCAACCAACAGCTGGCTACCGCCAATCAAGTCACGTCTGCGACCGATTTTGTGTTCAGGAAGGCAAACGCTCTGACGCGACGCAGCTCGAAAAATCTCGCCCAGTCTTTGCATAAGCTCGATGGAACCACTGGCCAATCTATGGCGCTGAACAAACGCGGAGGTGCAAGCTCCGCGACCGTCGCTCTTGCGGGATTCAGTGAGTTCCCTTTCTTCCGTGTGCCCAGCCATGGCCGTTGGGCTGAAGCCATCTTCGCATGTGAATGTATGCTATTGCTACGCTGGTACTGACGTTATGAGGTATCCAGAGCAAGAAAGTGGGAATTTTGTAGATTTCAAGGTCTCGATCGGAAGTCTACACGAGGAATTCATCGTCGTCTTCGATACGGGGTCTGCAGAGTGAGCCTCCGCTACTTTCTCCTTTCGAGGAGGGGGATTTTCGACGAGTGCACTTCTGAGCTTTTCTATTCCCGACCCTTCCCAGGCTATGGGTGCCGAGTTCTTCGTGCAAAACGAAGCCCAACCGTTTCAGTGGCAAATCTACCACGTTAGGCCTCTCGGGCAAGCGGTGGTCGATCAATTACCGTAAGCCAGCCAAGTATCGCAGAATGCAAGAATGCGAAGCCTGAGGCTCATGTCTTGCAAGGAAGCTAATTAAAAGAAGCCAATGCCTGACAGGGAGTGGCTCCACAGTCGGCACTATCGTTAGGGATTCCGTGCAAGTTGGTAATTTGACCATAAAGCAGCAACTCTTTGCCCTCGCCGATCAGATCTCGTCCAGCATCAACGAGCTGCCGACCGACGGGGTGATAGGATTCGCGTTCTCTTCGATAGCAACCGGGCAGATGACCACCTTCTTTGAAAATCTGGTCAATACCAACGCAATCAGTCAACCTTTGATCGCCTTCACCCTCGACTACGCTACGCCGAAAGGTGAACTCGTCATCGGAGGAACTGACAGCTCCAAGTTCCAAGCCGCCAGCCTGCAGTACCACACCGTGAGGGCTCAAGGGTACTGGCAAATCGCGTGCGAGGGGATCGTTATCGATGACCAGGTGGTGCAGGGCACAAAAATGAACGCTGCTATTGACACAGGTACCGCGTAAGTGGTAGACTTGAGCACCCGGTTTATCTTGCGGTCCGGGCGAAAATCCATATTCTGACCTCTCGACTCCCGGCTCGGGTCCCACAGATTGATATTGATCCCTACCGACATCGCGACGGCTCTATTTCAAGCGATCCCAGGCTCCGTCCAAAACCCAACTTTTGGTTGGACCATGCCCTGTCAAGCTACGATCAAGACGATCGGCCTTTCCTTCGGTGGGAATACGTACAAGGTCCCCCTCAGCGAGCTCGTTCTTGGACGTGAGTGTCGAGGAAAGGATCGCTCTCGCGCGCTGCGGGGTCCACTGACAGGCGTCTGGTAACTTCAAACATCGTGACACAACAGGGGACCCCAATGATGCGAGCCAGTGCAAAATAGCTATCGCGACCTCTTCAGCCACCGATCTCAACTATAACCCCGTGGCGATCATTGGGAGTGCCTTCCTCCATGTGAGTTGACCGCGATGGATGGGCTACTTTGGAGCATGACCGTATCGAAGTGAAGTCCTGACGTTCGCGCTCCGCCATCGTCCGGACCCACGCCGGACCACACTTCCCCTTATCCTATATTCAGACCTTGTACACCATCCTCACGTACAAGGATCCAAAGAACGGCCAGCCGGCCGTGGGATTCGCGCAGCTTTTGGGCGGCAGCGGCGGCGGCGCAACTGGGGTAAGATCTCCTATCAAAACCCTTGAATCAGGTGTATCCAGCACATACAACACAATATTGACAGCTTCTTCAATTTATATTTTACGCCTGAAAACCCTACGTCTCTGGAAATGCCTACACCGCCTCCCACAATGCCGCACGTGTAGGTTGCTCCCCTCCCGACGAAGGGTTCGGCTCCGTCGGCCCCTGTAGGCTCGTCAGGTCCCAAATCTACTACTAATAGTACCGGTACCGGTGGAGGAGGAGGATCCGTAGGAGGATCGGGGTCAGCACCAGGATCGAGGTCAGCACAGGGATCGGGATCAGGAACTGGTGGAGGACCAGGATCTGGAGCTGGTGGAGGACCAGGAGCAGGAACTGGTGGAGGACCAGGATCTGGAGCTGGTGGAGGACCAGGAGCAGGAACTGGTGGAGGACCAGGATCTGGAGCTGGTGGAGGACCAGGATCTGGAGCTGGTGGAGTATCAGGATCAGGAAGTGGAGGAGGAGCTAGCGGCGCCCCTCCTGGCAACCAGACTACCGCCCAGACGCACCCGCCCTCCGTCAACTTGCAACCTGACTCACCTGCCGGGTAAGCAGCGAGTTTCTGGCTAGACGATCCTCCGTCATAGTCCTGGCGTACCGCGTACCGAAAAACGAGCTCATTCTATCCCCAACCTTTGACACCGTATAGTAACCAAACTGGAGACTCGTCTTCGAACCAGGACTCGAACCCCGACGCTCCCGGGAACCTCGCTACCATCAATCCTGTCCTGCCACAGTTGCCGATCGTGCCGCCTGTCAACAACAGCAGCACTTCGAACACACCCTTCAGCCCGGACTCCTCTGCGGCCAGTATCACTACGCTTCCCCTCTCCTTCCTCTTGGCGCTTGTGTCGGCTGCCTTGGCTCTTCTCGCTTAGCATGTTGGGTGGACCTGCCCATTCGCAGAAACCATTCGGGTTTGCGCAACGGGCCGAGCATAGTCTCCTTCTCTCACCTGCTTCTCCAGGTAGCGTCTCCATCGCCACGTCTCTCTTTATTCGTCTCGAACACTGTTTATTCGTCAAATAGCACTACTTGCATCGCACAGTTGGCGAGTCCCACGCTGCCTTGCCAAATATCGCGCAGCCCTCCAGTGAGGGAGGTGAGCTAGCCTGCATCCACTGTACTGCGTCTTTCGAAACGAGGACAGTGATAAAAGGGATGAGAAAGTTTAAGGCGCCGAATTCCTGAGAACCACAAATTCTGGCAAGCTTCGCCGGCTGAGCACCTGGTAGCTGGGCAGGAGAATCTCCGAGAGAAGCGGTCCGTGCGAGCAGCAGCGCGTCGTGGTGCCTCCCGTTGATTGACAATGACAAGCACACTCCTGGTCATTGCCCTCAGACCACCTCGCAGTTCCAACACAACTACACGCGCACTTTTGAACAGGACATATACTACAGTCTCGCCGCTCGCCCCCCGTCGTACCCCAGAACTTCGCTGCAAAGGCCACACCACCCTTCGTGCTACCCGCCTTCGTCGTCATCGAACCATGTCGCGCGCTCGGCAGTCGATCTACCCTGGTCCCGTGGCGCCCACGTATTGGTCAACACTGGACCAGTGCTCACAGCACCTGCATGCGAGCTGTTCTAACGTAAGACTGCCCATACAAAGCCACCAGATCGGGATTCCCTGTCGCTCGTGTCCCATCTTGACGCGTCGAGGCGCGTGATGTTGGTTGACTGCCGAGCATGGAGATGCTGGCTGACCGCCGAGCGTCGAAGGTGTTGCACAGAAGGACCTGACATGCCTTGGCTCGATCGTATTGTCGTGATACAGTTGAATGTTGCCTCCATCAGGCTCCACCTTGGCACGTACGACTTCCCGAGGCTGGCTCAAGTCGTCAACAATCGCAGGGTACGTTAGTTGAGCTTTCCGAGTGTTTTGTGTCCAGTGAGTCCAACTCACTATTCCATCAATGCCACGCTACCCCACAGGCGTTTGATACGGTCACCGAATCAGAAGTGACGGCTGCCCAGCGCGAACTGGCGAACGAGATGAAGCCCCAGATCTCGGAGCTGATCCAAAGGGCGGAAAATGGACTCGAGACGATGAAGAAACGGGAGAGGCTGTTGCGGACGAGGGTGAGTCGATCGACATCTTTGTTGGTCTTTACCATCAATAAGAGTAGGCGCTAACCAGGACGCAATGGTCTCCTCATGCAGGTCGAGAAGCGGGCGACGTTGCCGAGTCAAGCGCCTCTGATCGCGCCGAATCTGGGAGCACTCGAGAGCCAGTTGGAAGCGCTGCGGCAGAAAAAGGAAGCCCTGGGAAAGCAGGTTGAAGGGTTGGAGCAGCAACTGGCCGACGTGAACAAGCCAAGAGGGGCATTCGGTCGACGAGTCGGGGGACAGCAGAGGTAACCACTTCATCGCGGCAGCCGAAGGAGCGAGTGGGACCTCGGGTCTTTTTTTGCCTGTGTTGTAATACAAGGCTGCGAAGTGGTTCTCGTAATGACTCATGGATACCATTGTCACCTGTCACGTTACTGAGGTGCTATAAAGGCCCATGGGGGTGCCGGGGCAAGCGCTCTTGCAGTCACCCGGGAGACTCATTTGAGGCCCCGTGTTCAAAGGTGGGCGGCCGCTCCGCAACTCGCGCTCGTGCAAAGCCGGCACCTGAGCCTGAGAAACCGCGCTAAAACATTTGCGACAATGATAGCCGAAGCCGCCTTTCCATGACGATCAAAACAAGACCGTCTCCGTATGGGACTCTCACAGCTCGTCATGCACCTCGGCCGCCACCGACTCATCCGCGTCTCCTCTCTTGGCCGCTCCGTCCGTGTCGCCACCCTCCCTATCCTCAAGGCTCTGTAGCCAATCTTGCACTTCTTGCTCGCTCATAGACTCGAGTGCCTCAGCGAGCCTTCGATTCTCCTCTCGTTCAAAAGCAATCTGCCCCCAATCGCGCTTGTCGAGAGCCCACGCGGGCTCGTCCCATTGTTCCATCGGCTTGATCGCTCTCGCCTCGTCTTCGATCTTTTTCGAGATCGAGTAGTCGCACCGCAGCAACGGGTAGTAGCTTGGTATGGTGGAACGAGAGAGGCCAGAGACAGAGGTGTCATATTTAGAAAAGACGTTAAAGTAGTGTGACAGACACAGCGCTCGTTGAGTGAAGTGATCAATCTTGGGAGGTTCCAAGGCACCGTGGGAGGATGCGGGCTCCTCCTCGTCATCGTCGTCGAAGCCTCGATTCCACAAGCCTTCGGAAGGTATGGATCGCAACGGCACTTGCGACTTTAGAAGCAAAGGCGCACGACGAGTCAAGTTGGAGACGACAAAGTTGATCAAGATGTCGTCGCAGTTGAAGACTGGGGGTGGTGGGAAAGCGAATAAAAGTCATTCCCCCTGTGCGTAGAAGGATGAGTCGTATGTCCCACTCACCTTCATCGACATAGTTCCTTAGCATTCGATACTCTTGCGTCCCTTGCCAATAATGCTCAAGCCATTTCTTCTTCATGAATGCCGCGTTGCTAAGCACCATCGAGTAGGTTCTCGTCGGCTGGGCATTGTAGTCGACAGGTGAACCCTCCGAAGGGTCGTTCTCGGCTTGTCCATCAACGCCCGTCAATAGCTTGTCATGAGGCGCGATGTAATCCCGCCCTGTAAACCCAACGATCCTCTCTTGATTCTCCCGAAATCGTTGGTACCCCCATTCGATCGTTGTCCAAGGCAAGACGAGGTCGTCGTCAAAAATCATCACGTCCTCCGTAGGGATCTCCTGATCCCAATCTAACCACGGGCGGAAGCGTTCGTTCATCGAGTTGACTTTGGAAGCTCGAACGACGACATTGATTCGATCGCGGAGGATGGGCGCAACGAGTGACTTGATTCCCGAAGGTTGAAGAAACTCGGGTAGAGGTACGCCAACGTTTTGCCAGACGATGACGAGGTGACGTAGTGAGTGTGGCGGATTCCTCGTCAGATACGCCAATAGTGAATGTAACATCTCGTCCCTTTGGTATGTTGCAATGATCATCCTGTGCAGGCGGGGAAGAGGCAAAGATGAGCACTCTAGCACAGCTCGTGTGGGGCAAATCGCGGAGACCCGTTCGGCGACAAATCGAGCGACACCGACATGCGCTTAGTGAGAGTATCGGAGTGAATACAAGACGTACGTGAACCCTTCATCGATCGGCCGAGGTTTGGAAGGTGGCAATCGATCAAAGAAGCTCGGAAGGTCATCCTCATTCCCGGCACTAAAGGCAGTCAGGATGCTGAGAGAGAACAGCAGCGAGTACATTGGCCAGCGACCCCACGCTATGATACAACATAACAGCATCTTTCCTGTTCAAAAGCGCTGGGGTTACCGGTCCATGAGCTTGGAGGACGTGTCGACACAATCCGCTGCGTTTATCGCGGAAGCAAGACATTGACGCGGCGGCGCGCGACATCCGCCGTCCGCGGTCGATCGCTGATTCCGACAAATTCCTACACTGGTCAGGCACACTCTGGCAGCTAGTCAGTTGGTCCGTCGAGCTGAAACAGGAACAAAACAGACTCATACGCATCGACATGACGACACCCATGTTTCGTATCATTCTTGAATCTCGCTGCTTTGTCCAACTCTTAGATGACGCGTCACCTTTTCCCTGGCCGCGCTTCATCGGTGTCTCGTAAATTCAACCGATAGTCTTCAACTTCAAGAATCCAAATCCAGCGGATCCCAACACAAATAGACAACCATTCCATCCCAAAAAGTGAAAAAATCTCCCAGAATGCCAATCAAACCTTGAAGCCCAACATCGGACCCTCCTTACCCCTCCGATCAATTCTCAAAACCTGCTTCGAAACGAGCGAGTAAATTGTCGGCGTGACGAGATCCTCGGCCCATCCTCGCGCCTTGGCGAAGTCGCTGAGATGCAACTTGAGCGCATTCATCGAGATCATGGGATCCTTCTTCCCCGGTGGAGGAGCGACGAATGTGGCTGCTCCTGCGCTCCCGAGCGATGAAGGGAGTACAGCGTCGCGGAGAGTGATGGACAGAGGGGGCAAGGAAGACGAGGGTGGAGGGATCAAGGGTGTGCGCGAAAGGGTTGACAGGATCAGGTTGAGCGCCTCATATTCCATCGCTAATGCAGATGAAGGAGGCAATGGGTCGTCCTCGTTCGTTATTGTAGTCGTGGCGTGACTTCGGGCTGGCGAAACGGGTTCGACAGGGGCCGTAGAGACGGCGTCGATCGCGGTGCGAAGGGTGGCCCTGATTTGAGAAGGAGTTGCGTATGAGCTCCCTGTGGCGCTCTCGCTGTTGTGAACTAGGAAGACTTACAATGTGTCGGCGATGGACAAGACTCCTTCGGCCGGAGCCTCTGCGGCATCCTGTGGTGGAAACGCTTCCCGAGCCCACGGGCGGATCGGATCTCCGAGTGTTGCCCAGAGTTTAGTCTGTGAATGCGGTTGACACAGGATGAGCATTCTGACACATGCTCTCTACAGCGGATCAGCCTGTGCACGCACCGAATACTGGACCAAGTCGGCCGCCGTGACGCCGGAGGGAAGCAGTTCAGCGTCCTTGGACTTCTTGGGTGACGCTTTGGCGGGGCTCAACCTCACCCCAGCTGGTGTACGGGCAGCTCGAGGCGTAATTTGGCGGCTAGAGCCCGGAGATGATGTGGTCATAGGAGTTCGCTTAGGCGTCCCTGTGGCCGGGCTGCGAGCAGCAGGCGATTTCGGTGGAGGTGTTGACTTGACTGGGGAGCGAGGACTAGCTGTCGCTGAGTTCATGCCGCGATTGGCACGCGGCGTGGTCCTGGAAGCTGACGTCGGCTGAGCACCAGAGGAAGCTCGTGCAGGAGTGTCTTGAGACGCAACTGCTTCGGCTCGCTTTTCGAGCATATCCGACTTTGCGAAAGGGTTCGCCTCCCCGGGACCAGGGAGAGGGGCTTTCGCCATTGGAATGCGTCGCGTTCTAGTCTTAGAAGATGCAGCAGCAACCTGTTGGCGACGAAACGATCCATCAGCTGAATTTAAAGATTGGATCCTTTGATGTGCTCTGTTCTTACCTCTGCTTGCTTCTCCGCATGGATCTGCTGGAGCGCAAAAATCTCCATCTGCTCGCGCTTAATCGCCTCCTCGATGTCGGCTGCGCGCTGGAGCTCTTGCTCATGGGGATCCGTTGCTGCACGTGCAAGAGGCTAGGCACCAACGAGAGAGAGGAAGCAACATCAGTATGTATGGCAACCCGCATGCCCGGCGAAGAATCTTGCCCACCTTCTTGAGCGCTTCCTCGTGCTCGATCATCGTCTCGAGTAGGCCATTGAACTGGTGTTGCAACGCTTCGACATGCTCGGTCGCCCTCGGAAGTGAACTATGAACAGAAACACTCAGTATCTCTGTCCTCAGGCTCATCAGCCGGACGGTACTCACTAGATGCTGAGCAGTTTGAGCGCGGCCCTCAAACACCTATCAGGATCCTCTGCCGCGGCAGTCCCCTTGCGTTCCTTGAGAGGACTCGCTTTCTCAAACATATTAGCCCTTTGCGGTCCACCCCTCTTTGTAGCCGTCCATTTCTCTTCTGCTCCCAGAACCGATGCAGCCCCGCCCGAAGCGCCAAAGGCAGTCCCCGCGTCATCTTCGTCGATCAAGTCGCCGTCGAGCGCGTCATAACGAGACTCGAGCGTAGGGCGGAACAGGGCTAATTCGTACGGCTCGGCATCGCGGATCATGTAAGCTTCGAACTGTTTTTCGGTGGCTAGGATCGCGCGGGGCATGGCTTGGTCACGACGAAACGAGAGCGCATCGATCAAGGCGCTGCTTCGCGCGATCGAGTTGAGTGACTCGGCTAGGTATGTCGACATGGTCGGTGGTCGGTGGTCGACGTTAGTCCTCGTGTGGTCAAAATAATCGTGCGCTTGAATCTTGTGGGCCGAGCGTTAAGCGTGGTCTGGAGGCGATGCGCAGTGACAAGACGCGAGCGTAGATTCAGGAGCGCGACGCGTATCGACGCGACGGGCTGCCCCCTGCTGCCCCGAGGGGTCCTAGCGCAAGTAAAGCCGCTCGGCCTCTCCAGTGACGGGGTCCCATCCCGGATCCCGCCCGCTCACTGAACCACGCAAACGACTTTCTGATGCACCCACTAACGCAGAATGCCCAGTTCAGGGGTTGTTTTTTGGGTAATTTAGTGGGCAAGGTGTACGTAGACACATAGGTCAGGCAATTACCATCAGAACTAAAATTTGGCCAAAATCCGATGTTCCCGAGCGAAACGAGCTGATGATCGATATGAGGATATGAGCGCAGATCAGTTGCCATTCCTTGGAACACGATCAGGAACCGACTCACCATACAGTAGAAGGATCGAACCGAGCATCATCGTTCCTCCACCGAAGTAAGCAACAGGCTGTAAGATGCAGGTGGGCCAGAGCACTAAGTCAGCGAGTCCGTGTATTCCCCACAGTATTCTAGGCGTACGCACCTTGTAGTCCCCTCCAGCAGCCGTCAACACTAACCCTCCAATAGGTCCACCGCAGAGTTGACCAGGGGCATTCACGAGAATCATGAACCCCACGAGCGTCGAGAGACCTTCCATTCCGAAGAGCTGTGCCGCAGCCATCGGCAGCAGACTGACGAACCACGCTCCTGTGAAGCCGTACAGCGCGCTGAACGCTATGATGGCGTCGAATGATGTGGTGCGGGGCCAGAAGAGAACTTGGAGGAGGCCCTGGAAAGTGTGAACTCGTAAAGTTAGATGCAAGACTGTCTTGATGGTGGGTCTGCCGGGCGTCTCCGCTCACTCCGAAGAACCAGGATGCAAAGAGCATGTTGACCGGTCCCGCCCGATCGGCGACCAGCCCTGCGCAGATTCGACCGATCCCGCTAGCGGCGTTGGCCACGATCAACGGAGCGGCTGGCTTGAGGCCTGTACCCAAATTTGGCACGACCTTGACCGTGTATGTTACCAAGAATGCGTAAGGGACGAGGTAGCCGAAGACTGAGGGGTAGGTTGACCGTGGTTAGTTGCTTCATGCTTTTGCGCCTGAGCAGGAATATGAAATGATCAAGGCTCACTTCCGACAAAAACACAGGCGATGAAACTGTAGAACGTCCTGTCTCTCCAAACTCCTTTCGGTAACCAACTGTAAGAGAAGGCGTAAAGGGTCAGTCACGACTCTCGGGAAGATGAAGCTCAGATTTGACGGGAACCGACTTTTTGGCCACTCGAGGCTGTCCGGGCAGACGAGGCGGTTCCCGTGTTCGAAGCAAAGTAAAAGTCGACGCTGTGGTGAACGCATTGATACCAGCGTAGACGAGAAGCATTTTCTTGAAGCCCTGGAGGATGGCAAGGAGGCGCACATTCCCACCAATTTCGACTCAGCCTGGTCAGCGAGAAAACCCCGCGCAGGCTCTTTGAACATGGGGAGAGTTCAAACCCACCAATTTCGGTAGCAAACTTCGCATGATGAGAGACGCCATCCCACCACCAAGTCCGGTTCCGCTGACGGCAATGCCACTAGCAAAACCCCTTCGCTTCAAGAACCACTGCGACGGCAACGCGCAGACGAGTGGGAAGGTGCAGCCAACCGATATTCCAACACCCACGCCGAGGAACAGGAAAAGCAGCGGCAATCGATCGACCGAAAGCGCGGATGCGACGAGCGTGATGATGTAGAGGATCGAGCCGATCGCGATGATTGGTCGATAGCCAAACTTGTCGCCCAGGCGGCCGGAAATGAAAGCAAAAGCTGCAACGTTGTCGAACGAGCAGGGGTCAGAATCAAGGCACATATCGCCCGTCTGAAGAGCGCAGGTGACTTACCGTTCATTCTAGAGATGAATGAAATGGATGTGTCCGTGTTGCATCAGCTACCACGTCCGCCATAATTCTGCCGGCCAATCCCGAGGCACTCACAGGAAAGCGGCGACTCCCATCACTCCATTCAGCGTGGCCAGAGACAGGTTGGGGTAGTGGTTTCGAGACAGATCTTCGACCAACACTCCCCAGGTCATGCCGAACGCGAGGTGCGAGCTCGCAAACACCCAACACCCCTGTCGTCGTCGTCAGTCGGGGTCAGGAGTAGGCCAGACCGTCAGCGACCGGTCTTACTGATGATTACGCGTCGGCGGGGCAATGACAGCGCGAGCCTGACCACGAGTGATTGCAAGGACGAGTGGACTCACGAATACGACCGACCAAGCTCGCAAACCTCCATCAGGGTAGGTCCATTCGACTACTTCGGGTTCTTCGTCCTTCGATACGGCCTTCTCGCAGTCGTCGAGCGATTCGCAAGGGCCCACTGGCACCTTGATCCCGGGATTCGGATCGCCCGGCGCGGCGGCGGCCTCGGACTTGGCTCGAGCCTCGCAACAAGGCGCTTCGCGACGCCGCTGACGCTGCTGGCGATGGCGCCTCAGCGGCTTGGACAGCTGTGCCAACATCCCTTCGGTCGGTGGTATCTCTAGCGATCGTACGGGCTCCAGTGAGCTGAATTTGGGCCCATTGCCGTGGTCTGTGCCTCCTCCGTCTCGTGCCAGTTTGTCGGCGACAGGCCGGTGTCCGGCCACGGTGGTCGATTTGGACGCGTGCGAGTCGGAGAAAGTGGTCGAGGTCGACGATGTAGATCTGGCCGACGACGAAGGCGAGGGGCCAATGGCCGGTGTAGTGCACGACGCCATCCTGGTTCCTTAAGTTGTTAGCCGAAAGCCGGGTTCGAAGCGAAATGGGGGGCGGGGGCGTGGCGCCGAGCCGAGTTACCGAAAGTCGGCGGCCCTTTTTTCGGCATGCACTTGACGCACTCGGCACGATCTCGGCACCAATCGCGGCCGGCTGAGCAAGCACGATCGCTCACAAATCACTGCAAGGGCCGCTTGCAATTTCCATGCATCACCACTTCACAAGATCCTTCTCAAGATCATGGTGGGGTTTTACGGTAGGTAAATGTTTAAAGCACCCGGTTGTGACTACTGAAGTCTGCTCATCGAATCGGCAAGTTGCCGCAGGCTCGTAGGCCGGAGCTCACAGTGAGGTCAATGCGGAATCAGTGCATCGTGCTTTTCTTACTCTCAAGCGGTCAACACTTGTTCAGGAGACCGCTAACGGCAACGGGCCGTCGATCACGTGACGTGAACTTGCGCCGGTGACCGCGATCGACTCTGAGAAGGGTCTGCATTGGATTAGCTGGAATATAGGCCATCGACAGCATGAAATACCATAACTTTAAATACCATTGAAAGTAGGCAAAGCGGTTATTAGGTCTTTAAATGTGAGATATGGGCTATGTAGCTCGTAGCCCCTGAGCCAGCCCCCGTCTTAGCCCGTCCGCGCGCGCGTGGCACTTGGCTCGTCGCCGGTCAATTCCATCGCCACTGCATCTGATCCTCGGGATAGTGAATACGGAAGCAAGGAGCAAACGAATGATGTTGCATCTGCATCTGACATCCTTCTCATTCCTCCCGCCGCCACGTTTCGACTTTCTTCAGCGAGCAGTTCTGACTGGCATCGACTGAGACACTAACTTAACTTTCGCCGTTAGTTCCCGACGGATCTTGATGCGCTCCGAGTCCGACGCCCCCATTATTTGCTCGCTAGCTCCCAGATAGAACCAGGTGAATGTGTTCTAGCTACTCGGACGCTACTTCTAGGGCTGTTCTGTCACGCATCCCCTTACACGCAGGGGAAAGCGCTCTGAGGCCTCATCTAGTAAAACCTACGGGCGATTCAACAGCATAGCTGATCTCCCGGCCGGTTTAGCCGAGCTCGAGCTCTTGGGCGACGTATATATAACGAACTTCTTCTGGTTTCTCCGCTCGACATTCCTCCCTCGATCCCATCCTGAGCAGTCCATCTTCCCCTATGGCAATCCACACTTTCCAAGATGCTTTCAACCTTTCTCGTGCTTGCGCTCGCTGCTACGACGACCGCCGTCTTCGCCGCCGACTCTGGCTTCAAGAAGGAGAGGCACTCTCCCGACCAATACTCTTCCGGTGCCCCTCCAACTGTCTATTTCACGTGAATATCACCCGGGTCATCTCCACATTACTGCGGAATTACGTCTGAAAATACCTCTAATATATCGTTTGCTATCATCCATAACAGTCAGGAACCTGCTGGAGGCCGCAGGAGAGACGACACACAATGTAGAGACGCCAGCAAGCCGAAAAAGGGGGAGCCGGAGGGCCAAATGCAGGTGGATGTCGCCTGCATGTGAGTTCTTTCGAGAATGCCCGTGCACGGTGTTACGATACGGTACCTGACGAATTGTGTTCGACGACTGCAGCTGCTGCGAGAAGGACTGTAACAATGTACACCCCCAAGCCCAGGACCTAAAGTAAGTATATGGTAGCTATTCCTATAACCTCGCGGTCTGTGATTTGCCCCATAGCGGCTTTCATTTGCACTTTGGCTGCCGCGCCACCCAATCGAGCCTGACGTTGTCCTGTGGTCTCTGCTCGCATACTCTGCAGCGATGTCGCTTTCAGGAACTGCTTCCAAAAGGAGTGCGCGCCCGGCCGCTGCTACCGCCTCAACCCGTGGCCACCGCAATAAACACCTCGCCCCACCGAACCCCTCCTTTTCGGCGCGCCCAATTGGTTGGCAAACGGAGGGGCGAAACAGGGATGGGAAGAGGGAAGCGCGGTAGGATGGAAGCATCGAGAGTCGGAAGTAGGGTTCGGAAAGGAGACGTATCCAGCGAACGTTTTGATTCTCATTTTCTGTCTCGCAATGGAAAGCACTGGGCTTTATGTTTACGCTTCACTTTCGGAGAAGAGGTCCAAAGACGAGACCTGGAGATCAAAAAAGAAAAAGAAAAAAGAACCTCGCGTAAAGCGCGGAGGAACCAATCCTGCCGATCAGCCACCTCTCGCAAGTACTTGATTGGCAAGAAAAGCGCAGATCATCACCGGTCATTGCACTCCATGATTACAACAATGTCACAAGACGAGAGAAAGAGAATGTTAAGGAACGGAAAAAGAAGGAAGACATCTAGGCAAACGCCATTGTACAAAATACCCTAGGGAAACTTTACCAGAATGGACCTGTGGGAGGATGCGAGAATAATCAACATCCATGCCCGCCACTAAGCACGGTTCTTTCTGGGTCTGTCACTCACACCATCCAATGAAGCATTGCGAGAGGTTCTCGAGACTGGTCGCTTGAGCAATCAGCTTGTCGACCTGGTCGTTGACGCTGAGTACGACCGTGGCCTTGAAGTCTCGTCCTGCGAGAATCATTTGCGTGGGTTGCTCTGCGCGTCAGGTCTCTGGTCACTATGCACGGGTGTTTTGGGCTTCACTCACCTGTTAGCTTCTGCTGCACACGTTCGACGACTTGCACGGCGCGAGTGTTGATCTGGTCGACTGCATCCTCTGCAAGAAACACGTTACACCACGTGGGTATTCTTCATCAGCCCTACGCCAATCTCCTAGTTCTATCATCGAGACCGGATTGCGAGACCGGATTGGAACTCACCATCATAGATATTGGTCTCATCACCCCTAGGACGGCGCGCCCCGCCAACGCCCCCATTATCAGCCGCCGCTTTACCCTCGATCTGTCGCCCACCTTGCACGAGCCTCCAATTGATGAGAGGGTCATGGACGAACGCCTCGAGTACGGCGATGATGGATTCCTTGTTCTCGCGTAGGACGCGCATCGTGTGTTGGCACGTGATTTTGAACGTGCCTTCAATGCCCGAGACCTGGTGAAAAGAAGGACCGAGTTAATAAGAGCATTCCCGAAAGAGGGTGTCTGGACAAAGCCTCGTCGAAGGACTCACCTCCATCGCGGACATGAGCATCCTCGTCAATCGGAACGGCACCTTCTCAGGATGTTTTTCCCTCTGCATCGCGACCTCGAAGCAATCACCGAAATCGACATGCACGATCCTCCCACTAACACGATCCATCAACAAATTCGAAGGGTGACGATCGCCCAATCCAAGAATATGGCCGACCATGGACATGACCGCGAGCGTGCGGCAGTAGTTGCTACGACGATCAAGCCATGCTTCAGAGTTGCGCGACTTGAGCCACATGACGCGGTAGAAGTCTTGGCCTGTCGTGTTGTCGAGCGAGTACTCGAACACCTCGAGCTTTTGCATCAGACACAAGTGGTCAAAATCGGGTGCCATTTGGAGGATCAGACGATGTTCGATGTTAAGGAGGATCTTATGACTGTCACGGTAGTTTTTGATGAGCACATGCAGCGTATCGGTGCTGTTGACCCAGCCGAGTAGACCCGAGTTGGGCGAGAGCGGGATGACGGGGTATTTGACGATCGTGAGGTGTCGTTTGAACGTCTCGGAATCCTTCTGCAACAGCGTATTGACAAGACCAAAGAGCTGCATGACACGCTCGTCTTGACGAAGATCTTCGTGGCCCTTGAGCAAGAAGTTGTAGTCTACGCCATCGCTGCCGACGATGCGCAGCTTGCGCGGCCTCTGCTTCGAGGTGAAGACCTCCGACGTGGGTCCGAAGCTGGCGATACGGACAATTTTCTTGCCCGTTTGATACGTACCTGCGAGAGACGATTGTGCACCCAGATTCAGCTCCGAAAGCGACGTATCCCTTTTGCAGAGTGCACAACAACTCACCCGGGATCGCCAAATCCAAATTCTTGACCGCCAACAACTTGGGCGAGACGTACTGCAACTCGAGCAGCGTCAATGTCGGCAAATTCTTGTTGATCTTCCTAAAGACCTGATAGTACAGATCCCAAGCATGGTTGAGGTCTTGGATCTCGCCGAATTGTCGATAGCGATTGCACGCCTCGCGAGCGTCGGCGAGGTCGCGCCCAAAGGTCTGGGCGAACGCGATCTCGCGCAAGGTTTCGGGACCGCGTTCGAGCATGTCGTGCAAAGGGGCCAAAGTGGCGAACATGGCGTCGATGTTGTGATCACCGTAGAAGAGACGAGAAGCTTCCTCGAGTCCTTCGTGCCATAGTTCGTTCCAGAGGATCGCGACGCGGATCAACTCCTGACTGACAAGCAAAGCCTGAGCGACGAGGGCTTCGCTATGTACCTTCATCTTGTCAATGATCGCGACGGCGGCGGAGCGACGAGGTGCGCTAGGATACTTGGATGCGACCGTGAGCGGGTAGACGAGCGCCTGGGGATGCTGCTTCCCGACATCGGTGAGGACCGAATCAATGAGACTGCGCACGTTGGCACTCGGCGCGTGAATGCGAGCGATAAGTTGAGGGATGACATCGAGCCACGTATCGACGCTGACAGTCTTCATCCCCTTCATGATCGCCTCGTAGACCTTCTCGTCCCCACCGTACTTGAACCAAAGTGTCAACAACCTCAGCGTATCCTGCAACGAATTGCCTGGCGAAAGTGCGATCGAATGGAAGAACGCTTCGACGGCCGGCACGAGATGATCGATGAAAACCTGAGGTGCCATCTGGTCCTGCTCGTTGAGCGACTTGGCGTAATGAGAAACGACCTCGGAGTTGGCCAAGGCCCAAGCGTGCCATGCCTTGTACCACGTCGGATCGAGCTTGGTCGCAAGGAGGTACGACTGCAAAATGTCGGTGATGGCGTCCGAGCCCCAATTGTCTTGCATCGCGCTCTGCCACTCCCCGAGCTTGTAGTACAGCCGCGCCAGCAGTCGCACGTCCTTGGAGACGTTTCCGCTCGACGACCCGCTCCCCGGCAAGAGCACGTTGGAGGTCAATCCCACCTCGTTCGATCGTTGCGAAGTGAACGTCCGCAAGAATCCAAGCGTCTCCTCCCTCGCTCCAGTCGCCCACATGTACTTGAGATGCGCATAGATGATCTCCGGCGGCCCCGTCATTCCGGTCGCGCCTCCAGGTCCAATATCATCAGGCATGAGCGAATTGAGCGTCTTGTCCGCCAAGCCAAGTCGTCCGGACTTGCGACACAAGTTCGCAAACTTGACCCACATCTCGATATTCTCGTGCGGCGAAACAACAAGCGCCCGAACCTTGAGTATCCGTTGCCACACATCGACGTCACGCTTGCAGCCTAGAAGTCGCTTCATCCAAGTGCGTTGGATCAAATTCCGTCGCTCGAGGTTCCCACTCGCCGTCGCCTCCTTGTACGAGATAATCTCCTCCAACTCGGACAACATCTGAATCCTCACGACCGCGTCATACGCTCGGTTATAACTCTCCCCTACGAGCGTTGTCAACTCCGTATCGAGCAAATCGCGCGCCTTGTTGATGTGCGATTGCGCCTTGTTGAACTGACCGCGATGGATCGATAGGATGGAGCGGAACCATGCCCGGTCGGCCGAATCATGCTTGAGCACACCGATGAAGGTGTCCATTGATTCCCATTGCGCCAACCCCCACGAGGCTGCAGCGGCCATGGGTGCAATCTTGCGCTTCATGTCGTGGCTCGCTCGCGCCCAATTCTCTTGCGCGAGGTGGGCCAGCGACTCCCATTCGCCCAGCGCGTGAAGGCATCGCATCCTTCCGAGGGTGACATCGAACGAATCGGGTTGTTCTTGAGCCTTGCGCTGCAGAGCCGCAAGTGCATCCTCCCATCGTTCGAGTTCGATGTACCACTCCTCCTTGAGGACGAGCCCATGTCGCTGATGCGCATGCACGAGGATCCCAACGGAGACATCAGGTTGTTGCAACGAGTTGTTGATCCTGATCAACTCCTCGATTGTATGCAACGAAGGATCGGACAAAACTTCCAGCTCCTTGTAATGTAACGCCTTAGCGTACGCTCGGCACTTGAGCGCGTATTGCCCCAAGGTCGAGATCGGGATGGGGAGGACCTTGTCGTCATGTTCCATGAACTCGGCGAGGTTGAGCAATTGCTGAGTGATCTCCGGTGGGAGTGTCGGCGAACTGAACGCGTTCTGAATCGCTCGTACGAGGTCTTCTTGATAGTTGTCATACAACTCGCCCCAGACCGAGACGAAACCGGCATTGAAGAGATCCCTCGCAAGGGGATGGTACACCTCCGCCAAATTCGCACACGCTCGCAACGACAAGGAAGGGGACGATTTGAGCATCTGGACCGAGATGCGCTTGATCCATTCGCGCCAATCATCGGCCTTGGGTCGGTCGACGATCTCCCACGCCGATTTGAGGTGTACCTGATTGACGGGGAGCTTGCTCATTCCCGCGTCGGCAGCGACGATCGCCTCTGTGTTGGGCATGATGATGGGATCGCCGAAGGTCAGATCTTGAGGCAGGGGCTCCTCCGCTAGCAACTTGTCGACCAAGGTCTGATAGGGAGGGTAAGAGATGCGTTGTCGCACGAGAATCTGTGGATGCCAATAATAAGATCAGACTCGGTCCCTATCTCTTGCCTCAATCGTTCCGGTCGACCCACCTTGTGAATCATCGGCACAAACAAGACGAAATCCGGCCCCATCTGCAACAACAACGAGCACATTGCGTCCATAGCCGGGACCCTCAATTCGAGCGGCGAAGCCGGGTTCGCCAACACCCTCGCCAAAGGATGGATGATCCTCGAAGCGTGATCGGCGAAATTGATCTTGCGACATAGTTGCGACAGGGTTTGCATCGCGTGCCTTCGTAGAACGGCGGGGATGTCGGGTCTTTCAAAGGTCGATACGATCGCAGGGATGATGAGGTGGAGGTATTCTTCCAGGCTCGTACCAAAGACGGCGAAGGCGTGTAGGACCTTGATCAATGAACTCTGTCGACGCAATTCGATGAAATCATGATCGAACGCCTTGAGCATCAACGGCAACAGGTTCGGCAAGTAGGCCTTGAACTCGGCGTCAAGGGCCAAAGCGATCGATTGGATGACGTCGATGATGATGACTTGCAAACCAGGGTTCGTCGTCGAGTTCCAAAACTCGCGTACGATCGCTAAGATGGGTGCGAGGTGGTTGCGCACGTGTTGCTTGACCATTTGGATCAACTGCGACAAGTTCTGGAAGTAGAACTCTTGCAACCCGACGGGGCAAGTCCTCATGACGTTGAGGTAAACGGGCAAGACTTGAGGCAAAAACGTGACGACCTTGAGTCGAAGCGAACGGAAGATGTAAATGATAGCATCGACGATGGCGGTATGATGATCACTGAGCGAAGGGTCGGAAAAGACGCCGAGCAGGGCATTGAAAGCGACGGTCGGGTAGTACTCTTCGTGCGAAGGGCCGATGTTGCTCGGGTGGGTCGGATCGGTAGGGTTGAACGATTCGACGTACGCATCGTTCGAGATCCCCTCCACGACCGAATGGCGATACGGATCGAGCGCACCCAAGGCTCCCATAACGCGAATGACTTCACGCCGTGTATGAGGCGCCGGTTCGGTCTTGAGTAAGCTGATCAAGATGCCCAACAACGACGGGTGTTGAAGGTACGGGTCGATGACGTACCCCGCGTACGAAGCGAGTTGACCTAGCGTGCGCAGCGCCGCATCCCTCTTTTGCGTCGAGGCTTGATCGTGCAAGGTGTCCAAGATGAGGGACATCAAGTCATCCAAGGAAGGCAGTACGTCTTCCCCACCCACTTTGGTCAACTCGCCCAAAGTTGTGACGATGCTCGCCGCGACCGAAGGTGATGCATCCCTCGACTTGGGCAGGAGCACATTGAGCATGGGCGTGACATAAGGCTTTGTCAATCGCTGCGAAGCGCCGACGAGTAAACCCAACAAGGTCGATGCTTCCTCCTTGTTCCGACTCGCAGTCGAATACTCCAATTCAGTCAGAAGCTGAATTAATGTCTTGCGCAACGAAGGCATGACGTGCGCAGGGTTCAACGTCGCCAACCGACCAATGATTCGAATCGCACTTTCGCGAATCGCGTATACCTCGTCGTTCAAAGCGATGAACAAGGACCGTACGCAATCAGCCTGCGCCAGATGTCGATCAAAGTTAGGGTCCAAATGCGAGATCGTCGCTTGTCGAATCGAAGGGTCCGGATCGGCGATCGCCAACGTGAGCAACTTCTCCAGGACCTCGTTCATGAGTTTGATCGCGTGATTGCTCGCTTGCGTCACGATGGGGTCGTTCGATAGGACTTGACAACACGATAGGGCCGCGGCTCGTCGAATGTCGGGGTTGTCGTCCTCGACGTAGTGGATGACGTGGTCGCGGACGAATTCGCCCAGACTCTGCTCAACGACCGGCTCGGGCATCATCCCTGGCGTCAGATGCTTCGGGGGTTGGAACACTCCTTTGAAGTTGAAGGTCCCCAGGACTTCGAGCGCGAGCATGATGCGCTCGGGGGACTGCTTCTCGGGATGATGATGGTGCGCGTGCCCGTTGACGCCATTGACCGTCAAATCAGGATGCTTCGAACCCTTGTGAGGTGCCCCGGCCTGTACGAAGGGCTCGTCCGCGAGCGTCATCGAGATGAGGTTGAGGATCCTCTCCTGAATATCCGGCAAAAGCGGTGGAATGTCCCGTCCGAGTTGCTGCAACGCCGTATGCAACGCCGGCGAGAGCCCATAAGCGAACATGAGGTCAAGCAACTCGTGCATATGTTTGGTCAACGCCGGCCCAACAGATTGCGCGAGCATACCGATGCATTGGAAGATCGAGTTCTCGAGACCGGCCGGTTGATTCTTGCGGCCACGGGACAAAAGACCGTCCTTGATCGAGTTGAGGATCGGGTCGAGGTAAGGCGTCATCATCGATTTGACTTGGAGAGCCACGCGTCCGATCGCTTGGAAAGCTGTGTGAATGCCGCAGATGAAGGAGGGTGTTCGATCAGTGTCCAGTTGAATGTGCAACTTCAGAGTGCACTCACCGGTCGCTCGATCCCCTCTATCCTTCTTCAACTGATCCAACAAGAACGCCATCGTCCGACTGAGATAATGTGCCGCAAACTCATTCGCATTGTACGAAGCGATGGTAGGGATCAGTTCGATGACGGCCCTTCGAACAAGGGGGTCGCGATGATCCTTGTAGAACAAGATCTGGTCGCACACTTCGCCGTATCGGTCGGCCATGAACTGTGGAGCGACCCAAACCAGAGATCAAATCTCTGGAAAACTTTGTACGCTACTGAGTCAAGACCGACCAATTTGCCCTCGAGGAACAATTCCTTGTACCCGAGCAGAGACCCATGGATCGTTTCCGGGTAACCGGTCTTGAACCCGATCTGCGCCTGCCCAAAGACCATGTTGTACGCATCCACCCGCAACTGCCCGTCCCGCTGGGTTGCAATCAGTAGACAGCCCGCCAATGCATCGGCTGCGGCTTCTCGGATTGCGACCTGCGCAGTGGAGTCTGGGCGTCAGTGCGGGTCTTTGGAGCAGATATCGATGCCGAGGTTGCAAAAGCGTACCTTGGGATCCCACATAGCGGTCCACAAGTTGTCCAACAACTCGGTCAGATGTTCATAGATCAAGCCCGGTGCTTGTCTGGTCAATTCCCTCAGGATGAGCACGGCCGCGTATCGTCGATTCTCGATTCGGTCGCCTGCGTTCGAGGGACCGGTCAGCAGTTGAAACGGCCGTGGAGCACATGGGAGACAGAATCTCACCCTGTAGCCATTCGATACAGCTCTTGACCTGCGTATCGACGTGCCCACCCATGAGGATACCACCCTGCGCGGCCAGCCGAGCTGTGAGGCCACCAAAGTCGATCAGGATCGACCGGTCGCTCGGTTCAGATTTTGGGACACGCACCAAAGACTTTGGCAGCGTTGGTCATGACCAACGAGTCGGAGCAAGGGAAGGCGCGTTGCACGGAAGCCGCCAAGCGAATGGCCCTCGACATGTCGTTGCCCAACACATCGACGATCTTGTCTGTGAGTTGGGTCACGGCGGAGCAAGTGGGGAGAGGGGAGGGGGAGGGCGGAGGGCGGTGAGTTCAAGTGTGAGGGACCGGAAGACGAGTGAGGATGGGACGAACCTATTGCTGTGACACCTGCCAATTTATCCTGTAGATCGGACGAGTTGACGAGCGCAAAGCATCGTGCATGGATCTCGGAATAGGTCTTGTTGAACGCTTCAGCCGAGAGCGATCGCGAGCTGGCGAGGATCTGCAGTGTCACCGTTCAAGGTGTCAGTTGTGGGTAGGTGGCGAGTAGACCACACCTGGAGGAATACGAACATAGTTGTACAGTTCCTGCGCAGCCTTGAAGCGGATCTCATCATGCCTGCACGGTCGCGGGAGGACGGGTGTGGTTCAGCTCCCGAGTTCCAACACGGCTCTCTTCCGATATGCGCTGCGAATGTAGGTCATACTCACTTGCTCCTGAGATCGCCTAGTATCGCATCCAAGGGTCTTTCGGCTTTGCTCGCTTTGGCAGCGACGAGCAAGGAGGAGCTCATCCAGATCTTGACGAAGCGGCGGCGGCGGCGGCGGCGGCAAAGGGAAGGAGCGAGGGAAAGAGTATGTCTCTCGGTCCCTCGGGGGCTGTTCTACGCCCGTCTAATACCACACTCAGTGGCGAAGGGGACCGGCGGAGTGCGTGTGCCGGGTGCCGAGGTCGAGCGTGGCGCCTGCGTGAGCTTGCGTGGGGGTTGGAGACTGGAAGTGATCGACGGCGCGCGCAACGAGTCACGCCTCAGCTCCTCTTCCGCAGGTCTCTCTGAGCTCCTCTTTCTTTCTCTCCTTCAACTCAAAAAAAAAGTCGATAGGCTGAGCTCTCCTTCCCCTCCCCTGTTTCCTCCCATGCCGTCGCTTCCACCCCCTCCTCGACCCCCTCCTCGACCCCCTCCTCCCACCGCCACCACCACCACCACCACCTCCACCTCCTCCTCCTCCTCTCCCAATCCCCTAACCTACCACATCACCCATCCCTCCCAACCCCATTCCCCGACCTCCAACTCCGCCCTCTACTCTTCCATAGCCACGCAATTCTCCACCCGATCGCAAAATTTCCTCAAAGCGCCCTCTTTGGAGGTGCTCAACCTGATCGCCGATTGGGCATCTGCCTCTGAACCGATCGGGCCGGACGAACTGAGGAAGAATTTACCGGTCTTTAGTGCGGGAACGTGGAGGGATTTGTGGGAGGAGAGACATTTGGAGGACAAGTGTGCTTGGGTGGGGTGTACGAACAGACCGGCGCAGGGGTATAAACCGTCCCTTGGGGAGGTGGACCAAGATTCGTACGGTGGTGGGCCGAGGTTCAAACTCCGTTCCTCGGGACTATTCGCTCGATCAAAACCTTTGACCAACGAACAGAACGAATTAAACAGATTTTGTGGGACGCCTTGTTGGAGAAGGAGCGAGTGGGTCATGAACAGGTGTCTAGGCAAGGATACGGACGATATCATCTTTCTGGACGAGGAGAGCGCGTCGAGGGATCAAGTACAGCTCAACCCCGTTCGGAACGAATCACAAGTCGTGGAACCTACGTCCAGCGTTCAAAAGATTGACCTTCACATCATCGAAAAAGAGATCCCACCTACGCAAGAGATCATCGCTCCTCGACCAGGCCAAGAAATCGATTTTGAGCGACCGCTACACTCGAACCTCCCCAAACCTACAAGACCTACGAAAGGTTCCCTCGCTCCCCTCCCTTCCGATCTTCCCCCCATAGTACCCACCACAAGACCCGTACCTCCCACCACCAACCCCACGACCCGTCCTTTCGTTCCGCCCCCACCCCCTCTCCCCACCTCGGGTCGTTTCGAACATCTCTCCACCCCTCTCACCTTCCTCTCCGATCCTATCATGGTCGACCACGAAGGACAAGAGATTGAGTGGGCCGGTGTGGACGAGGAAGGGGAGGATGAGGTGATTAAAGGATGGATGGAGGATGCTTTAAGGATTCGGAGGGAGATGAGCCAGAGGGATGGGTGCAGTTCCTAGTGCGCGCCAAGTGTATAGAGCCTTGTTGTAATCAATCACTTTCGTGTTTTAGAATGCGCTTCTTTGGAAAAGGGAGAACACTGCAATCTGTTTCAACCCTTTTTCGAAAACGAGCTCAACGAACCCCCCCGTCGGACCAGACACGTAATTCTACAAATAAATCCACCCTTCCCGTTTCTTCATGGACTTGACCCCATCCTCGCTCATGCATGCCACGCCTTCTTGACCAACTCCGTCAAGCCTACGGAGAAGCAAAAACAGATAACTACCTCAGTCGCTGACCTCCAACATAAACACAAAAGCCGCGAAACGAAAGCCGCGGCCGTCTCACTCTCCGAACTGACCAATGTCATTCGTGTTGAACTGGTAGACCCCGACCAAGACACCGCCGGTTGCGATTCGAACGAGCCATTTCGAGATTGTGCCGATCACGGGGAACTTGTTGGGGTGGACGTAGTCGATCAGGACTTGGTCCAGGCCCTGTAGGAGTGCCAAGGTGGGGAGACGGACGAATTTCGGGGTGGCGGCAAGCGCTGATCAGCCCCGCCCTTTCAATTGGAACCTCTCCTCCGACATACCATGTGTGAATGAGCCACAATAGCCACGGCCAAGACCCCATCCAGAATAGGATGAACCGACGTAACGGCCGTCGCTCCGACGAGAGGGACGAGAGCACCAGAGAGGAGACGCTCAAAGGTCCAGTGGTAGGAACCGTGGGCCTTGTTGGGGGCTGGGAAGGGGGTCGGGTCGTTGACGGTCCCTTCGATGTCTGTGGACGGTAGGGAGAGGGAGCTTAGTGCTGCCGGTGGGGGAGGCGGGGGAGAGGGGTGGAAAGAGGTGGCACGCGAAGGAGCGGAGGGCTTACAAGCTGGAGGGAGGGGACAGAACAATGAGGAGGTTAGCTAGGATCGACTGCGGGTGCTCGACGACCCAGCCACTCACGCTTAACAGCCGCCAAACCAGGTCGAGCTGCAGGGGCAATCAAGCGATGAGCGTTACCGCGGCGAGAACGAAGTGGTCAGCGATCGGGCCAAGTCGCTGCCCGACTGGAGAGACTCGTCCACGCCCACGACGACTTACTGGTCGAGAACGCTCGGGCCGAGCTCAGGACGCCACTTCGGAGAGCAGAGTGTCGCAGCAGTTGGAAGGACATGGTCTTGGACGGGCTTGGAGGTGGAGGCGGATCGGGTGGAGAGAGGTCGACACGGCGGGTGCGCGGCGGCTTCTGGCGGCTTCCAAAGCGGATCCGCCCGAGAGAAGTGGACCAAATCGGCAGGCCAGCCAATCGCAGCGTGTTCAAAGCTTCGGCTGGTCATATCATTATTTTGGTGTCAGGGGAAGTGCACAATGCAGCTAGAGTTGATTCAAGGACTGGAAGTGAAGTTCCTTGAAATTATTTTTGCACCAGGTTCACCGAAAGATCTGACCCTTTCTCATGTACCAACTTGACATTTGGGGCCGTTTCGAGTCGCCGCGGCCCGATCTCATTTGAGAGGTCCGTGCGCATCTTCGGAGCCAAGTATTGTGATTCGGGAGATTGTGAGTTCTAAAGTTATGAAACCCTGGATATATTCGCACTTTCAATGCACCCATCCGCTTAAACTTTCAGGGGCTCACTGTCGGGCCGGCAGTTTCTCGGCATATTTTACGGGGAGCTTCCAGGATCCAGACACCGCCTTGCACGTCCACAGGCAAAGCTGACACCCGGCGGAAGCTCCGTTGATCCCGGCCAGTTTCGTCGGAAGCGAACAGCTCCGAAGTGGGCATCACAATCGGAACTTGACACGCAGAGGAGCTCCTGTTGTTGAGCTGCACTTTTCAAGGAGACTCGGCCCGGAACCCGGAACCCTACCTGAAACAAGCCGGATATTTACCGTCTTATCCGAGCCGCGGACGACTTCTCGCGAGGGAAGGGCCTCCATAGCCCACTGTGCACTGAGGTAGATCTCGCTCCCCTTCCCCGTTCACACTTGCACCTTCACAGCCCCATCTTCTCCAAGAGCGTGCCCTTGCGCCTTTACTTCAAGTGATGGTCTCTCCTGGAGCACGATCAAGACCATTGCTGATCGACCCCTCTGCCTTGTCACCGATCGAATACGAGGCTTACTCGATCTTGGTCAATCATGATCATCACCGACGTGGACAACCCGAGGAGCCAGAGCAGCAAGGCGCTGAGCAGAGATCACGATCTGGCACCAGTACATCGCCTTCGGAGCTTTGGCAAGTCCTCAAGAGATGGATCAAGGTCGATGTTGATCCAAAGGTTGAGAAACAGGTGCGTCCACGCTGTGTGAGACGGGTGGGGTCTATTTGGATTGAGGCAGTGCCGCGACGGACTCGGGCACTCGGTCTCGAGCACACCGAACTCGGGCAGTCGGTGGGCGTGTTATGCGACCTGTATCAAGCAGTGGGAGCTTGCGAGGTGCGGACAAGATCATTCGATGGGCATCACTCGATTTGGTCGTACGAGACCATCTCCAACAAGCTCTTTTCGTGGCCGAGTCCACCAGCAACTGTCATGCTGACGACGTCCTGTCCCCTCCCCTCCCGCGGAAATCTTTCCCGCTTGAATGCAGATCCTCTCCTTCTACCGCGAACCATCAGCAATCCAGACCGACTCATCAGATCGGGAGCGCGCCCCCTTGCACCTCATGCTAGGCATGCTCCGATTATGGTCCCACTCGTCAACGAACAGGTTCCTCACACGTGATCTAGCCTTCATCCAGAACGATGAGCCCGCGCAATTGTTTGTGCCTGCTCCTTCTACCGAAATCTCCTTAGTCGAGCAAAATCCCTCTTCGAGTCCGACCTCACCTGCCGTTGCGACGGCTTCGTCGAACCCCTTCCGCATCACCCCTGTGGCCAGCCCTTCCCCGCCCCCACATCCGGCTGCCGCCGCCAAGACCGTGGAGCAAGATATCACTACGCCTAGCCTCGTCCCCGTCCCCGTCCCCGTCCCCGTCATCGCAAGTATTAGTCCTGGCCCACCACCTTCCTTGCCTGCCAAGAGGATCGTCAGCGAATCCGGAGTAGCTCCTGCCAAGAGGGAAATGAACCCCTTCCGATCATCGGCATCGCCTTCAACTTCGACCACCGTAACTCCAAGAGCTGTGCCGAACCAACCCAAAGATGCAGCGACCTCTTCAACAATCCCATTCCCACCCTCACTACCGCCGAGAAGACCCGCTGTTGTTTCTCCAATCGAACCGCCCCCTCGTCGAGTCTCACTCAAAAAGACCGCCGATCCACCGTCCAAACCCCGAGTCCCATCTTTGTCCATGACCCACCGACCGGGAGGAGCTGTCCCCATTCCTCCTCCAACACATCGCGCCACTTCTTCCACCCCGACCATTTCGTCCAGAACGCCCCACATCTCAACGAGCGGCTACAACCCTTTATCGGATACCTCGAGCCCAGTCGAACCTCTCATCAAAAACCGCAACTCATCCTCCTCGTCCAAATTGACCGGCTCGACGCACATCGGTCTCGAGAATTCAGTCCGACTTCTCCCGACGACCGACGAAAGTCCTCATCGACTGACGACACGTATGGCCCGTTCCAACTCGGCCATCTCGAATGCTTCGTCGACGACGTCGAACCCGGATGTTGTAGGGACGTATGACGGCCGGATCGTTTATGAACGACCTTTTTCGAGAAAGGTCTCGTCCCCAAAGACAACTTATTCCACTTCACGTGGGATGGGAATGACTCCGAAGGATCTAACGGTCGAAGGCATGGAGCTTGAAGCCAGCAGTAGCGATGATGACGACGGCGAAGACGAACTTGATCGAGCCACGGTCCTTACGGATCCATTACCTACTCGATTGAGGTTCGAAAGTTTCTCAAACGGGGAGACGATCCGACCTGATCGACTACGTAATCAAGCACCTCTTCAACCCCCTCCAAGACGAGTCATCACTGCACCTAGTAGCTTCCCATTCTTTAACCTCGACGACAAAGACGATGATCAAGATATTCCTACAGGATGGGGCGCATCAGCATCCACCCTTGCTCGATCAGCGACCCATTCAGGGGCATCTACTTCTCGACGTAGATCGGATCTTCCTATAGGAGTGGTGAGGCCGATTCCTCAGAGAGCAAGTTCGTTGTCGTTCGGTGTGCAGAGGAGGAAACGTTTGGTCGGGAATGAGGTGCCTGGGCCGTGGACACAGGCTGCGAGAGAGGGGGAGGAGTGGATGCATAGGGCTAAAGAGGGGATTGTGAGGAGGACGTCGAGGGGGATCAATTTGATCACTACGACGACGGGGTCATCGAAGAGGGAGAGAGGGGAACCGTTAGTCGGAGCTGGCACTGATGATGAGGAGGAGGAAGGGGTGTTCAGGGACCAGCCTGAGACCGGGAGGGTCGTGGCTTCCGAAGGAGAGGAGGATAGCGATGACGATGATGGAGGAAGAGTCGAACCTGAGCCTCCTGAGAGGGTCAAGAGGAAGACAGCGGAAGAGGTGAGGAGGGAAGTTGAGAGGGAGGTCAAGAAGAGTCAGGAAATACTTGGGGCGGAGTGGGAGTAGATTAGAGGCGCAGCGCAGCGATCTTACGTTTCACGTGCATGTACTGCTCGTCGGACTTTCCGAGGGAATTAGCTCAGTGCAATACTCAAAAAGAACGCCACCGCACTTTTCCCTTTCATACAACTTCTCTAGCTCGGTGTGATCGCGATCGGGATTCTTGCTCTGCACCGGTCTAAGCGCTTCGATCGCCGGCGGCTCGATTGGGAATTGAAGTCGCCGCGCCGCGGTGAGTCCGAATAGCGCATTGCACCGAGGTGCTGTAGCACAATAAGCCGATATGGGCATTTCCGCATTAGAGGAACAAACCTCGAAACATGATGGTTCTATCAGTGCATAATCCACATCTCACTGTACCCAGATACCCCGACCCCTTCAGTCCGTGGGCGAAGATTGCGCAGCCTGGGCTGCACCACACGCTCAGGCCATCCGAATGGAACACGAGTTCTCTTCCTCCTTCTGTCCCTGGTTTTTCTTTTTTACTGTTACTTTTTCGTACTGCACGATCACGAGGGCGTGTACGTGGCCGAGGTCAAGGAATGACGTTGGGCCCGGTTGCCAGCTCCCCGGCCTTGGCCGCAATCGTGAGGTTGGTGCGTCACCTAGACCTCGCAGCGACCGGCTTTTCATCACTCGTTATGGTGTCGAAGTCGAACGAGTTGGCCGACCTGTGCGAGGTCACGGTCTGCACGAGCACCCTCGGATCGTCTCCTGCCGGCTGCGCCCTCCGGGCCCTTGCCCCGTCCGCGGACCCCACGGCTTCCAGCTCCGAAGCATCGAGGTCGATCGTGAGTCGTCTATGAACATTTCCGCTATCGAACGTTCCAGTGCGAACAATGTCCCCGAAGAAGTGACGAGCGTCACTCATGCCATACAAGTCTTTACAGGCGACCCGTCCGCCACGCCGTTCGCCACCTCATCGACTCCACTGGCTCCATGGCAAGAGGCTCTCCGGTCGTCGCACCCCAAACTCAACGATCTGGCCTTTCCCGCCTCCTCTCTTCTGCTTCACTGGCAACTCGCACCGAACGATGAGGATCCGCGCCATCTTCTTCCACGTGACATCGAAGTGACCGACGTGTCGTTGAAAGAAGGGCACACGGCAAGCTCGGAGCTTTAATCCATCATCTACCCATCGTCGTCGCCAGCTCGCAAGCGACCATCGACCCCGCTGGCGCACTCCTGACCGAGAGCCTGATGCCCCGCAAACGGCAAGACTTCCAATATCTTCTCTACCCCACACCGACGCCGTCTAGTCTGATGGGTCCGGAGAAGGTGAGGCATCGATACAAATTCGCAGTCGCCGATAGATTCGGGGCCCGGTCTTTCGACTTCTCCGGACCCATCAGACTAGACGGCGTCGGTGTGGGGTAGAGAAGATATTGGAAGTCTTGCCGTTTGCGGGGCATCAGGCTCTCGGTCAGGAGTGCGCCAGCGGGGTCGATGGTCGCTTGCGAGCTGGCGACGACGATGGGTAGATGATGGATTAAAGCTCCGAGCTTGCCGTGTGCCCTTCTTTCAACGACACGTCGGTCACTTCGATGTCACGTGGAAGAAGATGGCGCGGATCCTCATCGTTCGGTGCGAGTTGCCAGTGAAGCAGAAGAGAGGAGGCGGGAAAGGCCAGATCGTTGAGTTTGGGGTGCGACGACCGGAGAGCCTCTTGCCATGGAGCCAGTGGAGTCGATGAGGTGGCGAACGGCGTGGCGGACGGGTCGCCTGTAAAGACTTGTATGGCATGAGTGACGCTCGTCACTTCTTCGGGGACATTGTTCGCACTGGAACGTTCGATAGCGGAAATGTTCATAGACGACTCACGATCGACCTCGATGCTTCGGAGCTGGAAGCCGTGGGGTCCGCGGACGGGGCAAGGGCCCGGAGGGCGCAGCCGGCAGGAGAGTCGTCCTCGGCAGATCGACTCTCCAGCTTTGAAGTCCGGAAACACCCCGTCGTCAGCTACTCAGGCTTAAGGAGGTGAAGTTGAGGTTTACGTTATATTTTGTTTTCTTCAAAAGGTGTCATACATGTTACAATTTATGAAGACCTTTCCTCTGGTAAACTAAGTCTCACCAGCAAATAACGCGATCTGAACACCTCGGCAGATCTCGCGGACCGCCGAAAAATTGACCAAGATTCATTGAAGGCAAGCGGGTCTACGCGGTGGTTCTGGTCGGATCCTACACGTGCTGAATGCCAGCTTTCATGATCCTTAGCAAATATTTCGTTTCTACGCGACAGCCATTGCTGCGTTCACAAATTGTACAAGGCGGCGCAGGGTGCAGTCGACAGGTTGAACTCGAAGGAACCCTCGAAGGGCTACTGGCGGGCGGCCAAGGACGCGCTCACTCAAGCTATGGCTGATGCGAGGAAGGTTTATCTTCTTCAGGTGAGTTCTTGAGTAGGAGCCTCTTGAATAATGTTAATGATTGCTACCACACAGTCGAAGGAGATCAGCGATCACATTGCGCAGCACCGCAATCGGATCTACCTAATGGCCAGAGATGTCAACAACTCCCTGGTATTTTCCGACAAGCAGATGGCGTACTGGTGCTTGGGAGTGAGCGCTAGAATGCTACCAGTTTCTGCCATGTGCCAAGCTGATCCCCTGAATACCTTGATCTGGCGGGGCGCTCGGTGAGCATGGGTCTTCCCATTCCGCTTCGAGGAAAGTTAGGACGCTTTTCCCTGTTCCGATTGAGAATAGCTCGTTGAGAAAAGGACACGCCACAGGCGTCGGTTTACAGGCGTCAGCATCTACTACGAATCATAGGATGCAATGTCACAGACAAGGAGAGGTCCGGTCGGCTCGACCCTATACTAGAACCTACTGGGACGTCTCTCTCCCCATCGAGCGTCTCGCTGCGAGCCGTCGTATCCCCTCCTGTATCGCGTCCATCGCCTGCGATCGCTCATCGGACGTATACAGCGAGGTTACCTTTACTGGACAGAGCCGCGTCACCAAGTCCAACGACTCGCCTAGCTCGGAATCTTCACGGCGAAGCATGTTGATCAAAAGCTCCCTGTACTGCGGTTTCACGTCGTTGCCGCCGCCCTCGCCCCAGAGACTCGCCCGACGGTCTATCAGTTGCGCCTCCCGATCTTCAGAATAGCGTGGACGCGCACCTGGGCGGGCGGCGGGACATCGAAAGAAGTAGTCCCAGGCAGGGTCCTCTGGCCTGATGCGGTAGACCAGGGCATGAAATAGGCAATACACAGCCGATTCAAACGCGTGGACTAGCCTGTACTCAGGTGCACGATTATTGCAATCCAATCCAACCACGTTGCAAAGAAGCGCCTGTCGAGGAGCGCTTTCCACCGTCACCCGGAGGCGGCCGTCTTCTTGGGCCACGATGGCGAACGAGGCTCCCGGATCGGCCACGACGCCGCCATCCCAATCAATGAGTACAAGGTGGCCGGCAAAGTGGAGGATGTTGCCGAGCGAAAGATCGCGGTGGTGGAAGCCGAGACCGTGAAGCGTGGTCAGCACCGTCAGGAGTTGATCGAAGACTTGGAAAACTTGAGCCAGAGGTATGCTGGCCACGATGACGCCGGAAGAGCGGCTGTGGCAGTGGCGACGGGTTGCGCAGAATAAGCAGCTCGAGTGAGCGTCGTATTGGGGTATGCAGCGGGGTGCGCCACGTTTTGTTACGCCTCCTCTTTTTCGAGGCGGGCATTGATGCTGCTGACGACTGGTCTTCATCGTCTACCGGCAAGCCCGAGTCAAGGGAGAGGGACGCCGAAGTTTCGAGCGTAGCCAGGTGGTCAAACACGGCCGGTAGTAGAGCACCCTTGTCGCACGCGGCGTTGATCGTGCGAAGCACGTTTGACTCGACGCGTACAAAGTCCGGACCGACGAGCTGCATTTTCAGGACGAAAGAGGGCGATAAAGTGGAGACCTCCGGAGCGGTGGCGGTGGCGCTCAGGCTCGGGCGCGTCAGTTGAAACACCGTCGTGCATCGTCCGGAGAAATGGTGCCCGCCTTCCACTTTCGCACAGGACAAAAGCTCGATTGGCTCTTTGTCCTCAAATGTGACTGCGCGCCCGACGGATGACCCAAAGCCCGACATGAGTAACGACGCGGGTGCAATACCGCTCGTGGGGTGGCACGTGTAGTCGAAAAAGGGACAAAACCCGGCCGAGTAGACATCCAGGTCGAGCAGAATCGAGAGCACCGCAGCTAGCTCGCCAAAGCCTTGACCCCAGCAGTCCGAGATGGTCGCGACTCGACACGTTTCTTGGTCCAGTACGACCAGATATGACTTCCTGTCGCTGACGGCCAAGCCAGGGGCGAATAGTCGGGTTGGTTGCGAGAGCACATGCTCGGTTAGATCGAGTACCACCCTGACCAGCTCGGGCGCAGGTGCTCCAGGGCCATCGCCGGGGAACGGAGAGCGAGGTCGGGCACCGAACGCGCATGGCACCAGCACGCGGTTCCACAAGAGTGTTTTTGAGCTCGTGTCGACTTTGCAGCATGCCAAGAAAGGCGTCCACTCTTTCGGTTCCTTGTCCGACTCTTGCCTAGAGTCAAATGGCCGCTCGATAATGTCGCTGAGAGAAAGCCGAGCCGGTCGCTCGGCAGTTGCAGCGGCGAGTTTAAATTGTTTCCCGTGCGTGGGATCGGTCTGAGCCTACCGCAGACGAACGCCAGTTCGGTCAGATAGACGGGACTGGTGTCGGCTTAGCCCTCCAAGCACCCGTGCTCAACGAGCGATGTCGATCTACATTTCGGTCGTCCTGACTTACAAGTCGTGCTACCCCCTGCATCCAGGTCAACTGGCTGGTCGAGGGTTCAATCCGCGGGTCCTGACTACTGTCGTGGGCTTCCAGGAAAAGTTTGCGGAGCTCGGCCTGGGTGTCTTGATCCTGGCCGGACGGAACCTGTTTACCTGACTGGCGAGCACGTTGTGAGATCTCTTCGAACGCCGGATGGTCGAATCCAAGTACCTGCTCGACCAATTCCGGCGCCGAGCGCAACGGAAGGCGGGGTACGATGACGCCTTTGAGCAGAGCGTAATCCTTAATGTGTGGCAGTGGTCGGTCCCGTCCTCGAGAGCTGCGACCACTGGGTCCAGGTCGCACATCGTGGGAGGACTTGAGTTTGAGCCCGACGATGATGATGACGATGGCCAGCACCACGACTGCTGGGACGGGAATGGGCCGAATGGCGACGGCGACGGACTCTGGTAGCGGCCATGTCGAGGACGGTCGATGACATCACGGATGCACAGGTCAGCGCTTGAAGCTGAGCTCATGCCCCGAGTCACCCCGTCATTTTCACTGGTTACTGGTCACTTGCCGTGATATAATTTTCAAGTGCCAGGACGGGCGGATCGACACTCGTTGCAGCACACTCAGCACAACCGGCGTCTGCGCTCATGCTGACCTCGCGCGTTCGCTTGCGGTTACGCTGGCTCGGACGCTCTGGATTGGAGCTTGTAGTGGCTGGGCAAGGTCGTGAATTGGAGATCATAGTGTTCAATTGAACTACGAGCGAGTCCGGTGGGGATGGTCAACACCGGGCTATGGTGATGCAGGTAAGGAGCGTGCTGATGGCGGCCTATTCGGGCCTACACGAGGCACTGGCAGGCAGCAGCTGGCAGCAGCCGGCTATCGGCGAGCAGGCCCCCCCCACTCAGTGCTCCCCTCCTTCTCCCTCCTTCCCCTCTCTCCGCCCCTCGATCGCCGCCGATCACTACGCAGTCGCACGCCAAAGAAAGCCGAGCAGCTAAGCTCTATCCCACTCCGACCAGCCCTCAACTCGGCACCCTCGTATACAAAGCCCGGTCAAGAACATGGCGGTCGGGCGTACGTACTCGTCACTGCGTAAGGCCGAGTTCGAATACGCCGCGACGACCGAGGAGGAGCTGTCCGTGCAGGAGGATCAGGTGGTTTGGGTTGTCGAAGAGGATGATCCCGAGTGAGTTCGATGTGCGCCTTGTTCTGTGCGGAGGTGATGGTTGCTGCTGGGATGGGATGGGAGGTGCTCCCCGGGTGTGCTCGGTGTGATCGGTCACACTGTCGAAACGATCGACTCGGGCGATCCAAGCGAGGGCGGCTATGCCGAGCTAGTGCTGTAAAGAGACCTACCAATCCAATCATCCGACTTGATACGTGCCCCCCCTTTCCGCAGATGGCACAAAGTCAAGATCAAGTCGTCCGACTCGACCGCGGCCCCACAAATCGGACTCGTACCCGCCTCGTACCTCACCTCAGCCCCCGTACTCCGCGTCGTTCGAGCCATGTATGACTATTCCCCTGCATTGAACGAAGAAGGTGTGGCCGATAACGATGAGGAACTGGCCATCACGGAGGGGGAGGAACTGAGCCTGGTCGAGGAGGAGGAGGATTGGTGTCTTGTGCTTCGGGGGGACGGGCAAGGCGCCGGCTTTGTGCCGACGAGTTATATCGAGGTGAGAAGCACTTTGGGAAGATGGCGATCCAAGTTATGGGTCACTTATCTGGCTATTGTGTGTGCGCATCTCTAAGGACGTCGACGCGGTGCATCATCAAGCCGAACCCGTCGATCAGCCTGCCGACGTGTCGGAGGAGGAGGAGGAAGAAGAGGTGAGGTGAAGACGAGCACCGCGTCTTTCGCTACATCCTGTAACTGACACTCGGTACAATGTCTTCAGGCGCCTCTCCCTGTTGCCGCACCTGTTCCGGCCGCTTCGACGTATACGAGCACACTGCCTCCGCCCCCTCAGCGAAACGTCTCGACCGCCAGCCCCACGAACGTCAAGACCTGGGCCGTCACAGTTCGTCGCCAGCCTCGAAACAGCTAATCGCATGTGCCATTCCCAGCTAAGACACCTTCTTGAATCTAAATAGGAGGTCGACAAAAAGAAGAAGAAGAAAAAGGGCACCCTCGGTGTTGGCAACGGCGCCCTCTTCTTCGCCAGCGAGAGTGACAAGGTGGGGCTCAACCCGGCGGAATCTGTCCGAACCCTTCTTGATCGAATGCTGACCGATCCTTGCGTTTGGGCACACAGACCCCAGTCCAACAGTACCCTTTGTCTTTACTCGAACATATCACGACCGAAAAGTTCAAGCACCTCCACCTCTCGTTCCCCTCGGCGCCCGAGCCGCTCCATTTCGTCATCGGTTCCAAGGACGTTTTCGAGGAGATCGTCGACAAGATCGAAGCAGATCGTGCCACTTCCGGTTCTTCGGCTGCAAAGGCGGCCTCCCCAGCAGTTCCTGCGTCGCCTCGACCGCCTCCCCTTGCTGCCGCTGCCGCTCCCGCCGCTCTTCCACCACCCGTCGCTACTTCAGGCTACATGCCCCCGCCTCCGCCCATCCGTAGTGCCTCCTCGAGCAGCATCGTCCCTTCCGCCCCTAGTACTCCCGCTCGTAACGGGGGATCGTCAACCCCCGTCGGAAGCGAAGCCAACGCCGTCGCTCTGTACGACTTTGAACCCCAAGGTGATGACGAAATCGCCATCGTTGAAGGGGAACGCGTGATCCTCATCGACGACGGCTCGACTTCGGACGACCCCGATTGGGCCAAGATTCGTAAAGTGGGTAGCAACGTCGAAGGTGTCGTACCGGCGAGTTATATCGAATTGGATCCTGGAGCTTCCGCGGTCGGGTCCGCGCCGGCCAAAAGAGCGATCCCTGCTCCTCCTCCAGCTCCCGTCCCTGCCCCTGCCGCTGCTACTTCACGTGCTTCGCGAAGTCGTCCATCAGCTTATGACGAAGAGGAAGAAGACCGAAGAGAGGAAGAAGAACGTGCTGCTGCAGCGATCATTTCGAACCAACTTTTAGATGAGCAGCGTGCTCAACTGGCTCGGGACCGAGAGGCGAAAGCTGAACGCGCGTCCAAGAGGGAAGCGGAGAAGGAACGTCAACGCCTCGCGAGGATGGAGTCACAACCTAGGGCTGCACCGATCCCTGTACCTACGACCAAGTCGGGTTTGACTCAGTTGGGAAGCGATGATGATGCTGAGCCGTCGAGGAAGTCGAGGTCGTCGAGGGGGGAGAATGGGGGCAGGTCGTCGAAGGATAAGGCGGTGAGGAAACCTGATGCGTCTAAGATTCGGACGTGGAAGGATCGTACGGGACAATTCAAGGTCGAGGCGGAGTTCATCGGGCTCAAGGACAACAAAATCCGTTTGCACAAACTTAATGGGGTCATTATTGAGGTACCTTTAGAGAAGATGTCGGGGGAGGACACGACGTGGCTCAAGAAGAAGATGGGTGGTGGAGACGATGAGAGAAGAGACCGATCGTCGAGAGAGGCGTCGTCGAGTCGACAATCCGGGTCCAAGTCGACGTCGTCGGGTCAGCCCAAAAAGCAGAACACAACAGATTGGTTCGAGTTCTTCCTCAATGCCGGGTGCGACGTCGATGCGTGTCAGCGATACGCTCGTAATGCCGACAACGAGGGAATCGAGGATTCGCTCATTCCTGATCTCGAGGAGTCAAACCTTCGTAGTCTCGGGCTCAAGGAAGGAGACATCATTCGCGTGCGTCGGCATATCAAGGAGAAATACGCAGGACCACCACCTCCGACCAAATCCGATCGTGAGGAACAGATCGCTGCGGATGCAAGGATGGCCCTCGCACTGCAGAACGGACGCCCCACGCCCCCTGCCCCGGGCTTGTTCTCCCGTCCGGATGGCAAGTTACGAAGAGGGAGGAGGAACACGGCCAACAACCGAACAGCGGCGGGAGCGGTGGACCCCACTGCTCTTGTTGCTGCTGGGTCCGAGATTGCCAAGACGCGTGGCTCGACGCCAGTCACATCGCCTATCTCGGCGCAGTCGACAGGAGCGGCGTCCCTCGATCCTACGAAGAGGTCCAGCTCAACTCAGCCTCAGGTTGGTGGCTTTGACGACGATGCGTGGGAAGTCAAGCCTTCGCCTTCGTCGCCCGCTCCTCCTGCGCCCGCTCCTGCGGCTGCTCCGGCACCTCCTCCTGCTCCCGCTGCCCCTGCCCCGGTACCAGCTCCTGCCCCTGCCGCATCATCGCCTGTTGCTGAGACACCCCCGGTCCAGGCTCCCGCAAGGACTGGCTCAGCTGCCGGTCTGACCTACAACGATGGTTTGCTGGCGCAGCTCGGCATCGGCAACAACGTACAACGCCCTTCTTCGACTCCCACGGCCAACACAACGCAAATGAACGCCCTCTCCGTCCCCGCCTTCAACCCCAATGCTCCACGAGGTCCCATCACGCCCATTGCTGCAAATCAAGGTCTGCTCGCCCCTCTCGTCCCAACTCGAACGGGTTTCCCTACGCCCTTGATGCCCATGACAACAGGGTTCAATCCGATGCAGTCCCAGTTCACGGGTATCCCCAGCCCAGTGATGGTCATGAGTCAACCGACCGGATTCGTAGGGATGAACGCCTCTTCGCCTTTGGGTATGCAACCTACAGGGATAAACTTTCCCGCTCAACCTCAACCGAGTGGGTTCATGCAACCTCAACCGACGGGATTCATGCAACCCCAGCCGACGGGGTACATCCAACCCCAGCCTACTGGGTTCATCGTACCCCAACCGACGGGTTACAACCCTCAAGCTTCAGTCTTTGGTCAGCAACCACAACCACAATTCCAACAACCTCAACCTCAACCACCCGCACAACAACCCATCCAATTCAATCCCATGCCACCCAACTCGAACAACTCCTCGAACAACTCCCAAACCGCAACCAAAACCGCTCAATTCGAACCAACCAACATCTTCGCCTCCATGAAAGACGGCACTTTCGCCTCCGGATCTACCCAACTCGGTCCTCAACAGGCAAATAAATACGATTTGTTGAGACCCCAACCCACTGGGTTTAACGGAGGTCCGATCCAGGCTCAGCCGACGGGCTTTGGGGTCATGCAGCCGCAGATGACGGGGTATAACCCCATGTTCAATGGGCAACAACAGCAGGGTGGGTATGGGGGTTATCGATGATCGAGAAATAAGTAGGACGTGACGTTCTTGTGTGTTTGTGTTTTGTTTGTGACGTACGTTTAGGTATTGGAGACACGAGAAGAGAGAGGGAGAGGAGCGGATGGATTCGGGTCAGTGTGGAATTTCAATACATTGCTCACCATAGTCTTTTGACCACAGTGGCGTATGCCATGGGGAGAGTTATTGATGTATATGAGTGCGAATCAAGATTGAGCCATCGAGCTCACTTGCGCAACAAAGTCACAATTCGTTCACTGCGTTCGTTACATCTGCTATAAGTAGCCCTCCAATACTCCAACCACTTCGAGATTACTCTATGAAACGATACCCCCATAACCAAGAAGCCTCTAGACTACCTCAAAATTACTGCAACACCTCATCCTCCTCGACCTCTTGAGCCTCCCCAACGGCGAAGAGATCGTCCATCAAAGCGGGTGGAGACCCTTCCTCTTCGTCCTCGACGATGGTTTGAACGGCTGTGAATACCCCACCTGAACGTGTTTGGTCCCGGCCTTGTTTCTTCAGTTTGGAAGGGGATCCCTTGCTGGGTCGGGGTTGCATCGCATTGTCCTGTCATACGAGATCAAGGATTTTCGTCAATTATCGAGCCTCCCGGCGTTCCCCCCTGAGGGCAGTAAACCACTCACCGATCGATCCAACAACTCCTCCATCTGCTCATCACTCAACACTTTCCCCAATTTATCGAATTCAATCGTCTCCCCTTTGGTCGAAGCCAACCGTTCGGCCAAATCATGCATGATCGTCGCCTGACTAGGCGCCTTGGTATTCGAATCGGCCAAACCCGCAGCTTTATGCGTGCGTTTGCCCTTGTTTGTCGTTTTGAGTAAGACGTCATCGACGACAGCATCGGCGTCCATGGAGCCTCGGAAAGTTCCTTCGCCTAGAACGACTTTTTCGAGCTTGCGTTTGCGGGTCGCTCGCTCGATAATGAGGGAGTCGATAGAGGCGTCCGTTTCGAGACGGAAGACGAGGACGGGTTTGGTTTGTCCGATGCGGTGAGCTCGGTCCATCGCTTGTAGATCACTGGAATGACAGGATGAAGAGGTGGTCAGACATCATTCGTAGGACATGAGCAGTTTCTCTACCGGACTAACTTTTGTGGGTTCCAATCCGAATCGAACAAGATGACGGTATCGGCCCCAGTTAGGGTGATCCCCACACCTCCCGCACGAGTCGAAAGCAAAAAGAGTTTGCAAGCTACGAATTCATTCTTGCGGCTCAGCGCCCCGAGCAGGCCCAGAACTGGGAAGCGAGAGAGAACTCACAATCCTCCGAGGTATCGGTATTGAAATCATCCATCTGTTCCTGCTCAGGCTTGTTCGCTCCATCGAGTCGATAGTATCCCCAGTCCTTGCTATCAAAGTAATCTGCCAACAGATCCAACATGGTCGTAAACTGCGAAAATATAAGGACCTTGTGTTGCTTCGCGAACAATTCAGGCAAGATGCGATCCAGCATTTGCAGCTTGCCCGAAGCCGAGACCAGCTCCTTGTAAAAGTCCTCGTTCGCATCCGGTTGTCCAATGAGGTAAGGGTGACAAGCGATCTGACGCAAGGACATGATGACAGAGGCGAGTTTCTTGTTGTTGATCGCGCTCGTCGCTTGCTTGTTCTTGCTCTGAATCAACGCATCCTCGTCGTCGCTCGCGGTCGTCAGGTCCACTTCATCAGCCATGGCCTTGTCGTACCATTCGTTGAAGGCTTCTTCCTCGTAGTTCTTGCGCGTCTTTTGTCGCTTTCGTGCACTACCCGAGACGTCTTCCTCAATTTCGATCTTTTTCTTCTTCTCGACCGTCTTCTCCTTGATGAGCAAAGCTCGCAAGTCTTTGCTGTTCGAATGCAAGCGGTTCGAAGTTCACGGGTCAGTCTTATTTTCACCCAGTATCCTAGCCCCTCCCGTAAACTCACGTTCGTGCCGCCTCGTACAGCTCATGCTGCCTAGGTGTCATGGGGCACTTAAGCACATATCTGCGAGGCTATGGAATAAGTGAACGACATTCGTCGGAGAATATGAAGCCGTTCGCTCCATACAGCCACTCACTCCTTCTTGAGCGGCAAATGTCGTTCCACGTCCTTCTTGATCCTCCTCAACATGAAAGGTTTCAAGATCAAATGCAACTTGGCGACCAAGACCTGAATTTGATCCTGCTTGGACAGAGCATGCCCATCCTCGCCCGTCAAGCCTTCAAAGTTGAACTGCGCCTCCCACGCTTCGACGTCGTTGAAGATCTCGGGCAAGATGAAGGACAACAACGCGAACAGCTCCTGCAAGTCGTTCTGCAGTGGTGTTCCGGTGAGCAGTAGTCGGAACTCGGATTGGAAGCCGACGAGGCGTTGGTAAGTCTTGGTCGTCGAATTTTTGATGCGCTGCGCTTCGTCAATGACGAGCACGTCGTAGTGCAGTTTGGAAAGTTCATTCGCATCTCGTCGTGCGTGGTCGACTGTGGTTGCAATGTACACACATAAATCAGCACACAACGGCGCAAGACCAAACCGATTGTACATGCACGCACACGTCGTCAGGATGACGGGAGTCTCCTCGGGCTTGAGTTTGCGCCGGGGTGAGATTCCGAGCGCGTCCTTGCGGATCGCCTCGCGGGCGTGTTTGTCCCCATCGTAGACGACAATAGGCAGGTGAGGAGCAAATCTATCATACGAACGCAAGGTGAGCTCAATGGAAGTTGATCGGACCCACGCATGCCCGAAACTCACCTCCGGCACTCGTTGGCCCATGCGCGTAAGACGGCTTTGGGTGCCACGACCATATGGAAATTGAAGGTCTCGGAAGGGTCCTGTTGTATCGATTCGAGCTTGATCGCCCGAACGAAGGACAGGAACGCGATCGTCTGTAACGTCTTGCCCGTTCCCTGTGCAGCTCGCGAAGAAGAATCAGACCACATTTCTTCGCTGAGCACTCCAGAGATCCTCACCGACAAAACGGACCATCTCATCCGCCAACAAAGCCCCCTTGATGCCCATCCACCTCGCCGCAAGCCATCGTACGCCCAAGGACTGATAATCCTTCAAAACGCCGCCGGTGATGGCCTTGGGTTGATCGAGTTGGGTCAAACCGGCGGCTTTGGCGAGCTTGCGCCGTTGCTTAAGGCTCGTCGCGGGCACGCCGTTGTAGGCCTTTTCTTCGATCGTCTCGTCGAAAAAGTTGGGTCGGGTTTCAAAGTCCTTGAACTGATGGGGGTGATCGTTCAGGCAGCCGTTCGCAAAAGTGAGATTAGAATAAGGTTCCAGAGGAGACGTCAGTCAGTCGTCGGTGGTGAGATCGGTGAGATTTGATTTGAAGCCGGTCGTCACCGCCCGCGTCGTCGCGATCGGCGCGGCCGGACACTCACGTTCGACGATACAGACTCGACATACTGTTCGGTCTTTTCAATCAGTTGGGCCAAATGCTTCTTGACCGCTTCGGTCTGCAACAAGGCGCTCTTGTCCTGTGTGAAGCCAACGACAGCAATCAGCGCCGTGTGACCGGCTTTTGACGTCGCGTATGAATGGACCCAAAAGTGACTGACGCCCAAGATGTTGCGAGACTTGGGGCCGCCGCCGCCTCGTCCAGGCTGTCGGTACGGCATGTAAGGAGCATCATCATCCGCGCGCGCAGGGATCAGCCCGATCGACACCTCGTCGTCGTCATCGCTGTCGTTGTCGAGCTCCACCGGCTTGGGGGCTTTGTCCTGAGGAGGGGGTGGCGAAACCGAGCTCGGCCGGGTCGACGAAGGCGAGGTCGACATCTCGAGAGCTGATCGACGGCGTGAAGCTCGTTGGGTAGCCGTGCTGGGCGTCGAGGAACGACTTGAGGCCGTTGTAGAGGGGGATGGGGAACCAATCGGCGGTGTCTTGCGTTTAGTGACGACCATCTCACTTTGGAATTTTGGCGAAGAGGTTGGGGCCGGAGCGAGCTGGGGATGTGACGAAGCGTAAGAGCGAGACGTGGGCCAGCCCGCGGCCAGAAAGTGGAGCGAGGCTCCGGAGCAAGCGGAGCACTTTGCGATCGACGACAACCACGCCCAACGCGCCGGACGCGCCCGAGCCTCGAGCAACGCGTCGAGGCGCGTCCAACATTGATAGGCCGAGGCCACGTTGTCGGCCGGTCTTGCTCCACGGGCAGTTCGCCAGTGAACTAACCCCTTTCGCTCACATCACATCTTGAGGGCCCAACTCGGCAAGGCCCCAAAAAATGGTGCAGCAATCGACTCGTGATGTTATCTACCTGTGAGTCCCATGCAGTGCTCTGCACGCTTGCCAGTCTACTCAGCTCCGGACGGATGTCCCCTTCCCCATGCTAAACATGACCTCGTCCCCACCGACCACCACCACCACGCTTGATTCTCTTTGGGCAGCGTCTTCCTCATCATCCATCTCCCAGCGACCTTGCTTGTTGGTATGTCAAAGTCTATCACATCCTCTTGTCAGCCCAAAAAGCGACGAAACTCTCACTCCACCAGATTCCCAAGCGCTCTTCTTCGCTCACCACATCAGTCCCACAAGTCTACGAGTGATCTGTAAGCTCCACAAAAGATCACCTCAACACTCTCTACCTGACCGTCCTAACCACTCCCTCCCCTTCCCCTCACTCACGACTTTCACAGTCAATTTCGCATCCAAAGATGACTACCTATTACAAAACGCGACCAACCCCATGTTCAGTTGGTTCCAATCCTTCATCATACTCGAGATCATATTCCAAGTCCCTGTGTTCGTGTTAGGAATTCGAGGGTTGTTGAGGAAGAGTAAGTCCCAACGCTATCTTCTGCATCGCACTGGTAATTCCTATTCAACCCCTTTACTTGCTCTTCCTTACCTCTCGAAGACACAACCGCCATCCATCCCCTCCTAGCGATCTACGGTGCCTCCTCCTCCACCACCACCTGGGCCTGTCTAGCGACCGTCCTTAACGACCCCCACCTACCCACCCTCAACCATCGGCTGACGTTGTTCTTCACTTATCTTCCGTTCTTGTTGGTGCCACTTGCGATGACGGTCGATTATACGGTTAGGTTGACGAGGGTTTGTAGGGAAGTTGATCGGGGGGCGTGGGTGAGGCAGGAGAGGAAGAAGGAATAAGTCTGGGGGGGGGGGGGAGGAAGAATCCTTAGAGGGTCTATCAATTGCAAGCGAGTGATGAAGCGGACAAAGGCTGTATGCATTTCGACAGAGAGAGGGACGGAACAGGATTTCTTGCTATGACGCGAAAAGATCGGGCGAATGGATGAATAACTTCTTCAAATACCAAGGAGTGGCAACCCGTTCAATTAGCGGGAGGATGAAACTCAAAAGAACAGGGGCATAGAACGCTATACATGATTTCAGCACCACCTCAACCCCGAAGCAGCGGGTTTCTCGCCAAGGCCTTCAATGGCGACCCGTCCGCCACCACATCCACGCCCCTGGCTCCATGGCAGGTGCTCTCCGGTCGTCGAACAGCAACCTCGATGGTCTGGTCCTTGTCACCTCGTCCATCGAACTGCACTGGCAGCTGGCGCCCAAAGATGGCGACCCGCACCGACTCCTCCCAAGAGCCATTGAAGTCACCGACGTCCTGTTGAAACACGAGCACAAGCTCGGACGGATCATGCATCATCTTCCTCTCGTCATAGCGATCCCACAAGCGACGATTGACCCCGCCAGGCAGATTCCGACCGAATACCTGCTACCTCGCAAACGACAAGATCTGCTCTACGTACTCTACCCTCGATGCTTCGTACGCCTCGAGACAGACCCCCTCAGTCGCCGGCGGATCCGGGGCCTGGCCCTTCACCTTCTCCGGGCACGTGAGGCGAGACGGCGTCGGCGTCGGGTAGAGCGTGCAAAGAAATCTTGTCGTTTGCGAGGTAGCGGGTCTGTGGTCAGAACCTGCCTGGCGGGGTCGATCGTCGCTTGCGAGCCTGCGACGACGACAGCAAAAAGATGCATGATCTGTCCGAGCTTGTGCCCTGTGTTTCAACAGGACGTCCGCGACTTCAAGGGCTCTTGCCACTGCATAGGAGCCGGTGCGCGTCGCCAACATTGGGGGCCAGCCGCCAGTGCAGTTCGATGGACGAGGTGGGAAGGACTCGACCATCGAGGTTGCTGTTCGACGACCGGAGAGCCACCTACCTTGGAGCCAGGGGCGTAGACGTGGTGGCGGACGGGTCGCTAGTGAAGGCCTTGACTTGAGGGCGTACCAGACGGCCGTCACGCCTGCGAAGGGCGCGTTGTTGGCACTGAAGCGTCCAATGTTGGTGATGTCCATTAGGAGCGACTACGGAGACAGATTAATGTGGACTTGTGGGAAAGGGTCCAGCCTGCACCGATAATTTGAAAGTGGGAAGAGGAAATCGTCCGCATTCAGCGATCGATGCGATGTGGCAAGCTCGCAGTGCCAGCGTCATGATCGCGCCGGCGTTATACCACACCGACCAGCCCGATGATCGTGCCTCGGACACACCGACATCCACCCTTGAATTGGCCCTATTCGGCCATGAATCCGGTTCTTGCTGCCTCAATCCGTTCGGTTGGTCCTTGTAGCCATCCCTCCCATCAATCGCCTGCTCGACTCGGGTGCACGTTTCTTTGTAAAATTGAGGGGCAGAGCTCCGCAGCTCCTATGTGTGATGTAGTCCACCCAAACCTTTACCTCGACCATGTGAATGTAGCCGGTCCACTCTATACCGTGCATTATCTCGTTCTCTCGTGTCTTCATGTTCGAACTGTTGTCATGGGTAGCAGTCGAGGTGGGGACTCGGGAGGATGATGATGTCGCGGCTGCCAGCTGCGGCTCGGAAGAGCTCACGTCGGCCCAGCGCGTCGACTCGCTCGGTGTCTTGACTTCTTCGTGGGTGGTTCGGTAAATGTCATCCATTCGGATGGGTGGGAAGGGGTGTGGATGGATGAACCAGATGAAAAGCGTAAGTGATGCCAATCTCCGACCCTTGGCAGTCGGAACTTGGATGGCTCCTCTTGCGCAGCCAAGCGTCGCTTAAACTTCGCGCTCAGCGCTCGGATCTGCAGAGCAGCTGCGTGGCTCTAGAGTCGGGCGCAGGTGCACTAGCTCGCGAGCTGGATCCTGGAGACGGCCGCGGCCGTGGCATCCACCTGACAGCTCCATCTGAAGAGTGACTAGTGACTCACGCTAGAATAAATCTTCAACAATAGCTGGCCTGTCTGGGCACACTCGACTACTGCAACGGGCAGCGACTCGAATCAATCGACCCTCGTGACCGTCGGGTGGGGCCCCGCATAAGGTATCATTTTTGGGCTGCCAGTGCACGTGCTTCAGACGATTCCTCCGACTTTATGCGAGTGTTACACTGTCATGCACCGCGAGGCATTGTGCCTCGATGTAATCTCTCTAAATACATCACTTGAGATCACAAAGCAGCCCTCTTCACACCCCATAAATCCCGCATTTTACTTTCGAGCATGAGAAAGAAAAAATAAAGGGGACAGAGAAACTAAACAGTGCGAATCCGGGGCCCATGTACGTACCTCATGTTCCTTAAACCCTGTTTCTGTTCATATTGCGGGACGGATATTAGGAATGTATCAATGTACTGTTAGACCTGCCTCCCTTGTCCACGTTCCGATCAGAGGCCAGTCCTGCAGATTCGGAAACTGGTTTGTCGGGGGGCCAAGCTTGTTTCTCAACTTTTCCTGCAGGCTCTTTGGGTCAACGATAAGGCACTTACTTACAGCTACTTACAGCAGCGGGTGGCTGCGGTCCCGGTATCGGCACAGTGACTGTCACTCTGAGAAAGTGGCTGCCGGTCGCCCCCCGCTCGCCCGAAGATGCCGACGGACCGACTGGGGCCCATGGCATTCCCAGCGACCGCTAGATGAATCCCATCCGACATACGAAATCTTTCTGTTGCAGCATTCTTTCATTTCTCTCCGTACTATTCCATACTTCTCAGTTCTTGACGCTCTTGTTGCGTATGATCGTGTCCCATTACCTCAACGGATGAGTCTCTACCTTGTGAAGTAAGTCAAAAGATCGCTGCGAGGAAGCTGAGGGTAGGACGCTCGCACCTGTTCGAAGTAAGGGTGCTCCTCATGGAGAGTTCGGCTATAGTTACAGGCACAAGTATATACCACCAGTCGTAGCACGGAATGGCGGATACAAAAAGATGTCTGGTCGGCTCGAGCCCGGCACTAGATTCTACGACTCGGTGGACATTGCCTTTCCCTTCCAGCGTCTCGCTGTGAGCTCTCGTATTGCCACCCGGATCGCGTCCTTTGCTGGCGAGCGCTCATCCGAGGTATACGGCGAGGTCATCTTCACCGGGCAGAGCCGTGTCACCGAGTCCAACGAGTCGCCCAGTTCGGGATCTTCACGACGGATCATGTCCATCAAACGCTCCCTGTGCTGCGGATCCACGTCGTGGCCCGCGCCCTCGCTCCAGAGACTCGCCCGACGGTCCACCAGTTCGAAAAAGGGACAAAAACCGGCCGAGTAGACATCCAGGTCGAGCAGAATCGAGAGCACCGCAGCTAGCTCGTCAAAGCCTTGACCCCAGCAGTCCAAGATGGTCTTGGTCCAGTACGACCAGATATGCCTTCCTGTCGCTGACGGCCAAGCCAGGGGCGAACAGTCGGGTTGGTTGCGAGAGCACATGCTCGGTTAGATCGAGTACCACCCTGACCAGCTCGGGCGCAAATGCCCCCGGTCCACCGGGGAACTGAGAGCGCTGAGGGGAAGCATCGAACGCGCATGGCACCAGCACGCGGTTCCACAAGAGTGTTTTTGAGCTCGTGTCGACTTTGCAGCATGCCAAGAAAGGCGTCCACTCTTTCGGTTCCTTGTCCGACTCTTGCCTAGAGTCAAATGGCCGCTCGATAATGTCGCTGAGAGAAAGCCGAGCCGGTCGCTCGGCAGTTGCAGCGGCGAGTTTAAATTGTTTCCCGTGCGTGGGATCGGTCTGAGCCTACCGCAGACGAACGCCAGTTCGGTCAGATAGACGGGACTGGTGTCGGCTTAGCCCTCCAAGCACCCGTGCTCAACGAGCGATGTCGATCTACATTTCGGTCGTCCTGACTTACAAGTCGTGCTACCCCCTGCATCCAGGTCAACTGGCTGGTCGAGGGTTCAATCCGCGGGTCCTGACTACTGTCGTGGGCTTCCAGGAAAAGTTTGCGGAGCTCGGCCTGGGTGTCTTGATCCTGGCCGGACGGAACCTGTTTACCTGACTGGCGAGCACGTTGTGAGATCTCGTCGAACGCGGGATGATCGATTCCAAATGTCATGCAGGCAGAGGAGGACTACCGTCAGCGATGCCGCAACCTAGGCTAAGCCCCACCCGGCAGGTTGCAAGAGGCTGCAAGAGGCGACTCACGGGCGCGCGGAGCGAGACGAGGAAAATGCGCCGACAAGTGCTCGAGCCTCTCTCATTCTACAACATCTGTTCTCGTTCGCAGTCATTCGACTGTTCTCTCGCTGATGAATTCCGATTTTTTACTGCTCTCCCGCCCGCTTCTCTGGTCTTGCCTCCCGTTGCTTTCGCTGCCTTGCTGGTTCCTTCGCGGGCCCGTATCGCGGGGTAATTCGCCCCGAAACCCAAACACTTTTACCAAAATAACTTAGACTACTAACTCTCAGACTAGTATTGTTCGATCGACGAACTGATCGCACATCTGATAATTCTCAAAATATTGACTGCGCTTTCGACGACTCGAGCGACGATAGCGCCTTATGGACTCGCCCACGGGCTTGGTCGTTGCTCAGCGCTGCAGCCTTCGTCAACGGTGGTGGATTATACGGTCAGGTCGACGAGAGTTTGTAAGGAGGTTGATGAGGGGAGGTTGGTGAGGCAGGGGAGGAAGGAAGAGTAAGAGACTGGCCGAAAGAGATATTTTCATCGGATTCCATCAACTGCCAGCAAGTGAACAAGCCGAACAAGCTTTATTTCATTCGAGAGAGGAACGTAGCAGGTTCTCCTGCTACTACAACGAGAGAGAACGACTGAATGATGATGCAAGAGAGGCAAAACGACGAGGGGAAGGCGACGAGAGCTAGGGGGTGGAGGCAGTTTAGATTCGAGAGCAGAGCGGGAATGAGAAGGGGCAAAAAGTAGGGTGGATCGAAATGCTAGTGAAAGAACGGGAAAAGAAAAAAAAACATGGAGAAATGCAAGCATGCTCTGCAATGAGGTGGAAGAAAAAACAATTTTGAAACAAGGATGATCCTCTAGTTCTACTCCTTCCTCTTTTTGACGTGTCTCTTTCATCTCAGCGCTCAAAGCTTGATCGGATCGGCCCAAATCCACCGCTGCTCATCGTAACCCCTCAACGTATCCTCCAACAAGACCTTGCACCTCTTCGCGACATAAACGGTGCGATCCGTCGTTTGTTGACGCAATTGCGCAATCTTGTCTTCCTCCAAAGGTCGTTCAACGAGTTCGGCAAGGGATTCGACGGCTTGTTCGAGATCACTGTATATGCAGAAGACAAGGTGTCTAGTAAATACTTATTCGTTGGCCCAGTCTAGCCTCAGATTCGGCGCTCACTTTTGGTTATCCTCAAACATCTGCGTCTGGTTGTTTTTCGCGAGGTAGAACGTCATCGCATACGTCCACTTGAGGATCGTCCTTGCCCTTGTCAATTCCTGCACGGCCTTGGCAAGGAACTGGACCTCGATCCATGACAAGGTTGAATGCTCTTGCATCTCGTCCATCTTCTTTTCCGTACGGAGGGCCAACTCTTTCTCGAGCTTGATCGATTGCTCGTGGTTCGCATAGCGGTTGTAGTACTGCAAAGTCCAATCGAAACATCAGTTCGAAACTTTTCCCACAGAAGCGAGCGATGCCAAAGAGAACGTACATGGAGGTATCGCTTCAGACTCGCCCTCGACTTGCTCTGCACATCCTCGATCCCCTTCTCACCCTTCTCCTCGAACCGTGCGCAATTGTACCAAGCCGTGCCATGATCGGACCACGGGCCCATGCACACCCAGCAAAACTCCCACTGACACCTCTTGCACGTCATATGATTGCACCCTCCGTTCTTCTCGATCGTCGAATTGCACTTTGTGCATTCCTTGGTGTTAGCTTGGATCCAATTGCTCGTTTCGGAATCGTCGGCGCACTTCTTGAGCCAGCGCTTGACGATCGGGCAAACACAGGGGCGATGATCGGCTTCGCCGCAGCCGAAGCAGGACATGTGCGAGCACGCGCACTCGACGGTCGGGATCACGCAGTCGAGTTGTCGCGGCGTGACGTTGCATTCGATCGCGTAGTCGCAGTTGGGCGCGGGGCACCATCGCAGCTGGTTGTTGTCGTCAACGTAGGTGCGGTTCAACAGAGAGCGGTAGCGCGCCAACGTATCGTCGTCGGCGAGGAGTTCAACGGTCCGTTCGTCGACAATGACGTTGCAGTCCTTGCCCATGCACTGTATCCGTCGACTCTCGCCTTCGTCGTTGATCTTGGCCATGACGTAGGTAAAGTAGCACGCCTTGCAAACTGAGCAGACGGCAGCGCTGGAAAGGTCAGTCGCTCAGCATAATGACCTATCAAACCACCGGCAGCTCACATCGATGATCGCAACTCAGCGCGAGAGTCACTTGGTTCGAGTCGTCGTAGCAAATGCTACATTCGAAACCTCGCACGCGCTTGAGGCGAGGCTGAGAACCACTTTCCTGAATGCCGGCTTTGGCCAAGGTCCCTTCCGAGTCTTCCATGTAGGCCTGTGCGCGAGCGTGCATGCCGTACAGGTTAGTACTTGCAGCGACAGCAAGTTTTTGAAAGAGCACGCACCTCGAGCAGCTTCTCCTTCTTCCAGGCAAAGTAGCGCAACAGAACGGCGGCTCCCTCGGGCTATAAGTGGCAAGAGGGCGAGGCGCGAAAAGTCAGTTCGGCACAATCATAGGCAGAACGAGGAAGCGGTCGTTGTTGAGGACAGGAAGAAGCGATTCCAAAGAACAAGCGATGAACTCGTCGTACACAGCTTGTCCCTTGGCTTGGTTCGCGCTATGTCATCCAGATTCCCCGCCCGATGTCAACGAGACGGAACTGACCTTGAGCTTGAGCATATCCGCAACGTAATCGACGGCCCTGCTCTGTTCATCCTTGAGTTCCTGCGAACTAAGGACCCTGAACTCGACCTCCCCGACGCGACGAAAGGAAGAAATGTTGGACGCGCGAGCCTTGCCTTTGCCTTTGGGGTCGAGCGAGCCTCGTCGATCGGTCGGGCAGGTCGAGGACGGATCGCCGAGTGGGGAGAAGCCCGAGTCCGAGATGAAGCCTTCGGACAGTTCGGAATCGTCGTCGTAGTCTGTGGGAGTGGTCACAGTGTCAGCATGGGTGTGTGCACGGTGCTTTCGGCGGTGATACGTGGGCAGTGGCTTGGTTGGCCCAGCCCGGTGTCTCTGGTGGAGGCGATGTCGAGGCGCGTCATCATCATGTGTGCGGAGGCGCGCGCGACACACTGACCGACACGGCCCAGAGCGGCAGGAAGCGAGGCGGCGCCGGCGGCCAGGGGAAGGGGAACGAGCGAGAGCACGAGAACAGGGCAAAAATCCATCCCATGTGCAGCTACAGTACCACTAACTGACCTTGCTCCATGTCCTCATCATCAAAGTCATCGGCCGCATCCGAGTAGTTATCGGACAACTCGCTCATCGAGGCTTCTTCGTCCGACATGATGAGACGTCGATGGGAAAGAGAGGTGTGGGTGAGTCGAGGTAAGGCCTGAGCTAATCGGTGTGGCGTCTCGATCGCGTCGTGGTGTCGGCGATGGGGTGTAACTTGGGAGGATGAACTGCGATTTGCTGATGTAGCACTGATACGAATCGAAAGCACCTGGAGTCCAACGACACGGACGATAGGGTATGGAGAGAGAGGGGAGAGAACAGCAAACAACCGGCGAACACGGGTCTCGTCGAGATGGGGGTGGTGGTCAAGAGTTAGAGCGAGGCCAAGCCCGGATTCCTCAATAGACGCGGGTCGGGCAGTCTCCCGAGCGCTCTCACTGATCACGCTTTGCACTCAAGTCACACTTGTCATCAAGTGCACCGAGATGTACATTTCCTTCGCAACATGGTATCTCTACCGTGTGGCCCATCTGTTCTCGCCGGCTAAATTCTACGGGACAAAGCCGGCGTCCGTGTCTCGGCCTTAGCGTTTAGGAAAAAGATGAACGAGTAAACCTTGACCCCCTAATTCTAGTGCGCTTGCCCTCGCAGCAGGAAAAGCAACCAAGCCAAGTCTCTCAACCTCATTGATGTGATTATACAATTTCGAAGACATAAAGGATACGCTTCGACTGTAGATGAAGGCTCGGGTCACAGCAAACCCGCTATCATTGTTTTCGGTCCCGATCCTCTTGACATGCTGCTTCTTCCCAAACATCGACCCACTACAGCCCCCTACCGCGACCACGGCCACGGCCACGACCACGACCACCTCGCAGCACTTCCTTGACGCGTCCTCGACCAGCTCCGGAGCCACCCTGAAAACCGAAAAGCGAGCCCAAGTCAGCAAATCGAAGTTGAACGCAGACTCTCGCTTCCAACGCTGAGAGCACGTACATCCTTTCGCTTCTTTGGTTTCGGTGCGTCGTCAATCAAGAGCGTGTCCAACGGTAACGAGTCGGGGAGGATGAAGTAGCGCACGTTGTTGCCTCGGATCGCTAACGAGTCGAGCGATTGGGGTTCCCGGTTGCGCACGGTCATCTTGACCGCCTTCAAGTGCGTGTTCATCGAGAGGTCGACACCTGCGAGAAGGATTAAGAGTTAAAGAATGAGGTCGCGGACATAGCATGGTGTCTTCGCTGGCTGCATGGCCAAACGCACCGGTGATGGTGCCGTTGACGACTGTGCCGTTCTTGAGCTCGATCGTCACCGTCTCATTGTTGAGCTTCATCTGATCGAGTTTCAAATTGAATCACATTAGCACACATGCCCTCCAGCTGCCTGCTCTGGTAGAGTTAGATGCCGAGGTGGGTGCGACCTGAATGGGCACCGAGCGATGGAAGTCGTCGGATCCATGTAGGAGATGGTGACAGTACTTGAGCTTACAAGGAATCTGCGAATAGATGCGAAAGATGTCAGTCAGGTTCGATATGCATGGGGTTCACGCCGTGTCTGTGGTCTGAGCGAGCGGAGGTGGATGTGAATCGACTTGGGAGTCGCGGTCGAATGCAGGTCGAGGTCACAAACAGATGATCCGGTACACGGCCAGATCAGGGAAAGCATGCTCAAACCGAGGTAGTCGTGACATGACTCGTATAATCGTGCCTCCGTGATACCAGTCGGTGTCGATCGAGGTGTCACACGAGCGCAACTTGCGCGTCCATCGCTTCGACGGAGACAAAGTCCAAGTAGTGGATTCTGAGAGCTTACCTGACCAACTTCATGGTGAAGGATGTGCGGGTAAGTGAATGACGCGGATGGGTGTGAAGAGTCGAACGAGCGCGAATGTACCGGGCCCAGCTTTGGCCCAGCGCACGGACTGCAGCGGCCGGCTCAAGCAGGCGCGCGTAGGGCAGCGTAGGACAGCGTCCGGCAGCGCTGCGTCAGTGCAGCGTCTGCTAATAGCGTCTGAGTAGCGTCTGAGTAGCGTCTGGCGCTGTCAGTGCGCGTGGGTGGCCGCGGCTGGCAGCTGCTCTTTGGATTGTGGCCGACCACCTACCGTCCCGAGACCCGAGCCTCAGACCACCTTGGGGGTGTTGACACCTCTCCACCAGGGGTTCGAGTGTGATCTTTGCCCACACCTCACCCTCGGTTCACTCTGCACTCGACTCTTTACTCGGGCCCACCAGCTGATCCGTCGATCCGATCCCGGTCCTGCCTTCTCCCGACGCGACCGCCGACTGAGGGCCAGCCAACGACAATGGACAAGACGAGCCCCAGTCCCACGCCCACGGCGACCACTTTCGCACCTCGATCACCTCAATGCCCCTTGATCGAACTCGACGAATCTGGTGTGGCCGACTTGTTCGCCTCGCTTGGGTTTCCGTTCTATCAGGAGCAGCTCAATCGTCAGTTCACCACGCGCTGCCTATTCAGGAGACACCCGGACAGGAGGCCAGGGCGGGATGGTCACAGACACGCCAGGGCCACGGAAAGCCCGCTCCACGATGTGATCCTGACTGAGTGATTTGCTCCCATAGAACATGCCATCACGGGCGAGATCCTTGTACACCTCGACCACGAGGCGCTCAAGGACGTCGGCATCCATTCGGTCGGACAACGGTTGGCGATCCTCAGGAGCGTCTATACCCTCAAGGTGCAGCAAAACATCCCCATCGAAGCGGGGCATTATGTTCCTCCTTGTGCGTTTTGAAGTTTATTTGAATCGGTACCACTCCACTTCGTGTGCTGACGTGACCATGCATTTCGAACTCGAATTCGGCCTCACCCCACCCCCACCCCACCTCGGTTCGCCGTTCCTCTCCCCGTCTCTTGCTTTGCCCCAGCCGAGGACATGGAATCCGCAATAATGGATGGTCAGCTTGGTGTAGCAGCCTCGACGCAACAGGTCGTCGATCTACTCGGCGAAAGAGGTACGTGGAGAGCCCCTCATTCGCTTCCGTTTGGCCACCAATCCTGATCTCGGACTGTCACGTCACGGGTCGTATCAGATCAACGAATTCGGAACCTCGAGATGGAAGTGCAACGGTTGTATGACACGCTACAGACAATACGGGATGATACGCTATTGCGGTCGTCCACCAAGGTACGGTGATGAATACAGCCCGCAGATGATGATACAAGGGACTAACACACTTTGACCTCGCATTGCTCTCGTTGCAGGCTCCTCGACCGACCGTACGGTCCCCGACATCCGGCCTATTCCCTCACCCACTCTCGAACCAGTCGACCTTGTCCAGGGCAAATTCGACCTCGGTACGCCCATCGACGACGGCCGGAGTGCTCTCTCACAGCGCCTTGCCCGACTCTCCTCGCTCGCCCATGGACTCGCCTCGTCTCCTCGTCTCGGACGGGTCCCTGTACCCTTCTGGCGCCTCAAGTGTAGGCGATCTTTCACCTCAACACCACTTCTCGCCCCACGAGTATCAATCCGTCTCGCTTCCCGCTACGGCCGTGACCCCGACAACTTCCTCCACTCACGTCACGAACGACCACCACGGCGGCCACGGTGATTCGCATCCCTTCAATCATCAGTTGAACTCGTCGACCAACTCGAACTATTCACATTCTCAAGACCTGAGTTCATCGACGACCTCCTCTTTGGCCGTCCCAAGCCGTCAAGCCAGCGATCGTGATCGTGACCGTGACCGTGACCGTGACCGTACCGGCTGGGATCGCTCGGCCGATTCGAACAGCAAACCCGTCTCCTCTCCTTCGGCGATGACCACCACCAGTGTTGCAAGCGGTACTGCGTCCTCGTCGGCTGATAACCCTTATCGAAGCTTCCGAGTCACGCTGGAGGACCCTTGTTACAAGGTCTTGCCCGCTGCGTTGAAAAAGTACAAGATCAACGACGACTGGAAACAATACGCGCTGTTCATTTGTTACGGCAATACAGGTGAGTGGTCTCGATGCTTATGTATCAGACGCGGTCTTTGCTCACTCTGGTTCCATTTACGATGTGCCCCACCGATAGAGCGATGTTTGGCCTACGATGAGAAACCCTTGATTCTTTTCCAGAAACTCAAAGAATCGAACAACAACCCCGTCTTCATGCTCCGCCACATTAAGGACATCAAATCGCCCATCGCGTTCGCTACAGCCAAGCACGCTGCCAAAAAAGAGAAACGCGCTCCCGGGATCGGAAACGGAGTCGACAAAGTCCCGACGATGAATCGGGATGGTGTGAGTGCGCGACCGACGAGGTTGCATCATCCGCCTGTGTTGTTGCCTGTCGGGAAGGAGGCGGGCAAGCAGGGCTTAGGCGGGGAGGAGGATATGAAACCGCCTATTTCGCCGAGAGAGGTACCCGGGTATTGTATTGCTATCTACCCTTATCTGGCCGAACGAGAGTGAGCTGTTGTGGCGGTATGTTGTTTGACGGGTTCAAGGCTGACCTCTACACGCCTTCTTTTCACCAGGGACGAATTTGATGTTTCGGTCGGCGACAGTGAGTCATTGGCCCCGGACCCGCGTAATTCGTGACGAGTCTGAACTGACCTGGACTCGTATTCCTGTCTCACAGCCTTCATCATTATCTCCAAAACCAAAGGATGGTGGGTCGTATACCGGGATCTCGGCCCCTCGTCCTCATCACTCGACTCCCCCGTCCCCCGCAAATCCGCCTGGGTACCCGCCGGTTGTCTCCTCGAAACGACCGTCCCTCCCCTATCCCTCGCCGATCCATCGATCCTTGCCTCGGCTTCCTCCCTCCCTAGTACGGCCGCGAACGTCCCTATCGAACCTCAATACGTCGTCTCCGTTTCGACGCCGAATATTGCTTTGACGGATTTTGCGAAGACGAGGAGTGATGAGTTAGATATCAAGAAAGGGCAACAGTTGAGGATTTTGAAGAGGTATAATCACTGTCAGTTTGATAAACAGTTGAATGACTTTGGGAGGGTGGTGGAGTGTGAGCTTACTTCTTCGGACTTATCTTCCTGACAGGGTCGTATGCGATTCGAGAGGATGGACATCGTGGATGGGTGAGTCTAAACTAAAGTACATACCGTATAGAGCGTTTCGAGGACAAGAGCTGACGGCTTATGTCCGTGTAACACTTGTCCTGCCACGCAACTTGATACGCGAAGATTCCGAGCTGGTGAGGGTTTTCTCCTACTGCTTAGAGCGCGCGAGGTAAAGTCATGCTGGCCGTGCTAATCATTACTTCGATCGTATTCCAGGTTCTGTGGCCGCATCCCCCGAACAGGAGAAGGGACTCCCACAACACCAACCACTGCCGAAGGACTCAAGTCCTCCACCGGCGCCTCGTCAGCCAATCTATCCCATTCGACGGGCTCAACTTCCAACCCCTCAACTACAACCTCGACGTCAAATGGACTACCCAAATTAGGCTCTACTCTCCCACCCATCAAGACGGGTGGCGGGTTGATGGATGATGTGCCTTTGCTTGGTGGGAGAACGGAGAGGAGTGAAGAGGTTTGAGTGTGACGTGGTAGTCTGTGGAGTTCGCCGAGGATCCACGCGTGGCGTGATTATTTCTTGCGCCTTCTATTTTGGTGTAGGCTTCTTTCATGATTGTAAATTCTCGGTCACGGTAGGTGCTAGGGCTCGGGGGGCGTTGTGCGCCCACGCTGCGTGATTCGAGGTCGTTGCGAGCTTGGGAGGGAAAAAAAGATCGGCGCGGGTCCGAGAACCTCATTTGATGGAGGTGTTTTGTGTGCAATCTTTTAAGAAGATGTAACTTTGGCCGCGATAAGAATGAGCTGTTCACCATAGCCAACATGACGTGACCAGCATGACGTAGTATCTACCTAGCATGTCAAAATAATGACTTTGGAAGGTCCTAGGCACGGGCGAGCGCCTGGTCCAGCAGTATGAGTTGGGGTGACGAAACCCGGCAGCCACTGGTCCTCCTCAAAGCGATGAGCCTGCGCCAAAATCGGTCGAAATCGCCGAGAGCCGCCCGAATGGACATCGGGTCGACGGGCGTAGGACTCCGACGGAGTAGAGACGCGTAAAAACCCGTTGTCTCGGGGGCCGACAACCCGGGAGGAGCCACGACACGACGCCTAGGCCCTCGCTTTGGCGCGATCTTGCCCAACTGGTCCCCAAACTCGCCACACGCCACACGCTCGAATTCCTTGAATATAGATTTTGCCCCAAGAGGGGGTTTGTTGACGTTAACGCAGATGCAACAAGACAAAAGGCCGACATGGAAATACAGCATTTCATCGCTGGGTGCAGTGGTGGAGGGATTTGCCGGTTACGACTTTGGGTTGGAAGGAGGGAGAAGGAAAAAAGAGGTTCGAGGATAGGAGGGAGGAAGATGAACGGTCCTTTCCAGAGCGTTGGTAATTTTCTGAGTTTCACAGTATCTACTGCTGAACATCTCTTCTGAATTTCAAGCTTTACAAATGTTGGTCTTTGGGAGTCCTGTAGTAGTGTTTTTAAGCTCGCTAGACGCCGTTTCGGGCATTCCACTGACTTTCGCAAACAGGCGCACAGGCGGGGCCCGGCCGACGGCCGACGCTCGCGTGCGCTTCTGCTTGGTGCCGGTCGCCCTCACGCGAGATTCAAGCTATTCAAGCGCGCGATCAACACGGCTGATCGAGACGGCAGAGGGCGGACTTTTGGACGAGAGAGCTCCCGTTGTCACTACCTCCGACGGTTTATTTCTCCAACCTCTCGTCGGCAATCTGATCCTCGGCCACGTTGATCGACCTATCAGCTGCAGCTGCCCGCCGGGAAAGGGATCATCAACTCTGTCCTGACGTCGACTCGAGTCCCGCTTCCGTCGCGGTCGATCGAGTGATCTGCGCTTGGCGTGCCTTGGTCGTCCCTTTGACGAAACTCGCCGCCGCCGCCGCTCGTGAGCCCACGTAGGGAGATACAACGCATCGGTGGAGAACGATTCGTCTACAGATTCAGGTCGTCTCAACCTGTACTCTACGGGGTCCAAGACACAGATGCCGTTCCAACTGTCGACGGCCAGGCCGGGCAAGAGCGAGTACCCGTTGCCTCCCCCCGCAGTCGCCTTCCAACCGCCTTCGGCCAAGGATGGGCTTAAGGTCCGATGGAGCAAGGTCAGTCGAGCAAGAGCCCAGGCCAGGCAGAGCCCCCGAGCGACGACGAAAGCGCCTCTGCCTTGGTGGGATGTAGGGCATAGATTGCATCACTGACGCATGCACAACTCTGTACTCGGTCGCATCAGATCAAGAGAAGGATTGGGAATGGCTCCGCTCCAGGTACGTCGAGGACTCGTGTCGGATTCGGTCTGGGGATGAACGTTCCTAGCCCGCGACCCGGGGTGCGACGGTAACGCTGCACACTATATTCGGCACGAAGAGATGGTTTATCATCTTTGGACGAGGGGCACAACTTGACCTTTTCTTGGCCCGAGATTGACGCAATTTGGACGTGTTGCAAAACTTTTGCAGGTGATTCACTAGGAGATCCGACGACCGAAGGGACATCGGACAACGGCAGCTCGTACCGTGAAGGGGGGCTTTCGAGGAGACGAGAGCGAAGAGGCAGCGTCGACGACGACAAGGACGTGGAGGACCAGGGGGTGGATGTCGTCGTTGTCGAAGCACAGGGTGCACCCGAGGATTGGCGACGCGCCGTACCGAGAAGCTCGGGAGGTCAAGGCCCACCCGCGTCGGGAACCAGTCCGGGAGGAACCCATCTCAAGGGCGACGCAACGGCGATGCAGAGTGAGGGCAGCTCGATGCACCATCTGACAACGAACGAGAATATGGGCATCTTTTCGGCCGTGTGGAGCTTCTTACGATGGCGCATATGGGGCATGATATGGTGCGTTCAACACCGGCGAGGCGAACAAGGACTTTCTTCTGAGCTACCCTGGACTTACCATTGTTCTTGCGTGGTCTTGCTGCAGTCGCTTCTTCTTCCCCGCTTACGTTGATGCCAAGGTCGAAGACGGCTTTCAGGAGGAGCAATGGTGGAGCGCAAAATCTGTGAGCTGATTGCAAGGCTTGTGCCAAGGCTCTCTGACCTCGGTGCTCACTGTGTGCGCTTTGCTGGCACAGGTCCATATCTTCGGTTCTTGCTTCCTCGTGTTCAGTTGGGTACTTGCCACCGCGATTCTCCAGAGGCCATGGTCACTGTGGAACAAGATTTCGTTCTACGGAATACAACCAGTGTTCACCATCCCGCTCGCCCCCATGGCTGCACTGGATGTCCCGCGCAGGCGACCATGGCTTTGGCAAACGGTGGCGTTCTGCGCGCTTTGGATTTATGCGATCAATAATGTCATTGACATGTACACTTGCGGGTAGGCCTTTGACGATTACCTAGCTCAATACCTCTGATCAGTGGGGCCTGATGTCATACGCTTGATTTTTCCGCGTATACAGTTTTTACACCACTCGTGCAAGATGCGGCAAGAAGGACTTTTTGGGCACGATGTACTATCCCAGTTGTCAGATTGTCATCGGCCTCTTCGCGCTCGGGCAGAAAAGACTATACGCCTTGATCGGCGCCCTCTCGTGGGTCGTGGTCGTGGGCGCAACACTGCTTCCGCATCGCGTCACCTTCATCCGAAACGTCGTCAACCTCTTGCTCTTCCAGGGTTTCGTCCTATACCTGCACTATATGCGCGAGCTCTCCGACCGACGAATGTATACGCTTCGAGCGGAGCTCAAGATCCAGTATCAAGGCAAAGCACGGGCGCAGCAGAATGAGCGCAAACAGATGGACGCACGTCGCAGGTTCAGCTCGTGAGTGCCTGCACGATTTGGTGGGCGCAGCACGCAGGGCGGCTCCCTAACCAAATTGCTCCTGCTTTTTTCGGACAGGTACATCTTCCACGAGGTTCGCGTGCCGCTTAACACAGCCAGTCTCGTCGTACAGCAGTGGAAAGCACTTGGCCTCATCGACCCCAACTCGGAGGCCGCGGTCGAATTTCAGGCCCTCGACTCGTCGCTGACGGCCATGAGCCAAGTCTTGAACGACACGCTCGACTTCACGCGCATGGAGAGGGGTGGTTTCACCTCGGTCTCGCGGCCGTTCAGTCTCCACGATGTGATGAACTCGATCTTTGGGCCGTTGAAGCTGGATGCGCATGCTCGGGGGCTTGCCTTCGAGACCGCTTTGGACCTGCGCATCGACGATGTCGCAAAGCGGGCCATGTATCCGGATGGTGCGAATGTGGAGCCGATTGCCGAAGGTGACGGTTGGATGATGGGTGACGAGATGAGGGTAAGTATCCGACATGTTCATGTCTTAGGTAGCCGAATCCTGATCCCATCTCTTGTCCCCTCGATCAGCTGCGACAAGTGATCAACAACCTGGCTTCGAACGCTTGCAAGTTCACGCCGGCCGGAGGTACGATCACAATCGTCACTCGCCTCGTCTTTCCCGACCCAGAATGTGGCTCGCCCGACTGGCCCAAACACAGTACCAGCACGGACACGACGGCGGTCGATGGCGATGAATGCAAAGCCACAACCTTGTCTTCGAACCGGCTTGAACAGCACAACGTCGCGACTTCGCCCTCGGCTCCACCACAGAAGAGGGTACTCGTGGCTAGGATAGAGGTTCGAGACACTGGAGTGGGAATCAAAACGCGGGCCATGACGGGCGATCGTAGTCTCTTCTCGGCGTTCGTGCAGACCGAGATTGGGAGACAGCAGGCGGGCAAGGGTACCGGGTAAGCACACGCGTATCGCGCTTCGTGGAGTGGGGAATATGACTGACCAATTTTTGCCTTCGTTGCCCGCCCCCGCAGATTGGGTCTGAGTCTCGTGCGCCAAATCGTGATGCTCAGTGGCGGTCGACTTGGAGTCAAGAGCAAAGTCGGCGAAGGTTCGACGTTCTGGGTCGAGATGCCGTTTGGTGTTGGACCGCAAGCCCGCGAGGTCGACGACGGGTTCCACATGGTCGGGATGCACCTCGAGAAGTCATCGTCATCGCCGTCACCTCCGTCCAACTCAGCTCACTCGTCCGATCTTCGCTTCACGTCATCGCTAGCTTACCGACCGGGTGGACCTGGACTTGGATCGATTGGCGAGAAGGACGGGATCGAGATGAAGCAGACGAGCTACACGTTCTCGCCTCCGAGTTCGATGACGCAGCCCAAGACCTTCATCCCCCTCGGCCGAGACAGCGCAGAAAACACTCCCCCAGCGACACCGCTGCCGCCCTCGGCTGGTCAGCTCGACAACTCTCAGTCCCTGTCTATCTCGACGAGCTTTGCTCGAGAAAAATCGGCTTTCATCTCATCGGCTCTTACCCCCGCGGATGGCGGGCTTCACCGACCTGCGGGACCGAGCCACCTGCTCTCTTCGGCTTCGGCACCGGCGACGATGTTCTCGAGCGGACCGTCGACACCGACCATGTATGCGTCGACAAGTATGAACTCCAGTACAGTAACGCGCACAGTCTCGCCCGTCGCGACCCCAAGTGGTACCGTGATGGTTGGGACCGTGCCCTCGGCTGCTGCGCGCAAATCGGCCGCACTCGAGTTCGCAGATGGCGCACTGCGTGTGCTCGTCGTCGATGACGACATGCTCACGCGTAAGTTGATGAGCCGCATGCTCGAACGTCTCGGTTGCCTCGTCAGCACGGCGGAGAATGGAGCCGTTGCGCTCGACATGCTGCTGGGTCCGGAGAATAGGTCGACGCCCGAGTCGGGAACCATCGGCTCCTCCTTCTCGATGAAAAATATATCCTCGATGCCGATTACGCCGACCGACGTCAACCCGCCTTATCTGTCAATGCCGCCGTCTTATGATATCACATTCCTCGACAATCAGGTGAGTCGTTGGTATGTGAGAACAATTCATTCTGCTCCTGTGCTGACGTTTTCTCTTGAAAATCCATCAGATGCCCGTCACTTCGGGACTTCAAGTCGTCCGAAAAATGCGATTACTGGGTCGCACGGATCTCATCATCGGCGTCACCGCGAACGCACTACGCACCGACCAGGAAGAATATCTCGAACAAGGGGCTTCGTTCGTCCTGACCAAGCCCGTACTCGAAGCGGATCTGAGAAGGTTTTTGATGCTCGCCGATCGAAGGCGAACCGAAGCCAAAAACTCGGTCGCACAACTGCAACGCCAATCGACGTCCGAATCTCGACCCAAGCTTCCCCTTCAGGTTGGTTAAAGACTGTCGACCTGTTCCTTCTGGAAATGGTCGGGCACCTCCTTCACTCACGATTAATCCATTTTCTTGACTCCTCCACTCTTTCTTTCGTTTTGTCGGTAGTCGACTTGCTCCTTCTTCATAGCATATTCATAACCTTGTGTCGCTCTTGCTTGTTGGTCTGTACCGTGTTCTGTTTTTCTTTGTGTGTAGGAAATAGGGGGCTCATCAGTAGCGGGATCGATTCTGGCTGCACCTTGGCAATGTCTATTTCATCATCATGTCGTTCATCCAAGAAAGCTACGTGAGTGGGCCAGCCATTCACTGCCTACCAGGTGCTCTAAGATGTATCTCGACGTCACGAGAGAGCTCGCCGATCGCGATGTCTGAGCCTGTCTGACCGAAGCGGCCTAGGGTGTTTTACGTGGTCCCCCGCCCAACGCGGGTCGGCCTCCACCTGTGCCCCATCCATCACCTCACGGCGCTCTCAGAATGACGCCTCGTATCATTTGCAATGCCGGACCTTCGGTACATGATCTCAAGCCCGTGGCTGTGAGTGATCTGGTCTCTCACATCTCACGATCTTGATCTCGTGGGCTATCCTCTCCTGAGTCGGCGCATGAAGCGAGATATGACGTAACTGCTCTGACCCCGAACTCGTTCGGTCGATCGGTCCGCCGAGTTCGGGCACCAGTGGAAGGATGAGAATGGCCTCGAACCCGCGTCCATCCCGACTGAGCAAACTTTCTTTCTTACAGGTCAACGGGGCACCCATCGAAATCAAAGCAGCAGGTTTCGAAGGCAGAATCTCGGTCCGCCTGAGCAACTTCCATGGCACAGCTCCGGGAGGAGGGGAGGCGCCTTCCAAGCCGAAGACCGAGTATACCACACCGACAGATACGATGAGCATCAGCTTTTGTGGTCGGTTCAATGAGGAGAGCCTGAATGCGGATGATGTACTTTGGGGGAACCAGGTCAATATGGATGGCGCCGATCATGACTTTCCCCAGCGAGTGACTGATTCGATCGAATGCTATCATCGGGACCTGTCGAACAGTGGGAGCAGCCGATCCGAGATTATCTACCTTATGGAACAGCCGCTGCACTCAAGATCGCTCCTCTCATCGATCCCGCGTTGACGCACGACATCTACGCCGATCGACCATGGGCCTTAGTGAGTCGAGATTGGCGAGAGAGATCTAGCCAGGACTTGGGCTGACATGGTCCCTGGTCATCTCGGGCTCTTCTTGCGCAACAAGTCCCCGCTCCTAGCCACGATGCAACACATCCAAGCTGAAGAGACCAATCCCTCCGCCACTATTCCCGACTACACTCCAGGGCCAGTGAACGAAGACATCTCGATCCTTTTCGAGAACGAAGCCGACGCGACGAAACTTCACGGCAAGCCCGATCAACGTCGCAAGTGGATGGCCAACGCCGAGCACCGCAAGCTCGTCAAGCTCAACAAGAAGCATCTCCTGACTTGCGATTTCAGTAACGGATTCATCGACTGTACGCGCGAAGCCACACAGACCATAAAGATTGAGCTCAGCTGATCGATGCGATGTCTTGGGAACTGTAGTTGCGAACCTCTCGCTCAAGCTTCCCGGAGGGCTCAAGTTCTCGCTCGAGAAGTACTGGGATGGGCAACCCGTCACCTTCGTGTGCCGCAAGCGCGAGTCGATCGACCACGTCTACTTCGTCATCACGTTCGAGCTCGAAGGAGACAAGCGAGCACAGCCTAGCCATGAGGAGGTCGAGAAGAAGGAAGAGCAGCCTACATCCGACGAAGTGGTCGAGGCGGTCGATGAGTTGGGTGTCGATTGATAGCAATAGAGTGTATGCTATAGATGGACAAGGCAGCGCGTTGACAATTTCAAAATCACCCGTGTGTACAATGTTTACGCCGTTTCTTCGCTCTAATACTTCATGTTGCCCCTTTTGAAACCCCCTTTGATGCCCATGCAACACTCCCGTCTCTCGCAAAATGAAACACCGCCCCGTCGCAATCTTGGCCCCCAGAAAAGAACCCCTTGAAATCGACCCGCCCCCAATGTATCCCCTCTAAACCTCTGAACGCATCCCCAACGCCATCATTGAAACTATACAACATCGTCATCACAACACCGGTCATTTCACCCTCAACCCCAAATGCTCTGACCAAACTTGGGTCTCCTCTGCCCCTCTTCCCCCGAACTCGCCCTCCTCCCCGCCCCTTCCATCCCTCCACTTGCACCATCACCAAACCCATCCCCTTCAAACCTCCTCCTAATATCGAATGCTTCCTGTCCTCTTTGAGTAACTTGACTCACACCAGGGACGAACGACTTCCTCCTTAATGCATTGGAAGGGTGTAATAAAGCGGCCATGTCGGCATGTTCTGTCGTCGTTGCGGGAGGTGGACTGGGTGGTGAAGGCCCTGAGGCCCATCCGTCCGGTTGAGGAGGGGGTGAGTTCCGATTTGCGGCGTTTGATAATCGAAGAGCGGCCAGGGACGCGTCTAGAGAAGAGGTGGCCGACGTCGCGGCATCCGACGAGGGCGTTGGCTCATCGGTGATGGCCAGTTTCGAAGCAAAGTAACTCTGCTCTGTTCCGGCCCCGCTCGCCGACGCTATTTGACCATTTGCAGGAGGCGTCTTGTTCGAATCTTCCTGTGCCTCATTCGAAGTCGCTTCTGGCGTTTTGGCATCGTTCGAGATCGTCGAACCGATGGGGTATTCGAAGCTAGACGGGTTGGTGTTGTGGTTGACGGGAGGAAGCATGGGGTCGTCGTTATGATTCACAGGTGCACCTGGTGCGGCGTTGATCCCATAGGTCGGGAAAAAGGGTGAACCCATTTGAGGCGAAAACGGTCCAACCCCGGGCGAGAAGAAGGAGGCTGGGTGCAAAGGCGGTGTTTGAGGGAAAGCGCCGAAGGTGAAGGCCGGCATCGAAGGTGTCATAGGAGGTAGACGACCGACCATGGGCGAATACGGTGTACCGGGTGAAAGAGGTCCACCTGCGGGACCGAAGGGATACGAAGGTGGCGGCATCGTGATGCGCTCTGGTCGAGGGACTGGGGCTCGACCTCCGGCGCCTACACCACTAACGACGTTCGTGTTGATCTCTAACCAACTACCGGCCTGTCTCCCTTCACGCTGCTCTTGTTCGGATGTCGAAGAGACGGACGAGTTGACCGAGGCTGCCAAAGGGTGCAGGGATGTCTCGGCACCTTCGAGTTCCGCTCTGTGGGCCTCGCGTACCTCCTCACTCAGCTCGTGTAGCGCCAGAGGCTGTCGATCCTGCAATGTGACCGAGACCATCTCGCGCGTAGCTTGTTGCTGGTATGGATGTGGGTGCTGCGGGTGACCTCGCGACTGGTCCATAGGGCCACCGAACTGCGAGGGCGGGCCCGGTTGAGGTGCCCATCCAACCGGAGGCGGTCCGTACATCGACGGTGGACCCCCAGGACCTCCCGGACCTCCGGGACCGCCTGGACCGCCTGGGCCGCCAGGTCCGGCGTACTTGTCAAAGTGAACTTTGAGCGTCCGACCGTTGAACTCGTAGCCGTTGAACATCTGCACCGCCCTCTCCGCATCGGCCGCATTCGCAAACACGACCGAACCGAATCCCCTACTCCGTCCATCGGGTCCTTGAGCGATGTCGGCGCGCGAGATCGATCCTCCTGCGCCTCGCATCAGATCCTTCAAGTCTTGCCATTGAACATTGAACGGCAAATTTCCGATGAACAATTGTCGACCGTTAAAGGGTGGCGGCCCCGGTGGTCGTTGACCCTGTAACCGTTCAAGAAGACTTTCAGCGCGTCAGTGCAGCTCGCGTGCACACGCCGACGAATGCTGTCCTTTCTGCTCACATATGGTGGTGGCATATGACCTGCCACGGGCATCATCATCATCATCATTGAAGGCATTGGCGGCGGAGGTGGGGCGTGTTGCCCGTTGTAGGGTACCGGTCCTTTGAACTGCTGATTGGGCCGATCCCGACCGTTCGCCGATCCATTCGGATACCCGCCCCGACCCTGCCCACTGTCATTGCGACCACTGATGTCCGGCCGCACATCGCTCCAGTCCAAGTGGCCGTTCGTGGATCCTGGGATTGCAGTCGTGGAGGGCCGAGGCGTTCGGGCGCCTACTCTCAGTTCCGGTGATGAGCCGATCACTTCCACGCTCGAAGGAGCGGTGGTGGTGGACGTAACACTCGAGGGTGCTGGCGATCCGATCAATGAGCTGGAACCAGCGTTCGATGCATTCGACGGTGGGTGGCCGCTTTGGGGTGGTGCGTTCGGGTACGAGTTGTAGGGCATCGTGATGGGTGGGGGAGGTGGGGCACCGTACGGCATCGGCGCACCGGCGTACGGCCACCCGTAGCCCCCCATTTGCGCCGCAGCCTGCTGCTGCTGTTGCTGCACCATCTGGTAATGCGAGGCTTGTTGTTGCAAAGCGTTCTGTCGGTTCGCTTCGGCGAGGGCGATTTCGCCTCGAGGATCGACGGTGTCGACTCGCACGTCGAGCACCCGGGTCTGCCAGGTGTAGCCGTGGTAGACCTCGATCGCCTTGAGGGCATCCTCGTTCCGGGCAAAGAGTACTACGCCGAAACCTCTACTTCGTCTGTGGGGTGAGATGAGTATGACTTATCAATCGAATGAAGCGGCTCTTGTAAGGAGGGCGAGGAGAGGACCTACCCGTCCGTCGGTGACAAGGCGACGTCGGCCCTCAAGACGGTTCCGACCTTGCGACACAAGTCCTTGAGATCCTGCCACCTGACCTTGAAGGGCAAGTTGGAAACAAAGAGCTGGGTCCTGGTGTCGTTGCTGGACTGGGGTACGGGCGGGCCTCGCGACGAGTGCTGGGCGTTTGGTAAGCCGGGACGAGCGCCGTGGTGGTCGGTCGGCCAATGCTGCGGGTGTTGATGCGGATGTAATGGAATATGAATGGGTCCTTTGTTGTTCACAGACGACTCATGGTGTGGTGCAAATGCATGGCCTCTGTGGTCGGTCTGCGCCGACGGCGGGGACGAAGACATGATATCGGCACTCGGGCTGACCCCGGTCGTGCTGGAGCTGGTCACCGCCGGGCCAACAGCAGCAGGATTCGCTGTGGTAGCCGAGGGCGAAGCTTGAGGTTGTGGCGACGGGGTCGAGTACAACTCGACATGCTGCATGTGGGTTCAACCCGACGTCCCAGATCGAGTCAGCTACGGTGAGGTCAAGCGCGGTCGCACGGCGTCGCGCTCGGCGAACGACGACGGCAACCGACGGCCGCGACTTCCACCTGACATTGGTTACTCACAGCTTGATCGAGCCGATCCGGCACCATGACGGTCTGGTGAACTCCACCGAGTCTGCGGTTACAGTCGAGACGCGCACGGGACAGGTACGTAGCACGGAGCAAACCCACGGCGGGGCCAAGCGCAAGAGCATGTCCTGGCAGGCTGGCACCTGGCGTGTTCAGCACCAGTCAGCACCCTTCACGACGAATAAAGTACAAATCTATAACTTGGGAATATCGATATGACTTGTGTTTCGATTGTTTCGTTTCAGCCCCTGTCAATATTCGGCTTCCGAGTCTGAGCTCGGACCCACGGACGGACTTGGCCGAAATTGGTCCGGCAGGTTGACCCGAATGTGTTGTCTTGCCAGATCACCATGCAGGGCCGGTGAAAGAATTTAGTTTGATGAGAATCGTACGTTTGCACGTAAAATCGCGTGTATCGAGTGCTTCAACTCGAATGTGTGACGTATCTCGATCGATCTCCACTTGCTTCCGTCCCAGACCGGCGTCCGGAGAAAGTTCTTCGACTGTTGCACCGCCACCTCGCACACGCGCTCGCCCAGTCGAAGGCTGAGATCTGGCTGGATCGCGCTTCGTCGCTCTTGGTTCTCCTTCGGCTTCCTTCGGCTTCCTCCAGCGACCCCGACCACGAAAAGGCAACAATCATGGTCAGTACACACCTCGAAACTTTGCTCCCTCCTTTTGCACCTCCTTCGCTTAAGGAAACCATTTGCCGAGCAACGACTCCGAGACGCTGCACGAGGGTGGGCCGGGCGAGCTAACCTGTAACCTGTCGAGCACTCGCACCACAGGGGCTCGCATCAGCACTCCTCATGGGCGTGGTCGCGAACCAGCTCAAGCCGATGCTGCAACAACAACTTTCGGGAGGCAGCAAGCCCAGCCAGAATCAGCAGTACCAGCAGCAGCACCCCCAGCAGCAGCAGCAGCAGCAGTACCCACAGCCGCCTCAACAGCAGGGGCAGGCGCAGGCGCAGCAGCAATACTACGGAGCTGCCGCAGCGGGCGCAGGAGCCGCGTATGGAGCTCAACAAGCCTACCAATCACAGCAGCAGTACCAATCACATTGCGGGCCTCCCCAGAGTGAGTCCTCTCCGTCTGAGCGTGGCGCCCAGTTCGAGCTGCGGACTGACGCGAGCTTGTCGTACCGGATAGACGCCTACAACGATCAGTACCCGTCGCAGTATGGTAATGCCGCGCCTTTAAAGGGTATGCTCGTTAGCCCCCGTCTTCCCCAGGCTCCTATCGGGCACTGAAGAACAGGGTTTTACCTCGCCCTCTTTCACTCAGTCATGCCCGAAAATCACGGCGGATACCACCCCGACTACGTCCATCAACAATCACCCCCCCCCCCCACCACAGTACAGTGCGCCACCCCAACAGCAACACGGCGGTCAGCAGTACGGCATCATGCCTTTTCCCGGTGCCGGCGGAGGCATGCCCATGCCTGGAGGATCGATGCCGATGCCGGGACAAGGAGGACAGATGCCCATGCCAGGACAAGGGAATGGAGGATACCAGGATGGCTCGAGAGGGGATCATCGTAAGCGGCCTGAGGCTCACTAGCGACAATTCTTCGGGACCGCAGCTCACCGCTCCAATCTCCCGTGAGCAGATTACGGAACCTTTGCCGCGGGTGCCCTTGGCGTCGCTGCCCTCGGAGCGGGCGCATACGCGTATCAGCATCATCAACATTCACAGCAGGCTGGTGGACCCATCGATTACAACAGGGTGCTCCAGGTTCTTCAGCGCGGCGTCCAAGACCAAGTACGTGCCACCTGAACGTCGAGCCCGGATCCATTACTTATTTTCATTCCGGTACCTCTCCCGTCCGCAGAACCTGTACGCTTTCTACCCTCAAGGCTCCCTCGAGCCTCTGGCCCAACGTATCGTCCAATCAAATGCTCTATCTCAGATCGCTTCGGCGTGGAACGTCCCTTCCGAAACCGTGATCGAACTCGCCCGTCTCGCCTTGTTCGACATCGTGCTCTACGTTGACGACTCGGGGTCGATGAGATTCGAAGAAAATGGCGAGCGTATCACCGACTTGCAGCTGATCGTTAAGCGAGTGACTTCAGCGGCATGTTTGCTGGATACGGATGGGTTGCAGGTGCGTTTGCCAGTTTACCTCAGTGTTTCAGCTCTACGTGAGCTGACACCTGTTAATCTTTCCGGTTGCTCAGATCCGCCTTATGCACTCACAAGGACAACAAATCAACTCGGAGCAAGCCGCGGTCGATCTCATCAGTCGCACCAAATTCAACGGCAACACCCCCCTCGGAACCGAACTACAACGCCAAATCCTCGGACCGCTCGTTGTCGAACCGGCCCGACGAGGCGCATTACGCAAACCCGTCCTCGTCGTCATTCTGACCGATGGCGAACCCAGCGAACCAAGGGATACCCTCGTCCGAGTGCTTAAAAGCACCGACTCTGATCTTCGTCAAACAAGGTACTCGTCCGATGCGGTGTCGTACCAACTTGCGCAGATTGGGAATGATGAGAAGGCTTATCGGTTCTTGAATGAGGTCGATCAAGGGGAGGTGGGCAAGTTGATTGACGTGACGAGCAATTATGAACGCGAGTCGGAGAACTGCAGAAGTGCCAATCCGCCGTGAGTCGTGCACCTTCGAACCATCAGTCGCGCACATGACTGAAAAGAGTTGCGGGTTCACAGATACACTTTGACCCCTGATGGATGGTGTTTGAAGCTGCTTCTAGGAGGCATCGATTCGACCTTTGACGCTCGAGATGAAGGCAGAAAGAGTGGATGGTAGTTTATGAAGCGGATATGGTACTGTCCCGGATTTTGGAAGTGTTGTCAATACCTTATAGTTCTTATCCTGTGACAACGCTGTAACACCCGAGTGGTGCGCGAGAGGATAAATGAACACCGAAGTGTCGTCAAGTTCGGTTACAGATGAATACACTATGTTGTTCTACTTCTAGTTCTTACTATGTTCTACAGTACTATGCTCTACAGAAGACGTATGCGACTTGGCCTCCTCCTCCCCGCCCTTCTCCAAATCGACTCCCCCCCGCTTCGCTCTCTTCTTTCTCTTCCTCTCCTCAAGTATCTGCGTCCCCCGTTCCTTCAACGCCTCCTCATCCTTCCTCACCAAATTCAACCTCTCCATGAAAATCATCGTAATCACGAAATTGAACGCTTGTAAACTCGCGAACACGATGAAGACGACGCGAAAACCTTTGACGTAAGCGGCGATGATCTCGACCTTCTGTTGCGCCGGGAGAGCGAATAAGGTTTGCCCGTCGACGGTCGTAGCTCGCCATATTTCGGTAGGAGAGTCTATGATCTTGCCCACTAGACTTCCTTCAAAGCCTTCGGGTAGTAAGGTGTGTTTGAGGGTATTGTTAATGATCGTCGAGGCGATCGCGAGCGAGAGAGTACCCCCGAAAGCACGAAGGAAATTCCTCGTTGAGGTCGCAACCGACATATCTGCCCTCTGTACGGCCGCTTGAACGGCTACGAGGGACGACTGTAGTGTTTGACCTTGACCGAATCCGGTGATGATCAAGAACCCGACCAGCTTGGCCGTTGAGGAAGATTCGTTCAGAGTCGAGAGAAGCCCAAGGCCAATGGACCAAATCGCATAGCCGCAAACGATGAAAACCTTGTATTCCCCTGTACGAGCGATACCTTGACCGGTGCAGAAGACCATGAGGGTTACCATCATTAAGAGCGGGATGAAGAGGACTCCGGAACGGATCGGGGATACGCCTCGGACGATTTGTAGGAATTGAGGCTGGAGATGTGAGGGAATCAGCACGCGCGGATGCCACGATAAAACTGAAGACGCAAGACGTACAACGTAGAAGACTTGAGCCATGAGAGTCCCTCCGGAGATGGTGGTACTCGCGAAGACTGCGCCGGGAGGTTACGTTCGACACGCGTCAGACGCTTATCAAACCAGCCTGGCACGGATGAAGCGGAATGGGGGGGGGGGGGGGGACTCACCTGAGGCGGCTGTCCGGATCTTGAAGATGTACATCGGGATCACGGGAATTTTGGGGACCTTCCACTCGTACAGGATGAAGACGACGAAGCAGACGAACCCGCCGATAAGACATCCAAGTACCCTGGGTGAATTCCATGCGAAAGTCACACCGCCCCTAACATTCGATCAGACCCCCTACGCGTCAGTCCGGCTGCTGTAATCTAGCACCCGTGGAACAATTAAGACGCACCAATTCAAAGGCAGGAGTATGAGTGTGCAAGCACCAATCGTCAAAAGCGATCCGAGGTAGTCGATCTGTGCGAGCTTGGTTCGCATACTGCCCTTGACGGCTTTCAGCGGCAGGAATATTTGAACGATCACAATGCCAACTGACGAGACATGCGGGAGGTCAGTATACGAGAACTTTTTGGAAACTTTGTGTGCAAGTCTGGCGGCAGCACACTGACTCGGCGCAATGATGACCGTCAACCAGAAGATCCATCGCCAGGACATTTTTTGCGCAAACACTCCGCCGATGATTGGTCCAGCACAATTGGCGAGGATGATGGTCATCTCGGTGATACCTTGGTATTTGCCTCGGTCCTTGAGCGAAACGATGTCCGAGACGATGATGAAGACGAGTGTGATGAGTCCTCCCCCACCCACTCCAGCGAGCGCACGAAAGAAGATCAATTGCTTCATCGTCTGTGCGACACCGCACGCGACCGAGCCAATCGTGAAGACGAGGATGCAGCCTTGTAGCGTGAGTTTGCGACCAAAAATGTCGCTGAAGCGACCCAAGATCGGTTGGAACGCCGTCGTGGTCAGCAAGTACGCGCTTGCTACCCAGGAGCTGCTACGACCGGCGCCAAAATGGGCCGAGATGGTCGGTAACGCGGACGAGAGCATCGATTGATCGAGGAACGAGAGCAGCACGGCCAGCTGCATTGCTGCGAAGACCTGTTGGACATTTTATCAGCGGGATCAGTTCGCGCTGCCATGGGATGTCAAAGGTTGATGGGCGACCGCGTATGGACTCACTATGAGGATTTGTCTAAAAAATGGAAACAAACGCGTGAGGGGAGGTATCGACGTCAGCATGTTCAAGTTCAACTAAACGCTGATGTTGCGGACTCACCTGACTGGGAGATAGTTGGTTTGGTCCTGGAGATTGTTGCTATGCCGTGCCGGCAGCTTCTCGGCGTCGCCCGAAATCTCGGCCGCCGACTCCTGTTGCGACTGGCCGGCGTTCGGCGCTGCGGACGCGACGATGTCTTGTTCGTGGACGGTCACGTCGTCCGGACCATCAATCGAATGTTCGGGTGCGTGTTGGTAGCCAGCTCTGTCAGTATCGACTCGTGCGGAAGGTGCTGTTGAACTCTGCCGCGGCGACGACGATTGAGCCGCGGCGTCCGACGTCAGGCCATCGGAGATAAGTGTCGGCTGCATGCTCTTGGTTGTGAAGGGATCTCAAGGCCTTCAAAGTAGTTCAAGGTCGATCCATAGACGAGAAGGATGGAAGAGAAAGGTTACGTCACTCGTGAATTTGTACCTTGTCGATGATTCGTAAGAGATCCCCCGCAAGAGCGCGGCAACGCCTGCACGGCGGCGACGGCTTGTTCGGCCCGCAACGTACGCTACTGATCGAGCGGGGGCGACGGCGGACTCGCAATTTCAGCGGAGGACTGGGGGTCTCGGATCCGGGTTCTCGTGGGGAAGAGCGCTAGCAAGCTGCAATGCTTGCTTGACGCCGAAAATCGTGCAATTGCGCGGCAACGAAGTTCTTCTCTCCCAGGTGTACCTAAAGTGCCTTTCCCCGCTCAAACGTCGAGCTTGAAAGTTCACCCCGTTCCTGCTCTCCTGAAGTTTTCGGAGGAGCGACGAAATGGCAGCGTGGGGGCTAGAATCAAACCGGCAGTGTCCAAAAGTTGTCTTGTTTCACAGATTGAACTACGTAAGAGAAAAGAAGAAACAGACAGACGTCGAGAACTTCGATAAAGAAATGTGCCGCGAGGCGAGACGTGTAGGGACAGGCATGATGAAGGCTACAGGTGTCGAACGAGCTAGCGGGCTTGCAACAGTGTTGACGGATCAGGCAAGGGACGAGAAGTTGCCGTTGTGGATCCAAGAGTTGAACATGGCAAGGGACTCGACAGGGTGGTCGTAAGGAACCTGTAGGCAAATCGGCGAGGCAGGTTGTCAGATCCTGAGCAGGGCATCATCCGGGAAACTCGTGCGGCCAGACGGCGGCGAAAAGAATAACTCACAAAGTGACCCGAAGCGTCCACGATCGCAAACGCGAGGTTACCGTACTGTCGGAACTCGCCAGCTTGCTTCGCGCCAGCTTCCTTGGCCTCCTGCGAGGCGTACCACGGAGCGAGCTCCTCGGCGTTGAAGCCCTCCTTGCCCTCCCACTCGAGAGCCTCGGTCCACCACTTGTTGCCCGTCCAGTTGGTGCTGCGGGCAGATAGAGACATGATCAGGACATGCGAGAAGAGATGGCGAGCAACAGGCAGTAGTGTTGACTTATCAGATCCAGTCGCGCTTGCCGGCGTAGATAAGGGTTCTGACGCCATTCTCAACCATGTGGGTGACGTGGGGGTAGGTTGCCTTCGATCTGTAAGAACGAACGAGCAAACGCTCAGTTCGGCATGCTGGTGACAGCCCGGCATGATTCGATGCATCATCAACTCACTGGTCACCAGTCGTGGAGAATCGGAAACCAACGGGGTCCGAGCAGCCGATGAACTTCTTGACACCGCCCGACACTTCATTGTCGACGCCGAGCTGGTGACGGATGTCGGCACTACAAGTCGACAAGACACGCTCGTGAGTAAGATAACTCCCACCTGGCCACAAGCTTGATCATCGACCTACCGGTTGAGCCACTTGGCAACGTCGGGCTCCTCGGCGTAGCCTCCGAACTTCTCCATGTCGTAGGGATTGCGACCGGTCTCGTAATACCTAGTAGTCGGCGACGACGGATCAGCAAAAGGACACATTATCTACTGCAAAAAGAGCTTACCTCTCGGTTTGAGTCGCCTCGCAGTACTGGTTCGCACTGAGGCACACAGCGGCGTCGGTAGGCTACACGAAGGATGGACAAAGCTTTCGTATCAGCGTGAGCACCGTCCTGGCGCATGTCGTCTCCACTCACGTCATCGTAGCACTTCTGGATGAGCGCTTGGCAGCGGGGGAGAGCGGCGGCCATCGACGCGCAGTCCTTGGCATCGACGTAAGGGCCGTAGCCAGTCGAGTTCGTGCAGCCGGTTGGGAAGTAGGCGCCGTACTGCATTTTGGGGTTGGTGCTGCAGGAACGTGATAAAGTTCCGGGGTCAACCGACAGCAACCAAGCGTCATGGAACAGTGAGTGACTTACAAGCCGTTGCCGATAAGAACACCTTGCAGGCTGATCTTGGGCTTGCCGTTGAGCTCGTTCTTGAGATTCTGAGTCACGATATAGTCGGCGAAAACGGGGATGTAACGACCGGCGTAGGACTCGCCGGCGATGAAGAAAGGTCGACCACCGAACTTGTCGGCGTAGTTCTCGAAGAAAATGGTCAAGAAGGCAAACACCTGTTGCCGACAGATCACATTTATGATCGTATTCAGGAGATGTCAGGGTCTCGCTCGGAAAATGATCAAGATCAAATCGAGGCAAACTCACGTCCTCGGCAGCAGCCTCGGTCGTCCAGGTGCCCTTATCGCCATTCTCGGCGTAGGAGTATCCAACACCAACGGGCTGGTCGAGGAAGATGAGCGAAGCGTTGTTGTTCCATGACCAGGGGTTGCGGGCGGGCACGTGTTCGGGAGCGCGAATTCCGCACGGACCGAGTTCCATCAGCAGACCGGTGAAGGACGAGCAGCCGGGTCCGCCGTTGAGCCACATGACGACCGGGTCGTTCTTGGGGTCATTGCGAGAGTCGAACTGCCAGAAGTAGAAATGACGGCCGTTGGCGGTATCGAGATAGCCACTCTTTTGCTCAACATCGCTGAGAGTAGGTTCGGAGGTCGGCCGCGGGCGGAGGTCAGCGAAACAAGTTCTGTAGCGCCGTCTCGGTTCTCGACGACACCACACTCACGGATCACACAGTCCTTTGGGAGTGCGAGCTCGGACTCGGTGCTCGGGATGGTCGGCCGAGTAGAGGACCTCGAAGTCGTTTTGAGGGTTTTCGGGCGTGGTCAAGAACGCCGAGGCGACGGGGCTGCGAAGGGGTGGTGGATACCGTATCTCAGCAGGCGAGACCTTTTGGGCCGAAAATGACACCTTTCGAACGATTGAGACTGACGCAGGGGTCGTGAAGGGGAGCTGGTTTGCAGGAAGCGCTGCAACGACGGGCAAGAGCGCCGCCAAGGCGCTGAGGACGAGCACTGTGCAGTGGGCGGAGCACCAAAGACGACCACACGGTCAGCTTGGTCAGGTGGCTTAGATCACGAAACGTAGTTGAACTCGCTTTTAAAAGGTGTGATGTTGGACAGACGGGTTGGAACGAAGAAGAGCGAGCGGAGAAGTGCGAAATTGCTCGACTTCGCAAACGATTCTCGCTGGCCCTCGCTGGCCCCGGCATCCCGTCAGCCCGACTAGCCCGACGGGTCTCGCAAAGTCGGCCCTTAGTAGTGAGCGGCCGAGTTTCTTTTAGTGCGCGCGACTCTGGTCCGTGGGCCCAACATAAAAATCAACCATTACAGCATTGGTGTATTTTCAAATTTTCTGATTTCACTCGCCTTTTTGTGCCAGCCGTAGGATCAGTGTGAAGATTTTGTCCCTCACGTGAAATAGGCGTTGGGGTATCGGTTCGGCTGCCGCCCGGTTGCCACGGAGAGTGCATAGATCCAGCCATGCCAGCTGAGCTTGGTGCCTGATGCGACAAATCCCACGTAATCGGGTCTGCGGTGATGTAACGAGAGTAGGTGATTGTCGAAGAAATAGTTTGATGCCTCTGCGGGAGACTCCCTGGAAGAACCTTCTCATCACCACACCAGAAGAACATTCGAGGCAAACTTTCTCTCTCAATCAAGCCAAGCTTGCGCCGCGCCTCGGACGATTGAATTTGAGCCGAGTTGAGTGATCTCGCAGATTGGGAAGCGCTTCGCCGGCCGTCAATCTCACGACATCGCTCCCACCACTTGCAAGTCGCTGACACGCACAGGTACTACTTCTCTGGTACCCGTACTTACTACTCTTGAGCTCGCACCAGCCATTGAGTAGCTCGTTGGCTTTCGTCTAGTGCCGCGGAGGACCGAAGCGACGAGGACTGCGAGCTATTCGTCCGGACTCGACCTCTTTCGTAACATCGCAGCTCAAGGGCCGCTTCAAGCCGCTCGCCTGCTAGCACGCTACAGCGACGGTATTAGCAGCATTCTGATTCCCTATAAACCAGACCGCAAGAACCTCATGCCTCCTCACACGGCGACTCGAGCCTAGACCCCTCCTCACCATCGCTTCCCCCCCACACGACCCCGGCGTGAGGAGGCGACACTCCACCGCAACTTTGCTCTTGGCTCGGGGTTGTGGGCCACACACAGTCCACCATTCTCTGTCAGGATGGCACAAGTTCCTCCGCCATTTTATTTGACCTACATCCCGCCGGCTGCCCCTTTGCCTTCTTGGCTGAAGTATACCTCCTCGCCCATCGCAACATCGACGCTGTATTACACGGTCGAAACTCTGCTGGACGGAACGCCGACGGTACAATCGGGCGCGGTCGTCGTGACAAAGTATTTGACTCAAATCATTCAACTTCCATTAACTGTGGATGTGCCTTATAAAGTCGCGGCTCCCTACACGAATGCCGGAGGAACGGGTCCCACGGTGGTCAGCATCCTTGGTGCGACGGGGTCAGGGGCCACTTTTGTTCTCGCCGCCTCGATGGTCAGCGCGGCTACGCCGACTGCCGCGCCCTTCCCCACACCAGCAGCTGCGCCCCAGGGTAAGTTTCACATGAGCGCGTTTTCTTTCCGAAATTTTAGAAGCCGCTGACTCATCTGCTTTGCACGTGAGCAGAACCTGCGACCACGGCACAGCCCGTTTCCGCGCCCACCGATGCGACCCCTTCCGCGTCTAGCTTCAACAACGTGTCCGTGTCCGTCCCTAGTGCCACTAACGGGGCAGCCATCGATCCTTCTTCGGCCAGCAATACTTTACCGGCTCCTCCAACTTCAACTATTCCAACGTTGGATTCTGCAGCGTTCCCAGCCACTCCGGCGCAGTCGGATACTCCAACTTCCGATTCTGCTTCATCTCCAGCCACTCCGCAGACAGGTAGGTTCACATCTCGAAGAGACATGCGAGGTTCTGGGTACTAACATTGCTTGCTGTTGAATTCGCGCATCAGCCGCAAGTCCATCCGATGGGCCTGCGATACCGTCTCCGAGCATACCCTCTTCAAGCGCACCCTCTCCGAGCACCACTTCCACCGGAAATACCCCTCCTGTCGCTATGCTAACCTATATGACGGATTCCGAGGGCGTTGCCATGCTCACATTCGTCACTGACGGCACTTCGGACGGCCTCTTGACCATGTCGAGCTCGACTTCGACAACGCCAGCAATCACCATCACTGGACCTGCGACTGCCGTACCTCGTTCCTTGTCGAGTCAACTCAACGGCGGCGAGATCGCCGGCATCGTGATCGGGTGCCTCATCTGCGCCTTTCTCGTCTTCGTCATCTTCGTGTTGTGCTTCATTCGTCGACGCAGAGCATCGAGGCAACAGGCACCTGGGACTCATTACTGGGAATTTGCGCATTCGAGACAGGTCCCCTCGGAAGTCTCGCCCGTGCTTTCGAGTCGTCAAAACAGCGCCCCGACCACTGGTGAGAGTGGATCTCGGTCCGAACGATTCTTGGGGATCCTCGGGATCAGGAGGGGAAGTAATCGTAGTCAAGAAGGCACGGCTCCCCACACAGGCGATGGAAACGAGAGCTTTGGTGGTGGAAGGAGCAGTGGACCCCTTTCGATCGGCTCGAGGGATGGAGTAGGGCCGATGATGCGTGAAGTGACGATGGGTGGACCAGCGCCGATGACACCGCGCCGCGGCGAAAGGGGGACGCTTCTCGGCGCCTTCCACGAGCACCTCGACTCGTCAAGCAACGAGTATGAACCCGAGTCCCGCAACCAATTCGGCACCGACCCGGATGGTTATGAAGAGTATTCGCAACGAGGTTTCGGTTCCCACCACCAGCGCAGCGCGTTGGACGCTTTAGTCGCCACGTCAATGTTGAAAGGGCTCGAAGACGATTGGCAACCCAACTCGCCGATGACACCCCTGCTGGTGCGCAACAGCGATCCCAACTCGTCCAGGTTGGCTACGCCGCCGCGGGATCTCGACAGCCGAGCTCGAAAACCTCCCAAGCGTCGACCCGTGTCGGAGATGGGGTGGTTGAGCGGTCGAGGTAGTATCGATCCCTCGACTAAAAGCTCTCGAGTAAGCAGCGTGCCGACATTTGGGAGCCGAAACTCGGGAGGAGGCAGCAGTGGGAGAGCCAAGAGAGGATCAAAAGGGTTGGATGTACCCTTGAGTCGTTCGGCATCGGTGGGCAACATCTCGAGGGAAGGAAGTCGAGGAGTGAGCCTTGACCATAGCCCAAACCTGAACGAGCTCTTTTATACCAGTGAGTCTGTCTTGAGAGGAACCGACGTTTTCGCCTAACCTGCCGCTGATCCGCAGCTCGATGTTCCAGCCCCGAGATGGACAGGAGGTCTTTCGCACACGGTGATGGGGACCCCTCCGCGTCGCATGGTCATTGACAACAACGATCGCAACTCACCCTACCGTTCGCCCTACCGTGATATTCCCTACATCATCCCATCACAAGATGAGCGACATCCGTCGATGACACCGCCGGCAACTTCGGGCACAGGCGCCGGATCCGCTCTCCTCGACCGCATCGCTGCAGGGTGGGGTTCGACTCTGAGCGGCCTAGGTCTGGCGCCTGCTCCGGCAATTTCAGCTCGACAAAGAGAACGATCTCGGACTTCCAGCGCCGGGGATCATAGCCTAATGGATCCTTTCGCCTCGCACGGGATGATGAGCCCGAGTGCTTCGGCGCCATTGATACTCGATCATCAGTCCTCGCCTTCGCGCTCACTGCGGAGAGGTCTTCGTGGCCCACGGGAGCCTTCGAACAGGAGCACGATACAGGGTCGAAGGTCGCTGACGTTCGGGGAGCCCATCCAAGTTCCCCCGGTCTCGATGGCGGGGTCGATTTCCGACTTCAATCATACGACAGAGAACGCGTCGGCTCGCCCCGACTCGGAGAGCGAGAATGGCATCTTTGCGGACGCGGTCGAGTCAGGAGAGGATGCGGGCGAGGATGGCGACGAATACGATTGCAGCAATCACCGGTTATCAATGGGAGGCAGCAGCATTTATGGCGGGTTGAGATCGGGGACCCCCCATGACACAGACGCCGAGGATGATTTCGCTCCTCGACCCTACCGAGCTTCGCACTTGAGCTCGGCTCCGAGATCATGGAGCACTACGATACCCGACATTCGAGATTTCAGATCCGTAACTTCGGAGAGTCTCAATGCACGAGGAGTGTGAGTTCATGTCCGCACCCTCATCGAAGCAGGCGGAAGCTAGGCTAAACCCTCCTCACTTGGTGCCCTCTCCTTGCAGCAGCGCAACCGATAATACCGCGCAAGGATGGCAAGATACGGACCCGAAATCCGCGTCCGAATTTGGCCTGAAACCCTATCCAACCATGAGTCGTGGTGCAGAGTATGACCCGTTCATCGCACATGGCCACCGAGGCTCAACCTCGACCTCGCGGAGTCTGGGACCAGGGCGTAGCCCATCGATCAATTCCGGCCAAGGCAGCTCACCTGCCACGCTGTATCCGGGGTCATCACCTCAGACGGGACAGACACGATTCCCGGGAGGTGATGAGCTGAACAGAAGGAATACGCTCGGCCGAGGAGACGAGCTTGAGAGGCTAATGATCGGCAAGGCGCTGTGAAAACTCGGCTTTCTAGGGGCAATAAATATGAGGGGGAGATGGGTTACTTAGATTTGTTGGGATGGAAAAAGCACCTCGGCCCACACCTGCTCCGGTGACCCGAGGAAGCATCCAAGGATCAACACCTGTCCGTCTTTTCTTCTGCTACGTTTACCGTTTTGACACCCCTATATCTTGTTTACTCTTATTGGCGTTGCTCCGTGCAATACAATGTACCATGCCGCGGATATTGCCACAATGACGCGGTGCAGCCTCTCCGATCGGGCGTGTCGCTCTTCGATCTCGATAGAGCCCACAGTCCAACCTAGTCCAACTTGCCCGTGCCAGCCCGTGCAGGCCCGAGGTAGCCGGGCGAGCCGGTTGGCTGCTTGCCGTCATTCCATCCCAGCGGTCCAACTGCAAGTCGTCTGTTCTCAGCAAGCAGCCAGGCATCATCAGTGAGTTTTGACGTCAACCACTCGATGCAACCCATCATGGAGTAACTACCTTTCGCGAGACCTCTGATAGCGCATCCGCCGTCGACGTTGGTTTCCACTGCAACTTCTTGAAGCTCGATTCGGTCCAGCTCACTCATTACCTCTCATTACTAGCTGCCCTAACCCGTACCTCGCCAGACCGCGCCCGCGCCTACGCCTATCTCATTCGACGTCAGGCACCGTCAGCATGTCGTCTTCTGCACAATCGCGTCTCTCGCAAGTGTCTTCCCAAATGAGTTCAACTCAAGATGGTCAGTCGTTCGATCCGGCCAGGATCTCGCTTGAGCATCTTCTGCTGCAGCCATCCCTGCCCTGCAGTCGTATCTCCCATCTGACGCAGCCCCACTTTCCCTCCCTCATGCGCACTCACGACCACCACCACGCGCTGCCCGGCTCCGGCGCGACCGCTCGACCGCTCGACCGCTCGACCGCTCGAATGACCCGACCCGACTCGCCCCTTCATTGTATTCTTGGCGTGCCAATTCGCAGTATTTGCCGAGACACCGCTCACACCCCGGATGCGATTTTCGCGTTAACGGCCAACTACAAGGCCGACTCGTTCGCGCAAAAGGTCAACCTCGGTATCGGCGCTTACAGGACAAACGAGGGCAAGCCTTACGTGCTCCCCGTTGTCCGCAAGGTAAGCCATCCGGATTGCATCGCTTCAATGGGGGAAGTTGCAAGCCATTCGACTGGAGGCATACCGCACGATGAGCAGTACAGCGTTACATTGGACTTGATCGACTTGGGCTGCGCCATCCCGGACCCCAACCCCCGGTGCCCACGTTCAATCGCTCGGCAACGCTCGGCATCATCTTCATCGCACTATGTCGACTCCGGGTGGGCTTTGTAATTGTCGATGCTATTTAGAATACAAGATAGACGTATCGTCGACTGGACAGCTTCGTCCGCAGCGCGCAACGCGAGAGGGCCGCAGATCGATGAGACTGCTTCCCACCTCGACCGACTTGACTCGATTGGCCGGGGCCGCTCGATACAAGGCTCGTTCCCATCCCTCGCGCGCTCTTGACTGATGCAGTTACGTCATCTCTGCTTCCATCGTCACAGGCCAAGTTGGAGATCGCGCAAGATGAAACACTCGACCACGAATACCTCCCATCGCCGGCCTGCCGACCTTCACCCAAGAGACGAGCAAGCTCATCTTTGGCGCCGACAGTGCCGCTCTCAAGGAGGGCCGAGTGTCTACGTAGGTGGCTTGCCACGCGCTCGAAGTGAGGAAGTGCTTCCATTCTGACGCTTTACATCGTCTGTGATGCAACCCCACAGTATTCAGACCATCTCCGGTACCGGCGCAAACCACACTGGAGCGGCATTCCTCGAGCGATTCTACGGGCCGTGGAGGGGCAAGTCGCAGAAGGAGAAGGTCGTCTACGTGTCCAATCCTACCTGGGGTGAGTCGAGGTGTGGTTACGGGATGCTATCGGCGACTCAAACCTGACCAGACCCCGATCCATCCCCACAGCCAACCACAAGTCGATCTTAACGAACGTCCGGTGCACGGCCGTCGACTACCCTTACTACGACCCCCAAACGATCGGTCTCGCTTTCGACAAGTTCACCGCTTTCTTGAACGAGGCACCACCTCAGTCGGTCTTCCTCTTGCACGCGTGCGCCCACAACCCGACCGGTGTCGACCCGACTCGTGACCAGTGGAAGCATATCGCCGACATTTTCCAGGCCAAAGGACACTATGCTTCTTCGATTGTGCCTACCAGGTAGGTTGATTATACCCTTGCGGGCGGAAGATGTGGGGGTGCTCAAGACGATCTGGCACTGACGAATAGTCGAATTCGCCTTCTCACTCGCACAGGGCTTTGCCTCGGGCGACCTCGACAACGACGCCTGGGCCGTGCGCCACTTCGTTTCGCGGAGCATTCCCCTGCTCGTTTGCCAGTCTTACGCCAAAAATGCGGGTCTCTACGGCGAGCGTATCGGTGCGCTCAACATCGTGGCTGCGCACAAGGGCGACGTCGAAGGTGGTTCGGACCGAATCGAGTCGCAGCTGTTGCTGCTGCAGCGATCCGAGATTTCGAACCCTCCGACGTACGGTGCACGCATCGTGGCTCTGATCCTTAGCAAACCCGAGCTGTTCGAGGAGTGGAAGCGGGACATCAGGGGCATGGCTGAACGAATCATCGAGATGCGTCAGCAATTGTACAATCTGCTCGTGGGGAAGTACAAGACCCCTGCTCCCGATCGAACGGCTGGAAGCACATCACGTCGCAAATCGGCATGTTCTCTTTCACCGGGTTGAATCGTAAGTCGCAGTCTATGCTCGAAGTTTGGCTCGTTTCAACACCCAGCTCACCCCCTCCCCCGGCTGGCTTTTATGCTCAGCCGCTCATGCAAGGCGCTCTTGGAGAAGGGTCACATCTACCTCACCGCGAACGGTCGCATCAGTATGGCCGGACTGAACGCCAACAACGTCGATTACTTTGCTCAGTGCGTCGACAAGGCCGTCCGAGGTACCCTTTAAGCCCGGGAGGTGATAGTTCAGCGTAGATTTTTAGCTCGCGCCGCCGCGCCCCCCCTTTCTTGCAATTTGTTCTGGCTCTTCGGAGCTTTCTGTGGAACGAATGTGGATGAGTATCTGCTGCGTCCGCCCCAAAATCGGGAGAAAGATACCGATTCGGGCCAGATTTCCAGTTTGGCCCCTATCGCCTCAAAGCAGAGCCCCATCCTTTTAGGATGTGTCTCCTCGACCAATGGGGCTGACCACTGCAGTGAATCAGAAATGTCGGTTGACTGCCTGTGCCGGGAATGAGCCGATCCATCTGATGTAGCACACGAGGACCAATCCGAGCCAAGCTCTCGCTCTCGCTCGCGACCTCATCGAAGTCAGCCTACCAACTTTTCCTTCCTGCACTGCCCCAAGTCTCAACTTGAAGGAGGAAGGGATTGCCCCTTTTTGGCGAATCATACCGCCTCCTAAGCCCGCATTCGAGCTGAAGGACGTGACGTCCCTTCGATCGAACAAACGACTGTTTAAGTTTTGCCTGCAGTGCGCCTGTCCGTCAATCCGTGGTCGTACTCGGAGGAAGAAGGTGCCCCCACTGCAGCCCGTATCGGATCCTTTGCTCGAGCGAATCGTCCACCAGCGCCAGGCGGTGCCTCTAGTCTAAATTGGGAACTAAACTCGAACCTCTCCGGGCCCGGGCTGGTGGAGTAGTCAGCCCTGAGCTTGTGGAGGTTGTCGCAGCGCGTATGCCGAACGGACTTTTTTGTTCGCAATTTCGAGCCTGAAAGCTAAAAGTGTGTAGCGGGTATCTACCGTCACATCTGATTTTCTTGATTAGGCCGGTCATACTGATCGGGGTTACCCTAAAGGGCCTAAAGCAGAGGGAGAGGCTTGCGTGATGACGAAGGCAAGGAAACTTGGAACTTCCCCTTAGCCTGCAGTGCGTCGTGTGGGGGGGGCGACTCTGGGAGAGGATGACTGGGCTAGCCCCCTCCCCCATGGTCGATCGCCTCGATTACTTTTGATCGCTCGACAGCCGAGGATCCATCGCCGCGAGGAGGTCACTACTCGCTTCTAGCTCACAACGAACACAAGCTCACCGTCACCTTCCCGATGACTCCCCTGCCATCACGCTGGTATGGCTCTTGCTCGCAAGCGCGAGTGCTCCTGTGGCGGTCCATTCGCTGTCGTCGCATTCGCCGCGAGATCTCTACTCGCACCCACAGTTCAAATTGTCGTCAGCGAACAAGTCGCGTTGAACGATACAATACCCAACCTACTATCCCAAGCCAAGGCCGTATCTGTGAGTGTTACGTTCAAAGGCGCGCTCGTCACCATGTCGTGGCCGAATCGACGGACCAAGTGGGGGCCGGAGTCTGGTGTGCGTGCCTCGAATGACGTGTCCTGACCCCACCTCCCTTCCCCACCTCCCTTGACCTCACCAGACGATATCGCGAATGTTCACGTCCTCCGAACGGCCTCGGGACAAGCCTTCCTCTGCACTGTCCCTTCCGTGAGCGAAGATGAGTCGAACACTCGGTCAAGGAATCGACAAGGATGCGTCGTCGGCAGGAGGAACGCGAGCGGGGTTGGAGAATGGCTGGCGTTATGGAGCCGTTGAGGACGCAATGCTTGTATTCAAAGAAGAACTGGTTCAGTGAGTGCGCGTCTTCTCTCTATGATTCGGGAACTCGGTCTAGATAAGCTGACACATCGACGATCGTCCCGAACTTCCCCCACACCGGTTCGACGCACCGTTCCCATCCGCTTCAGCTACAGCTTTTGGTGATGTCTACACCCTGCATATCACGAATGGCAACATACTTGATACGATGTTTCTCTTCTCAGCTACGGCAAGCACATCCGACAATTTCATGAACTCCGATCGCCGGCTCGGTCGAACCCTCGAAGACTCAACAACTGTCCTACACACTCGGACGATACCCCGCACCCCAATCCGCGATCGAAAAGGTCTCACCACCTCGACATGTAGGCGCAGGTACGGCGAACCACAACGGTCGAGCCCATCCGGCGACTTTGGCACCGGGTACGATCTCTTCGGTCTCGACGAGCGCGCCGGGGACGTTGGGGGAGGACCGGAGCTGGGCTTGGGCGACGATAAGGGGGTTGTACCTCACTCAGATTGGGATGATGGTACGATTGCGACAAGACGGATTACCGAGGGAGGTCGAAGTGCAGGTGAGCTTTTTCTTTACTTCCGCGGTCCAGGAGCGAGAAAAAGGCTTTGCTCGATCTGACTCGAAACGTTCCTCACCAACAGTTTCATTGCAACACGCAAACGATCGATCGCATCGCACTCATCCGAGAAACGGCCAGTGAGTGCTTCCCACCTCTGAAACGAAAGCTTTCAGTATTTGATATCTGACCGGTCCAACACCCTTAGTCTGCCGCTACGTCATGATCATCCACACCCCACGGCTCTGCAGCGAGCCCGTCTTCTCGAACGACAAAGAACGTCTTCCTCATCGGAAAGAGGTCCTTCGGCGATCGAATGCCGAGCCGTCGTTCGTCAATTGAGAGAAAGCGTCGATGCGCCCAAAGTGCCGACGGGACCGCCGATCGTTCGAGACGATCAGAGGTGTTGGCGGACCATCGACTACCCAAGAAAACGTATCCTACCGTACCGGCGACGGTACCACAACCTCAAAAACAACAAAATCAAGCACCACCTCAACGAATCGCACCAGAGGAGATCGGAACCGACCTTGATGCTCCGAAGGACACGAGGGAGGGGAGGACTGGGGGCAAAGTATCGACGTCGAATTGGTGTACGACCCGACAACGGGTGAAGTACTCGAAGCTGCCATCTTGGCTCCTATCGAAAGTGAAGCCGGTTCGATAAGCCCCCCACCCCATAGTACTGCAGACGATGCTCAGCCGAATGTCGTGGGTCAAGAAGCGGCTTCCTTGGAGGAGATGAAGGAACAGTTGTTGGCTCAACTTGGTGCGAAAGCAGGGAAGACGAAGGAGGTGGAAGAGGAGAAAGAGGATGATTATAAGTTGGGTCGGGTGGAGAATATGCAAGAATTGGCCAAGGCTTTGAATGCGCTTCTCTTACCTGGGGATGGGCGGGCGGGGAGGGCCAGGACTTGTTGCTGGTGCTGGTGCTGCTGGGGATGGAGGCGGAGGTGTAGGACAAGGAGGGCAGGAGCAGGAGCAGAAGGGAGGATCATCAAACCCTTCGTTTATACCTGTCGACGCACCGGGCGGTCTAGAAGGCGCCGTCAAAGCCGCCTTGGAACAGATCACAGCATTGCCCGGAGCAGGAGTAGGAGGTGTAGGGGGCAGAGAGGGTCCCCCTGCTGGACCTATTGGGTATGATGGGGATGAGGATGTTGGGAAGAAGGGGTTGGAGGAGGTCAAGGTTTCGAAGGAGTATGAGAAGTTGACGGAGGCTTTTGGGAGGAAATGGGAGGGCGCCGAAGGGGAAGAAGGAGAGGAGGAAGGGCAAGAGAGGAGGAGGGATGAACTTTGAGAGGCCTTCGGTTCGGATAGAAGCCTTCTTTCACTGTTCGCTCGTAGGACCCGCATGTTCTTCGTGCTGGTTGCTGCAAATATCGCATTCTTTCGCACATTGGGTGGTTGGGTAGTCAGATTACAAGACAGAGAAGAAGAGGTGGGTGTCTGTTATGGGGATACAAAGGAAAGAAAATGCATTCTATAAACCACTCCACTTATGCCTCGCCGTTCAACCCCTTCCTCGCCAATGTCCCCGGGATATCCGGTAAACCCATTCAGTTGTCCCTGCACCACAATGGTCGGTTTGCCACTCCTCTTCCGATCCCCCACGATCGAACTCATGTTGGGTCTCAAAACCCTCCCTGCAACTCTATAGATATCGTTCAAGCTGACTTGATCGATCAAGGCGACCATTTCCTGCATAGGCGTTTTCTTCCCGTGAACTTGAACTTGTCGTCCCAAATCCTCGACTTGAACCATTCGAGATTCCAATGCCATCATCAACGAACTCTTCAACTGATTCCTGGCCCTTTGAACGTCGCCATGATCGATCCCTCCCCTCGTCGGTCGAGTGATGGCGTCGAGTTCGTTAGCCAAGACCCAGGGAGCCGAAGCGATCCATGTAGGGTTCACGGCGATACTTAGACCGAAGAGACCCGAATCAAAGATAGCAATGATGGAAGGCGGCGCAGAAATCGACGGCGT
>QPFY01000025.1:0-183222 GCA_003665825.1 Microbotryum silenes-acaulis
TCGTGCAACAAATGTTCCGACAAACCCCCGGCTCGCGGCGTCGATGAGACTCTCCAATTCGATCAAGAAAGAGATGAGGGATTGCATTCGTGTGAGTGGTTGGCGTTGAGGTGAGCGATTGCAGTTCCCGCTGAATACTATCTGGAAGAAGAACTCACCACACTCATCGGTCGGGTTACGAGAGGGCGATCGGGGTGATTGGGCGATGCGGTGACCGAGCACGTGTCCGACCGAGTACGCTCGAGCGATGCATCGACGTGAGCTAGCACGCTGCTGAGAGTGACCGCGCCCTCTCAGGTGGCGGTTTTAGTTATCGTGTTGAAGATGGCAGTGTTGGACTCGTTGTTAACCGTGTTGTGCGACGTCGCGCCGTCGGCTTGAGGTGACACGTTGAGCTGTAGGTGAGGGAGATCGAGGTGCATCTTGCAGATTGAATGGCGCATGTGAACGATGCGAAAGCATGTGGCGTCGAGTTGTGGCGTGGTGCGGTCAGTGCGGTGCCGAGTCAAGGGGTGCGAGTGAGCAGTGAGTGGGGAGAGGGAAAGGGGTGTTGGCGCGCGAACGTGAAGTCGAGCCTATCAACTCATTGTCGGCGCAAGATCCCGAGGCTCGGCGCACTCGGCTGTGAGATCGGTCTCCGATTTGCTCAAGTCCAGTCAACCTGTTGCACTTCAAGATTCAAAGGTCCAACAAGGATGCGAGAGACCTTCAGGGCTAGAGAGAGCAAGTACTTTCGAGGTTAGTGCGTATCAGCGCTTGTCGACACGGGCCGTTCGACTGGCAATCGGCCAGCGTCCGCGGCGACAAAGTCAATTCGTGCAGGTCACTCTAAGCGGCCTGTACTATTGATACTCCTATACTAAAAGACTGTTCTTGGAATTTAGACGAGCTGTGTCGGAAGATTTGAGGTGAAGACATCGTATTCAGGAGCAGATCTTTGATCCGATTACAAGCGAGGTCATCGCGCGATGGCAGACGACTCGGAGACTCAGAGCCACGCCGGGCGTGTCCCGTAAGCAGGTCTTTGTCTCTTGCAGACCGCAATTCTGTGAAATGCGTCAAGAGGTGAGTTGACTTCTCAGGTGATATCTGGCGGCGTGAAAACAGCGTGAGCGTAGGTTTCCTACAAGAGATCGTCGGTGAAACTATGACGCGGTCGACACTTCATTCGCGGACAAACTTTAGTTCGGACGCCTTCAATGATGATTGCAGTGCTCTGAGAGGTCGATCTGACGACTCTTTTCCGGTAAAAAGTCATGCGTATGAAATAGAGTTCAGGGATATGGTGATGGCGCCGAGAAGATCGTCCATTTAGCACTGTCGGCGGAAGAACTCGATCGTCGCCCAGCCGAGAGACACGGGGTGACGCATCGACTCGTTCTCACTGGCCCCTCCTGCAGACAAATGCTTCCCACTCTCAGAGAACACTCGAATATGCGAAAAAACGGCGGGTCGATCGGCGTGCCGTGCTAAATTGGGAGGTTGATGCAGTATTTTCCTCGGCACCGTTCTCCGAGATCAAAAAGCAAAAGTGATGCCGCAGCACACCCGATCTCGGTCGAGCGGGTCCTTTCAATCGGGTCACTGCTGCAAGCAATACAACTCGAATTGGAGCATGCTTCAAGCTGTCTGACTCCGGTTGACAGACCTATTACATGATGACCACCGTGTTGAAGTCAATTTCGACTTCTGATCGAGTTGAAAAGTCGCGCAAGGACTCGGAGATACTCTCGATCGCGCAAACTCGGCTCCTTTACTTTTCGCTGGTCGATCGGATCGTGATCCTTCGACGATCGAAGGAGGACCTTTATAGTTGAATTTCTTAGCGTTGACGGAAGAATCCATGGGGTGCTTTGCGGTGTCAAAGCTTATTTTTAGTCAGGATCGTCGGTGACGGATGCGGGCGGCAGAGGTTCGGCTTTACGAGAAAGCCGAGGAACCCTCCGGTCTCGAATCACGGCATGCCGCTGCAAGCAGCTGTTTTTCACACTTATTTACTTGCTATAGTCGTAAAAAGGCTATTGTAAAAGGCTAGGGATGCGATTGCAAGGTTGAAGGTCACTCTAAACGGACGGCGGCAGGTCAGCTCGGTCGGCAGCAGCGACGAGTACGCATGGCAACATGAGCAACGAATACGATCAATCCAGTGGGTCACTGTGACGTACTCCGATATAGTTTTGATTGCGTTCAGCAGTTGGTAGTCCAGCGCTCATGTTAGATTTGATTCAAGAACATTCCATTGAAGTCGTTTGCGCGAGAACCATGTCGGAGGCCGCAGGAAAACCCGGCAAGAATGGGTCAAGAAGATCCAAAGGTTCTCAGACACGCACATGAGCTCAAAGACCGAATGGTATTGCATCGAGGAACACATGCGATCGTACCTCAGAAATGTAGGGAAAGAACTGGAAGGAGTAAACGTCGCTCGAGCAATTGGGCAAAGAATGAAGGTGGTCCTTTGTTCTCAATCTCGAGGCGAGCGGGCAGGGCGCTAGGTCACCCACAAGAGTTCGGATGGTTGGAGAAGCCACCTCGCACAGGACATCGGCAATATCGAGTCTTGGGTGGCGGAGGTAGCAGCGGCAAAAATGAGAGCCTGCATGCTCATCGACGAACGATCGGTCGCACCGAGTTGAGTTTTTAGGTCGGGACCGATCGAGAGGAGTTCAAAGTCGAGCAGAGCAACTCCCGCCAAAAACGTCTGGAACTTCAATTGGAAAGAGTCGACGACCATTCTTCCGGGAGACAGACTGAAAACGGTTGCGAGCAGTTCGGAGTCCAAAGAGTCGAGTTGAGCGCAGTTGGGGAACTAAAGCCTGGTGGAGTGATTCAACCGTCAAACATGAGCGATAGTGCACACACTTGCAACACGAGGTGTGGAGGAAGGAAAGCATTTCAATTTGAAGGCATGCACTGACCTTGCGGACGTTTGAGCGCTTAGTGACTGCCAAACGACGTCGTCGACACATGCGAGGTGAGTGCATGAACAAGCGAGGCGAGAGGGGATGGAGCACTGTGCGTCGCTGAGCGCTGTCCACGACCGAATGACCAGAGTCTGTACGAATGTGCATGTCGCAGAGGTGGGATGGTGATCGCACATATCCAGCCGGTCGAGCGAATCGCCGAGGTTGATTGAGAGTGCGAAGGATCGTCACCGAATTCGAGCGCCGAGTGGCCCGAAGAAGCCCGAGTCCTGGCTGTCTGGATCAACGTGCGCAACGTAGGACGGTGTTCGAGTAAGATTTGAACGGATGAGGAGGCGTTCCGTGGGGAATCGTGACAGCTTTGCCAGCAAGTCGATTGGTCGGTGCGATCGACGAGGTAGGAACCCAGCGTGCAAGTCCGGTCAACTTGAACGGCAAGGAAACGAGCGGGAAGGTGGGTTGTTGAGGTGCCATGGGGTGAAACGTAGACGATCTGGGATGCCTTGACAAGCTGGATGACGAAGGCGGGCGACTGAGCAATTCGTTCGCAGCGGCTCGAAAGCTGCTGGGCGAGCAAGGATCCCCGGCGGATCTCCACTGGCAAGAAGGCCGACACTAGTCTGTGTGCTGGGAGCTCGTCGCAAGAGAAACCGAGGGATGGTAATGTACTAACTCGGATGTGGGCTATGCGAGCGTGTGAGCGAGTGGGTGCGAAGTTCCATTTGAGGGAGCGCTCCCATTCCAGGTCTTCCGTGACCAACGATCTGCAGTACGCGGTGACACGGCATATCTTCGTCTCATCAGCAAGGAGTGCAAATCGAAAGCCAGAGCCCAGATCGAAACAGCTCACGGTGGGCGGTCTGAGCGAGTCGTCCGAGGTCGAGCAGTTCCGGTCGCGATGGCTCAAGTGAGCAATCGACATAGCCCGGACGCAACTGTGGGTATCTTGGAGCTTCTTATCGAGTCGTTCCTATTGAGGAGGGTGAGGGTGTTGCAGTTGCGAAACGGTGTCATGCTTGCCTTAGCCGGCTCCAGGTGACACGCCATGTGCCGGGTCGAGTAGGGTCGAGCCGCATGTACCGAGCAAGTGACGTCTCACCATGACGGCAAAGTGTTGCGTCGTCGTGTCTTCGTGCAGTGAGAGGAAAAGTCGAGCCGAGTCGAATGGTGCGAGGGATCGGCGGATATCGAATCTTGGGTGGCGGATGCAGCAGCGGCAAAGTTGAGAGCTTTCACCATCGTCGAATCGCACCGAGTTGAGTTTTGCGGTCAGGGCTGATCGAGAGGAGATCGAGGTCCATCCATGAGAGCTAGAAACGGTTTCGAACGAGTCGAGTTAAGCGCCGGCCAAAATCCATGACCTGGTGGAGCGAAAGAAAAGTCAAACATAAGCAAGAGGGCACAGACTTGCAACACACGAGGTGGAGGAAGGGAAAGCCTTCAGGTTAAAGGCACTCACTGACCTTTCGGACGTTGGTTCGCTTTGTGACTGCCGAACGAGTTCGGGAGATGTTTAGAGCGACGAGTTGAGACGTAGTGGCTTTAACCGGATGACTCGAAGAGCTGGATGACGGGCGCGGGAGGTTGAGTGATTCGCGGCGCGGTCGAGAAAGTGCTTGAGCCGATGAAGGTGTCCGATCTCGACATTGACGAAATCAGTCGAGTCGCGCAACAGATGTTTCAACAAACCCCGAGCTAGCCGCGTCGATGAGACTCTCCGACTCGATCAAGAAAGAGATGTGAGGGAATGCATTCGTGCGATTGGTTGACGTTGACGACGCGGGTGCACCATGTGGGGGTGGCGGAGGAGATCGGCACAGGTCGACAGTGGTGTTCGGTGTGGAGCAACGAGGATCGAGTGATGTGTGCATCGATTCAAGACCTCAGGGTAGTCGAGCGTCTTATCGATGGTGCTGATGCGGCGCAGAGTATGATCATACAAGTCACAGAGCGGTGTGGTGCGAGGCTCGGATGGCAGCGAGTGTCGAACGCGCGATCTGAATCAGAGTGGTGGGCAGCAAAGACCGATCATGAGCTGAGCGAATGGGGTAGAGCTCACTACTATGTGAAGGTAGAACTCACCACAGTCATTGGTCGGGTAGCGAGGGGCGTTCGGGTGATCGAGGCGATGCGCTGACCGAGCACGTGTCCGACCGAGAACGCTCGAGCGATGCATCGACGTAGTTAGTACGCTGCTGAAAGTGACCTGCCCTCTCAGGAGGAGTGTGAGTCGTATCGGTGCCACAGATGATGATGTTGGAGTTGTTGGTAGTTCTGCCGTGCGACGTCGCACGTGCGAGTGGTGCAAGTGAGTGGGAGAGGAAAAGGGCTTGGCGCGCGCGAACGTCAAGTCGAGCAGATCACACGACCGGGGCGCACCGAGATCCCGAAGCTCGGTGCGCTCGGCCGTGTGATCGAACTCCAATTTGCTCTAGTCCGGTCGACCTGTTGCAATTCAGACTCTCAGCTGCATATCTCTGTGAAGACCAAACAAGGATGCGAGAAACTTTCAAGGCCAGAGAGAGCGAGTACCTCCGAGGTCAGCGCGGCGGCATGGGTCATTGAACGAGTCGGCCGGCCGTCCGCAGCAAAAACTTGGTCGATTCGTCCAGGTCGCTGAGCATGCCTGTGCTGTTGTCATTCTTTATTCAAACGCTATTCCCAAAACCCCCGGAATTACGAGCGGAAACATATCTGATCCGGGAGCAGATCTTTGATCCGATTGCGAGCGACTCGGAGATCATCGCCGACGGTAGACAAGACTGAAGAGTCACGCCGGGCGTGCCCTGCAGTGGAAGTGCATCTCAGTATCACGCTGGACGAAACGCGGTGAGCGAGTTTCGAGATCCATAGAAGATTAAATGAGCTTTCCAGTGATGTCTGACGACGTGAAGACTCCTTGACGCAAGGTTCTCCGTCAAGTCGTCGGCGAAAAAGATGCGCCGGCACTTCGTTTGCGGACAAGTTCTGACCGCCTTCAACGATATCTGTGATGCTCTGTTGGGACCAAAATAGGTCAATCTGACAATTTTATTTCGGTACAGAATTCTTCACTTGAGAATAGATACAGGGGTGCGGAGGAAAAGGTCCAGTCAGCATTTTCAGCGAAAAGATCCGGTGGTCGCCGAACCGAAAGACCACTTAAGTGAGGACTAATTGACTCATTCTCGCAGGCCCATCCTGCAGAGAGATGTTTCTCACTCTCAGAATACTCGAATATCCGAAAAAATCTGGTCGATACGCGTGCCGTGCTAGATTGCGAAGTTGATGCAGTATTTTCATCGGGGCCGGCGTTCTCCGAGATCACAAACTGAAAGTGATGCCGTCGAACAGGTCACCGCTGCAAGCCATATGCTCGAATTCTGGCATCTTTATCACTACGATTAAGAAATCTATCACACGATGACCACTGCGTTGAGGTCGATTTCAACTTCTGATCAGGAGTTGAAAGGTCGCGCAAGGACTCGGGGGTCCTCTCGATTGCGCAAACTCGGCTCCTTACTTTTTGCTGGTCGATCGGATAGTGATCCTTTGGCGCTCCGCAATGCACTGTCAAATGAGAAGATCTCCACATGGATGGAAGAATTGATGTTGTGCTTTGCGGCGTTAAAGCAGACTTTCAGTCTGGATATGCGGGTCGCACGGGTTCGACTTTGCCTGAAAGCCGAGGAACGATTCAGCGTCGAATCACGGCATACACCCGCAAACAGCTCCCCCTACACACACGATCAGTTGCTACAGACGGAAAGGGCCTGTAGCAGAAGGCTAGGGATGCAATCACAGGGTTGAAGCCAACTCTGAATGGACCTCGGCGCCATGCCATCAGCTCGGTCGCGTGAGCGAGGAGAACAATCGATCCAGTGATTCCGCAGAGATCACTGCAATGTACTCAAATACCTGGTTTTAATTGCGTCCAGCAGTCAGTAGTCCCGTTCTCATGTTAGATTAGATATACAAGAACATTCCATTCGGGTCCTTCCCGGAAGCACCACATCGGAGGCCGCAGGAAAATCCGGCAAGAAGATCCGAAGGTTCTCAGACACGCACATACGAACTCAAAGACCACATGGTATTGCATCAAAGAGCGCATACAAAAACATTTGTACGTCAAAAATGCAGGGAAGGAGGAAACGTCGCTCGAGCGGTTGGGCAAAGAGTCAAGGTGGTCCTTCGTTCTCACTCTCGAGGCAAGCGGGCAGGGCGCTAGGTCACCCACAAGAGTTCGGATGGTTGGAGAAGCCACCTCGCACAGGACATCGGCAAATATCGAGTCTTGGGTGGCGGAGGCAGCAGCGGCAAAAATGAGAGCCTGCATGCTCATCGACGAACGATCGTCGCACCGAGTTGAGTTTTTAGTTCGGGACCGATCGAGGAGTTCAAAGTCGAGCAGAGCAAGTCCCGCCAAAAGCGTCTGAACATCAATTGGAAAGAGTCGACGACCATTCTTCCGGAGACGGACTGAAAACGGTTGCGAGCAGTTCGGATCCAAAGAGTCGAGTTGAGCGCAGTTGGGAAACTAAGGCCCGGTGGAGCAATTCAACCGTCAAACATGAGCGATAATGCATACACTTGCAACACGAGGTGTGGAGGAAGGAAAGCTTCTCAGGTTGAAGGCATGCACTGACCTTGCGGACGTTTGACGCTTAGTGACTGCCAAACGACGTCGTCGACACATGCGAGGTGAGTGCATGAACAAGCGAGGCGAGAGGGATGGAGCACTGTGCGTCGCTGAGCGCTGTCCACGACCGAATGACCAGAGTCTGTACGAATGTGCATGTCGCAGAGGTGGATGGTGATCGCACATATCCAGCCGGTCGAGCGAATCGCCGAGGTTGATTGAGAGTGCGAAGGATCGTCACCGAATTCGAGCGCCGAGTGGCCCGAAGAAGCCCGAGTCCTGCTGTCTGGATCAACGTGCGCAACGTAGGACGGTGTTCGAGTAAGATTTGAACGGATGAGGAGGCGTTCCGTGGGGAATCGTGACAGCTTTGCCAGCAAGTCGATTGGTCGGTGCGATCGACGAGGTAGGAACCCAGCGTGCAAGTCCGGTCAACTTGAACGGCAGGAAACGACGGAAGGTGGGTTGTTGAGGTGCCATGGGGTGAAACGTAGACGATCTGGGATGCCTTGACAAGCTGGATGACGAAGGCGGGCGACTGAGCAATTCGTTCGCAGCGGCTCGAAAGCTGCTGGGCGAGCAAGGATCCCGGCGGATCTTCAGTGGCGAGAAGGCCGAGGCTAGTCTGCGTGCTGGGACCTTGTCGCAAGAGAAACCGAGAGATGGTAATGCACGAACTCGGATGTGGGCTGTGCGAGCGGGTGAGCGAATCGGCGCAAAGTTCCATTCAAGGGAGCGCTCCCATTCCGGGTTGTCCGTGACCAACGATCTGCAGTACGCAGTGACACGGCATATCTTCGTCTCATCAGCAAGGAGTGCAAATCGCAAGCCAGAGCCCAGATCGAAACAGCTCACTGTGGGCGGTCTGAGCGAGTCGTCCGAGGTCGAGCAGTTCCGGTCCCGAGGGCTCAAGTGAGCAATTGACATAGCCCGGACGCAACTGTAGCTACCTTCGAGCTCGTTATCGAGTCGTTGAAAGCCGATGGTGATGGTGAGAGTGTTGCAGTTGCTGAATGAGTTCCGCTTGCCTTAGCCAGTTCCGGTGACACATCAAGTGCCGGGTCGAGCAAGGTCGAGCCGCATGTACCGAGGAAGTGATGTTTCACCATGACGGCAAGGTGGTGCTTCGTCGTGTCTTCGCGCAGTGAGAGAAAAGACGAGTTGTGTCGAGTGGTGCGAGAGATCGGCTAATAACGAGTCGTGGGTGGCGGAGGCAGCAGCCGCAAAGATAAGAACTTGTACGCTCCTCGACGAGCGATCTATCGCACCGAGTTGGGTTTTGAGGTCAGGGTCGATCGAGAGGAGATCGAGGTCGAGCAAAGCAAGCTTCGCCGGAAAAGTATCGATCCTCAATTGGAAAGAGTCGACGATCATTCATTCGTGAGAGCCAAAAACGGATTCGAGCGAGTTGGAGTTTAAAGAGTCGAGTTAAGCGCAGGCCGGAATCTGAGACCTGGTGGAGCGAAATAAAAGTCAGACATAAGCAAGAGGGCACAGACTTGCAACACGAGGTGTGGAAGAAGGGAAGACTTCAGGTTGAAGGCACGCACTAACCTTTCGGACGTTTGCTGCTTGTGACTGCCAAACGAGTTCGTTTGCACCCAGCGAGGTGAGTGTAAGCTGCGAAGCGAGAGATGGAGCACCATGCGACGCCGATCGCAGTCCATGACTGCATGACCAGGGTTGCTGAAGCGTGTACGAACGTGCAACTTGCAGAGGTGGGATGGTGATCGCCCGTATCAAGCTGGTCGAGCCAATCTTTGAAATCGATTGAGAGTGCGAAGGATCGTCACGGTCCGATGCCGAAATCGAGCGCCGAGTGGTCCGGAGAAGCCCGAGTCGGGACTTTATCCTTCGACGTGCACAACGTAATAAGGAGTTCGAGTAAGATGTGAAGCAATGAGGAGGTGTTCCGTGGCACATCTCGGGAGCTTTGCCGTGAAGTCGATCGGTCGGAGCGATCGACGAGGTTGAGAGTCAGCGTGCAAGTCCGGTCGAATTAACCGGCAAGGAAGACGAGCGGGCATGTGGGATGTTGAGGTGCCATGAGGTGAAACGTAGCGCTCTGTGGTTTGGACAAATGACTCGACGAGCCGGACCACGCGGGCCGGCGATTGAGCGAGTCGCGGCGGGGTCGAGACGGGGTGATAGTGCTTGAGGCAATGCAGGTCTCCCATCTCGACATTGACGCACTCGTGCTTCAAACTGGTGGCGAGAGGTACCGAGGGATGGTGATCTGCGAGCTTGTAAGCATCGCTACGAAGTTCCGTTCGAAGGAGCGCTCCTAGTCCGGGTCGTTCGTGACCAACGGTCTACACTGTGCAGTGACGCGACAGATCTTGATCGCATCAGCAAAGAGTGCAAGTCGCAAGCGAGGGCTCCGATCAGATGGTTCACTGTGCCCTGTGGGCGGTCTGAGCCCGTCGTCGGTGGTCGAGCACGTGATCCGGTCGTGACGGCTGTCAGAAAGGAAGGGCTGTCGATGTTCGAAGTATCGTCGAGTTAGAGCTCGAGTTGACCGAGCGAGTTGGAGTGGCGATTCGGGCAGGGTGGGCACATCGAGGCGGACCCATGTCAGTTGGTGCTTGATCGTCCATCGAGTAGTGCTCGATCGTCGCTTCGGTATAACCGGAGCAGGTTGCCTGGGAGATGGACGGGTCCAGCTGATCATCGGAGTGCCGAACGGTTCGAGTCGAGACGAAGCTGCTCGATGAAATGGCTCGAGTGGGGAGCCAGCCAAAAAGAGCGCCGAAGAGTCAAGCTGATCCCAAGAACATGACAGAACACGGGTCGAGAGAAGTTGTATTGACGATCGTAGTGTTGAATCGCAAGCTCGTGGCATGGGGTGGGGGCGATGTTTGAGCAAGTCGGTGCAAAGCTGAGGATGGGCGACGTGCGAGTCGGATCTAAATGTCGGGGCAATGCTGTGAAACACAGATGAGTGTTTGTAAAAGCGTCAGTATTGTAGGGACTCGAGACGTGGAGACCCGGGTTGGAGAGGAGAGCATACCAGACTGGGGTCCTGATTGATCGAGCTGACCCGCCGGTGTGGAAGTGAAGATCACGGGATAGTGTTGAGCTGGGTGCGGCGACACAGAACAAGATGAGGTGAGGTGAATCGTATCGGATTCGAGAATGGGGCGATCGTGGGGTCGGCGCTCATGATGAGTAGGTCAGGTCAGTTGATAACAATGAGTCTATGGCGATCGAGCACGAGTACGGTGGAAGGTCGACGGTTGAGGCGGTCGAGGAAGCCATCGCGAGGGGCGAACGAGTTGTTACTTCGCACGTCGTGGTGATGGGATGAGCACGGACGGGGCGGGGGCGAGATCGGGCGGAAGAGGTTTGTCAGTTCGGTCGGTTGATCGGTCGATCGGACCGAGGTTCGATGCTGGGTGCGAAGCGTCGGACGGGCATCAATCAAATGGTCGCCGAGTCGAGCAACAGATGTTCCGACAAACTCCAAGCTTGCCACGTCGGTGAGACTCGTCGAAGAGACCCGATGTGACAGCGAGTGATTGCATTCGAGCGATCGGTCGACGTTGACGACGCGAGTGAACGGTGAACGATGTGGGGGTGGGCGAGGTGATCCTCACAGGCCGACAGTGCGGCAATGTGGGTCGAGTGATGTGTACATCGATGCGAGGCCTCAGGAAGGGGGGACAATCACGTTGATGTTACTGATGAGGACGTGGCATTGTGATCGCAGAGTATGGTCGTACAAGTCACAGAGCGGTTCGGTGCGAAGCTCGGATGCCAGCGAGTCGGCCACACGCGATCTGAACTAGAGTGATGAGCAGCAAAGACGTACATGAGGTGAGCGATTGCAGTTCCCGCTAAATACTATCTGAATGAAGAGCTCACCACATTCATCGGTCGAGCAGCGAGAGGGCGACCGGGGTCAACGAGGCGATTGGGTGACCGAGCACGTGTCCGACCGAGGACGCTCGAGCGATGCATCGACGTAGTTAGTACGCTGCTGAAAGTGACCACGTCCTTTCAGATCAACCTGTTCAGCGTATCTTGCTGAAGATGACGATGTTGGAGTCGTTGATAGTCGTGTTGTGCGACGTCGCACCGTGCCCGCATCAGCCCGCACGAAGGGACACTGCGAGCGTCCGTCGAGAGTGGCCGAGCTGCATCTTGCCGATTGGGTGATGTGGGGAGAGCGTTGTGGTGTAGTGGGATCAGAGCCGAGTCGGGTCAACTGGGCGAGTGAGTGGTGTGAGTGAGCGGGGAGAGGGAAAGGAGTGTTGGCGCGCGCGAATCTGAAGTCGAGCGGTTGGCTGACTGACCTCGGCTGAACTCGGCTGAACTCAGGCGGGACTCGGCGACGGAAAGCTTATTAGGCGCGCTCGGCCGAGAGATCCGACGGTCTCCGATTTGCTCGAGTCCAGTCGACCTGTTGCACTTCAAGACTCGAAGATCGAACAGGGATCCGAGGGAACTTCAAGGCTAGAGAGAGCGAGTACCTCCGAACTCGGTGCGAGGGCCCGGACGAGTCGGCCGGCGGCGTCCGCGGCAAAAAGGTCGACCCGTCCAGGTCACTGAGCACACTCGTACACTCATCAATCTTTTACTCAAACGCTATTTCCAAAATGTGTACGAGGTGCGTCGGAATGTTTGAGGGCAAACACATCTAATCCGGGAGCAGATCGTTGGTCCGATTACTCGGAGTCGAGATGAGTCATCGATGGGAGACGAGAACCGCGGCGGGCGTGTCCTGGAAGCGCATCTCACTGGCAGTCTCTCGCAGACCGCAATGCTGTGAAATGCATCAAGAGATGAGTTGAGCTCTCAAGTGGTATCTGGCGGCGTGGATACAGTTTGAGAGCTGGCTTTCTCCAACAGATCGTTGGTGAAAACTCGCTGCGGTCGGCACTTCGTTTGCGGACAAGTTCGGTCGCTTTCGACGATGATCGCAATCCTCTGTTAGGTCGATCTGACGACTTTTTCTCGGTACAGAACCATTCGTTTGAAATAGTAAAGGGATATGGTGATGGCGCGGAGAAGATCGTCCAGTTAACACTGTCGGCAAAAAGGCTCGATGGTCGCCGAGCCGGCGAGAGACAAGTAAGGAGTAATCGACTCATTCTCGCAGCCCCATCCGGCAGATAGCTGTTCTCACTCTCAGAACACTCAAAAATCGAATATAGCTGTCCATACGCGCGCAGTGCTAGATTGCGGTCCTGTTGAGGCAGTATTTTCATCGGGACCGGTCTTCGAGATCACAAAGCCAAAGTGATCCCGCAGCACACAGGATCTAGGTCGATGTGGTCCTTTCCAACAGGTCATTGCTGCAAGCCATATACCTTGCATCGAAGCATGTTGCAAGCTACAGGAATACTTTTGAGACAGCTATCACATGGTGTTCACTGTGTTGGAGTCACTTTCGAGTGCTGATTTGGAGTTGAAAAGTCGTGCAAGGAGGTCGGCCGGCTCTCGATCGCGCAAACTCGGCTCCTTTACTTTTCGCTGGTCGATCGGATAGTGATCTTCGACACTCGAAGGAGGACTTTCTTAATGTAATTTTTCAATCTTGACGGAAGAATCCATGGGGTACTTTGCGGTGTCAAAGCATACTTTCAGTCATGATCGTCGGTGAGGGATGCGGGTCGCAGAAGTTCGACTTTGCGTGAAAGCCGAGGAAGCCCCTCGCTGACGAATCACGGCATACCTCTGCAAGCAGCTGTTCTTCACACTTGTTTACTTGCTACAGCCGGAAAGAGGCTATTGTAAAAGGCTAGGGATGCGAGTGCAAGGTTGAAGCCCACTCTAAACGGACCGCGGCATGTCACTGCAGCTCTGTCGGCATGGGCGACGCATACGCATGAGCGACATATACGATCGATCCAGTGAGTCACTTTGACATACTCCGACACAGTTTTGCTTGCGTTCAGCAGTTGGTAGTCCAGAGTTGATGTCGGATTTGATACGAGAACATCCCATAGAGGTCGTTTGCGGCAGAACCATGTCCGAGGCCGCAGAAAAACCCGGCAAGAATGGCTCAAGAAGATCCAAAGGTTCTCAGACACGCACATATGAGCTCAAAGACCGAATGGTATTGCATCGAGGAACACATGCGATCGTACCTCAGAAATGGAGGGAAAGAAGTGAAAGGAGCAAACGTCGCTCGAGCAGTTGACCAAAGAGTCAAGGTGGTCCTTCGTTCTCAATGTCAAGGCGAGCGGGCAGGGCGCTAGGTCGCCCAGAAGAGTTCGCATGGTTGACGAAGCCTCCTCACACAAGTGATCGGCGATTGTCGAGTCTTGGGTGGCGGAAGCAGCAGCGGCAAAGACGAGAGCTTGCATGCTCCTCGACAAGGGATCTATCCCACCGAGTTGAGTTTTGAGGTCGGGGGCGATTGAGAGGAGATCGAAGTCGAGCAAAGCAGGTCTCGCCGAAAAAGTCTGGATCCTCAATTGGAAAGAGTCGACGATCATTCATCCATGAGAGCGAGAAACGGTTTCGAGCGAGTTGGAGTCTGAAGAGTCGAGCTAGGCGCAGGCTGGAATCTGAGAGCGAAAGAAAAGTCAAACATAAGCAAGAGTGCACCTACTTGCAACACAAGGTGTGGAGGAAGGGGAAGCCCTTAATTTGATGGCACGCACTGACCTTTCGCACGTGTGCTCGCTTAGTAAATGCCAAACGAGTTTGTCGACACCAAGCGAGGTGAATGCATGAAGAAGCGAAGCGAGGGGAGATGGAACACCGTGCGTCGCTTAGCGCAGTCCATGACCACATGTCCAGGGTTGATGAAACGTGTACGAACGTGCAAGTCGGAGAAATGGGATGGTGATCCCACGTAACAAGCTGGTCGAATCGCCGAGGTTGATTGAGAGTGCGAAGGATCGTCACGGTCCACCGCCGAAAGCGAGCGCCGAGTGGTGTGGAGAAGCCCGAGTCGCAAAGCTCCCGAGATGTGCCACGGAACACCTCCTCATTGCTTCACATCTTAATCGGACTCCATATTGCGTTGCGCACGTTGAACCTTAAAGGTGTGAAGCAGTGAGGAGGTGTTCCGTGGCACATCTCGGGAGCTTTGCCATGAAGTCGATCGGTCGGAGCGATCGACGAGGTTAAAAGTCAGCGTGCAACTCCGGTCCAATTGATGGGCGAGGCAGGCGGAAACCAAGATGTTTGAATCTATGAGTTGAAACGTAGACGGTTTGTGATGCCTTGACGAGCCGGATGACGAGGGCGGGCGATTGAGCAAATTGCACGCAGCGGCTCGAAAGCTGCTGGGCGAGCAAGCGTTCCTGGCGGATCTCCAGTGGCAAGAAGGCCGACACTAGTCTGTGTGCTGGGAGCTTGTCGCAAGAGAAACCGGGGGATGGATGGTGATGCACGAGCTCGGGTGTGGGCTGTGCGAGCGTGTGAGCGAATCGGTGCGAAGCTCCATTCGAGGGAGCGCTCCCATTCCGGGTCGTCGGTAACCAACAATCCACACTGCGCAGAGTGACACGGCATATATTGATCCCATCAGCAAGGGGTGCAAGTTGCAAGCGAGGCGAGTCGTTGAAGGCCGATTGGCGATGATGAGGGTTGCAGTTGCTGAAGGGCGCGTCGTCGCTTGCCTCAGCCGGCTCCAGGTGACCCGTCAAGTGCCGGGTCGAGTAAGGTCGAGCCGCATGTACCGGGCAAGTGACGTTTCACCATGGCAGCAAGGCGTTGCGTCGTCGTGTCTTCGTGCAGTGAGAGGAAAAGTCGAGCCGAGTCGAATGGTGCGAGGGATCGGCGGATATCGAGTCTTGGGTGGCGGATGCAGCAGCGGCAAAGTTGAGAGCTTGCACGCTCCTCGACGAGTGATCTGTCGCACGAGTTGAGTTTTGAGGTCAGGGCCGAGGGAGAGGAGATCGAGGTCGAGCAAAGCAAGCTTCGCCACAAAGGTGTCGATCCCCAATTGGAAGCAGTGGACGATCATTCTTCCGGGAGACGTACTGGGAACGGTTGCGAGCGAGTCGGAGTCCAAAGAGTCGAGTTGAGCGCAGGCGGGAATCTGAGACCTGGTGGAGCAAATCAAGAGTCAAACATGAGCAAGAGTGCACATACTTCCAACACAAGGTGTGGAGGAAGGGAAGGCACGCACTGACCATTCGGACGTTTGCTCGATTAGTAAATGCCAAACGAGTTCGTCGATACCAAGCGAGGTGAGTGCAAGAAGCGAAGCGAGTAGAAACGGAGCACTATGCGACACTGATCGCAGTCCTTGACCACATGACCAGGGTTGCTGACGCGTGTACGAACGTGCATGTCGCGGAGGTGGGATGGTGATCGCACGTATCCAGCTGGTCGAGCGATTCGCCGAGGTCGATTGAGAGTGCAAAGGATCGTCACCGTCCGACCCCGGATTCGAGCGCCGAGTGGTCCGAAGAAGCCCGAGTCCTGGCTGCATGAATAATCGTGCGCAACGTAGTACGGTGTTCGAGGAAGAGGTGATGGAGCGAGTGGTTGTTGTGTCGCGAGCCTCGAGAGCTTTGCCGGACACTCGATTGGTCGGTGCGATCGACGAGGTAGGAAGTCAGCGTGCAAGTCCGGTCAACTTGAACGGCAAGGAGACGAGCGGGAAGGTGGGTTGTTGAGGTGCCATGGGATGAAACGTAGACGGTCTGGGATGCCTTGACAAGCTGGATGACGAGGGCGGGCGATTGAGCAATTCGCTCGCAGCGGGTCCAAAGCTGCTGGGCGAGCAAGCGTTCCTGGCGGATCTCCAGTGGCAAGAAGGCCGACACTAGTCTGTGTGCTGGGAGCTTGTCGCAAGAGAAACCGGGGGATGGATGGTGATGCACGAGCTCGGATGTGGGCCGTGCGAGCGTGTGAGCGAGTCGGTGCGAAGTTTCATTCGAGGAAGCGCTCCCATTCCAGGTCTTCCGTGACCAACGATCTGCAGTACGCGGTGACACAGCATATCTTCGTCTTATCAGCAAGGAGGGCAAGTCACAAGTGAGAGCTAAGATCGAAACAGCTCACTGTCGGCGGTCTGAGCGAGTCGTCCGAGGTCGAGCAGTTCCGGTCGCGATGGCTCGAGTGAGCAATCGACATAGCCCGGACGCAACTGTAGCTACCTTCGAGCTCGTTATCGAGTCGTTCCAATTGGGGATGGTGAGGGTGTTGCAGTTGCTGAATGGGTTCCGCTTGCCTTAGCCGGTTCCAGGTGACACATCAAGTGCCGGGTCGAGTAAGGTCGAGCCGCACGTACCGAGCAAGTGACGTCTCACCATGACGGCAAAGCATTGCGTCGTCGTGTCTTCGTGCAGTGAAAGAAAAGACGAGTCGAGTCGAGTGGTGCGAGAGATAGGCGAATATCGAGTCGTGGGTGGCGGAGGCAGCAGCGGCAAAGATAAGAGCTTGCACCATCGTCGAATCGCACCGAGTTGAGTTTTGAGGTCAGGGTCGAGCGAGAGGAGATCGAGGTCCATCCATGAGAGCTAGAAACGGTTTCGAACGAGTCGGAGTTTAAAGAGTCGAGTTAAGCGCCGGCTAAAATCCATGACCTGGTGGAGCGAAAGAAAAGTCAAACATAAGCAAGAGGGCACAGACTTGCAACACACGAGGTGGAGGAAGGGAAAGCCTTCAGGTTAAAGGCACTCACTGACCTTTCGGACGTTGGTTCGCTTTGTGACTGCCGAACGAGTTCGGGAGATGTTTAGAGCGACGAGTTGAGACGTAGTGGCTTTAACCGGATGACTCGAAGAGCTGGATGACGGGCGCGGGAGGTTGAGTGATTCGCGGCGCGGTCGAGAAAGTGCTTGAGCCGATGAAGGTGTCCGATCTCGACATTGACGAAATCAGTCGAGTCGCGCAACAGATGTTTCAACAAACCCCGAGCTAGCCGCGTCGATGAGACTCTCCGACTCGATCAAGAAAGAGATGTGAGGGAATGCATTCGTGCGATTGGTTGACGTTGACGACGCGGGTGCACCATGTGGGGGTGGCGGAGGAGATCGGCACAGGTCGACAGTGGTGTTCGGTGTGGAGCAACGAGGATCGAGTGATGTGTGCACCAATTCGAGACCGCGGAAAAGTATCATCTTTTCAATGGTGCTGATGTGGGTTCTGCACTGTGATCGCAGAGTATGGTCGTACAAGTCACAGAGCGGTTCGGTGCGAGGCTCGGATGCCAGCGAGTCGGCCACACGCGATCTGAACTAGTGTGATGAGCAGCAAAGACAAACATGAGGTGAGCGAATGGGACGAGAGCCGAGGACTATCTGAAGGAAGAGCTCACCACACTCATGGGTCGAGTAGCTTGTGGGCGATTGGGGTGATCGAGGCGGTGCGCTGACCGGGCACGTGTCCGACCGAGGACGCTCGAGCGATGCATCGACGTAAGCTAGCACGCTGCTGGAAGTAATCACGCCCTCTCAGGTGGAGGTGTAAGTCGTATCGTGCCAAAGATGATGATGTTGGCGTCGTTGGTAGTTGTGTCGTGCGACGTCGCACCGTGCGAGTGGTGCGAGTGAGTGGGGAGAGGGAAAGGGGCGTTGGCGCGCGCGAACGTCAAGTCGAGCCTATCAGCTCACCGCGCGAGATTCCGAAGCTCGGCGCACTCGGCCGTGAGATCGGCCTCCGATTTGCTCGAGTCCATTCAACCTGTTGCACTTCAAGATTCGAAGATCAAACAAGGATGCGAGAGAGCTTCAGGACTAGAGAGAGCAAGTGTTTTTCGAGGTTAGTGCGTATCAGCGCTTGTCGACACGGGCCGTGTGAGCAATCGGCAGCGTCCGCGGCGACAAAGTCAATTCGTCCAGGTCACTGTATTCGGCCTGTACTATTGACATTCCTATACTAAAATGCTGTTCTTGGAATTTAGACGAGCTGTGTCGGAAGATTTGAAGTGAAGACATCGTATTCGGGAGCAGGTATTTGATCCGATTACGGGCAAGATCATCGCGCGATGGTAGACGACTCGGAGACTCACTGGGGCCACGCCGGGCGTGTCCCGTAAGCAGGTCTTTGTCTCTTGCAGATCGCAATTCTGTGAAATGCATCAAGAGGTGAGTTGAGTTCTCAGGTGATATCTGGCGGCGTGAACACAGCGTGAGCGTAGGTTTCGTACAAGAGATCGTCGGTGAAAATATGACGCGGTCGGCACTTCGTTTGCGGACATTGCAGTGCTCTGTGAGGTCGATCTGACGACTCTTGGTCGGTTAAAAGGTCTTCCTTTGAAATAGTGAAGGGATAGGGTGATGGTGCCCAGAGAAACTTGGCCGCGTTAGCACTGTCGGCGAAAACACTCGATCGTCCGACGTTCATGGCTTTCTAGTACTATACATGGCCTTTGACTTGCAAAATCACCACTCGAGGCTGATCTCTAGAAATTCTTTGATGTAATGATGTATAAACAAGATTTAATTCATACAGCCACTTGTCTCTCGTCACAGACCATGTCGGAGCGGGCGAAGCGGCGTGGGTCGGATGACAGTGTGCGAACATCTCCCAGCCATGTCCGTACCGCAGACCGCCGTGTCCGCAACCGCGACCGACAAGTGGACGGACATGGGGTTGCGGTACGGACATGAAAATTCCAATCATTATAAGATGCTATCATGTTCTCCTTGCAGATAGTGAGTCTACTCATACAATTGTTCGACAGCATCAGTATTATCTGATCCAGCTGTATCTAAAATCAATTGGACGGACATGTCCGTACATTTGTTCTGGCCCGAGGACCAGAAGCAGTGGACCGCGCGCGCGCCCCAAAGTCGTCAAGGCCACAATGACTAGTGTAATTGAGTACACTCAAAGCACAATGCATAATAGCACAAATTAAGCATGTACACACCAGTTGGGATCGGGACAGAGTTACGATAAACTTATTTACGTCTACAAGTCCTCAAGTCTGCCGTGCCTCAGCTCCAGCGATACACCAAAGCCCGAAATGGGAGATCGCGAGCGCCGGTGGCCGAAGGCTACGAGTGCGGCTGCCCCCCACCACCCCACTCTCAAATGCCACAGGATGCTCACGCGAGCTTCTTTGCAAGCGTCTCTCGGGAGTCTGTGCCATGTGGTATTTGGAAATTGCCCATATATATAGTGGATTTCAGCAGTGCACGAGCAATTGACCGTGCACCTCGATTTGACGGTTTTTGACTTGTGCCGCGCCCTTCAACGTCGAAAAAGTGGATTTCAGCAGTGCACGAGCAATTGACCGTGCACCTCGATTTGGCGGTTTTTGACCCGTGCCGCCCTTCAGCGTCGAAAAAGTGGATTTCAGCAGTGCACGAGCAATTGACCGTGCACCTCGATTTGACGGTTTTTGACTTGTGCCGCCCTTCAGCGTCGAAAAAGTGGATTTCAGCGGTGCACGAGCAATTGACCGTGCACCTCGATTTGGCGGTTTTTGACCCGTGCCGCCCTTCAGCGTCGAAAAAGTGGATTTCAGCAGTGCACGAGCAATTGACCGTGCACCTCGATTTGACGGTTTTTGACTTGTGCCGCCCTTCAGCGTCGAAAAAGTGGATTTCAGCGGTGCACGAGCAATTGACCGTGCACCTCGATTTGGCGGTTTTTGACCCGTGCCGCCCTTCAGAGTCGAAAAAGTGGATTTCAGCAGTGCACGAGCAATTGACCGTGCACCTCGATTTGACGGTTTTGACCCGTGCCGCCCTTCAGAGTCGAAAAAGTGGATTTCAGCAGTGCACGAGCAATTGACCGTGCACCTCGATTTGACGGTTTTTGACCCGTGCCGCCCTTCAGAGTCGAAAAAGTGGATTTCAGCAGTGCACGAGCAATTGACCGTGCACCTCGATTTGGCGGTTTTTGACCCGTGCCGCCCTTCAGAGTCGAAAAAGTGGATTTCAGCAGTGCACGAGCAATTGACCGTGCACCTCGATTTGGCGGTTTTTGACCCGTGCCGCCCTTCAGAGTCGAAAAAGTGGATTTCAGCAGTGCACGAGCAATTGACCGTGCACCTCGATTTGGCGGTTTTTGACCCGTGCCGCCCTTCAGCGTCGAAAAAGTGGATTTCAGCGGTGCACGAGCAATTGACCGTGCACCTCGATTTGGCGGTTTTTGACCCGTGCCGCCCTTCAGCGTCGAAAAAGTGGATTTCAGCAGTGCACGAGCAATTGACCGTGCACCTCGATTTGACGGTTTTGACCCGTGCCGCCCTTCAGAGTCGAAAAAGTGGATTTCAGCAGTGCACGAGCAATTGACCGTGCACCTCGATTTGGCGGTTTTTGACCCGTGCCGCCCTTCAGAGTCGAAAAAGTGGATTTCAGCAGTGCACGAGCAATTGACCGTGCACCTCGATTTGGCGGTTTTTGACCCGTGCCGCCCTTCAGAGTCGAAAAAGTGGATTTCAGCAGTGCACGAGCAATTGACCGTGCACCTCGATTTGGCGGTTTTTGACCCGTGCCGCCCTTCAGCGTCGAAAAAGTGGATTTCAGCAGTGCACGAGCAATTTCCCCTGCACTGTCAATTTTCATTTTCACTGGGAATTTGGGGTTCTATTCCAAAATGTATCCCGGAATTGGGCTCTACCCCACCTATGATACCTATATACTGTGAGCTGGGCTACAAGGGCTAGGACAGGAGCAGCAGGGCAGAGCGCGTGACGCACCATCATAGACCAGTGCGCGTTCGACAAGCTGGCCTTGATCACGAACCCGCGATCTTGAACTATGGTGATCGATTTCGACGGGAGGCGCGAGCCGGAGAGCGGCGAGGTTGTAGGACTCCATTCCGTCGATGTAGGAGGGGACGAGAAGATGCGAGTCTCGGGCGTCAACGGGTCGGATGAGGGATCAGATTGCAGCTCCACGGAGATGGGCGGGGTGATGGGTCGATCCGAGTCCTTGGTTTGAGCTCGCGGTGGTCGGCCTGCCAGTCGCCCCGAAGAACGAGCACCGGTGGCTTCGGCCGAAGTCTTCTGGGCTTTTGGGACCCGCGGGGAGGGATCATACTCAGGATCCGAGCCCGGATTGGAGCAAGGTCGAGGCCGATTCGGAGGTTGGATTTGGGTATCGAGCAGTGAATCGACGACGGCTTGGTCCGGCTTGGGTACTTCGATCACGGCTGTGAAAGCCAGGGCGATGAAGGACACGATGAGTGACCGTCGTGGAAGTTCGGTGCCCAGTGTTTCGGCCGCCTCTGAGTTCAAGGTCGTCGGAGAGGGTTCTACCCATCGGGCCAGTCGTCGGAGAGGGCTCTACCCATCGGGCCAGTTCTTGTAGAAACAAGCTGTACCTGGCCTTGGGGAAAGGTGCCGGCGAGTAAGCGGTCGCAGCCGACATTGAGGTCGACGCTACAGGATCCCTTGCCGTTGCAGCCTGCGTCGACTGGTGCTGGACTGTGGGTGAGCGGCGAATGGCCAAACCAAGGCCGCATGAACGCATGCATCAGTGGGGCCCGGAAGGTTTCGACAGGTGTTGGTGAGTTCAAAGATGCGGCGTACCCAGTTCACCGATCTGGAAGAACGGAATCGACACCAACAAGAAGAATCGACTATCGCTGGAGACGCATTGTATGATGGCCTTCACGAGCATGAAAAATGACAAATGAGTAAACACAGAGCCCCAATATTCGAGGCCGGATCGAGAAAGCGTATGTCCAAGCCTGCAAGATGCATGCCTCACCTTGGTCGCCACAGCATCTGCACCCTTCGACGTTTCTTCCTCTAGATCTTGAAGCGGCACTGGGGCCCCGTGGTCGAGTATGGGAATATGCGAGGGCGCCGTCCTGGCGTACCTTGGCCAAGCTATGATGTACGTTGTCCTGCTTGTACTCGATCGAGATACTTGTAACGACGTTGTCAGCCCCACGTTGAATGTAGAGGACAGCATCGCCCTGCGTGCGGAGAGCACGTTCAGGTTGGTCCAACCAAAGCGAATACAGGGGTGTCGTCGCGGGGGTCGATGCGGAAGCGGAAGAAGTTCCGACGCCTTCCGTGATCGCGGCATAGTGATCGAGCAGCTCCGTCGTTGCAGATTCTAGACCGCCAAAGAAGAGGCCTCCAAACGAAACTTTGACGTTGTCCTCGCTCTTCCGAGGCAAGCGGCGGCGAGGAGCACTGCTGATGGAGTCCAGCTTCTCGCGGAACAGGTCCAGCAATGATGGGTGTTGCTCCAGTAAGTCGAAGAAAGAGCTGAGAACCCTGACGCCAGGTGACGTGGGTGAGTCCCATTTCAATCCTCCCAGCCGTGCGACGCAATCGTAGGCGGTCGTCCCAGCATCGGCTTGAACGCGCGAAGCAGTTGAGTGACACGCTCTACCGTGATCCGGTGGCGGAAAAAACCAGCTGGATGGAGCACAAGTAGCGAGGAGTCAGGTGAGCGTTGGTGGCCGAGAGTTCGTGGAAACAATTGGCGTCGCTTCGTTGGAAGAAGTCATACAGAGCGAAACGCTGGAGGTAGTAGTGAGGCCCCAAGTGGACCGCTGGAGGTAAAGAGGGCCCCGGCGGGCGCGGCGAGTGCAGGCGAATGCCGCGCGCCACGAGATCGGCGGGTCCATTAAGCCGGCCAAATGAACTCGTGCGCGCACGCGCGATACGGCAGCTTTTCGGTTTTTTGGCCCGGGGAAAGCTTGGTAGAGGGTTGGTATACCATTGCTGACCCCTCTCGCCCACCCCGGCACGGGGCACCTCTCTAGACGTCCCACAAGCCGTGAAGCAAAAGCTTATTAGCTAGCTAGTCGGTGTAAGAAAAAAGGCTCTATGTTGTACTTCGTATTGCCTTACTTACCTCTGCCGAATCATCTAACCTGTTCAATTCTCCCGCTTTTGAATTTCATCCACCCATCAAGTTCGACGGGCTCCCGCTGGTCGGACGAAAAGGAAATTCAAAACTCACCGCATCATCACCAACTATCAAGATTTAAGCGGAGCAAGATCGCGACAGAACTGCTTCAACGGCTCCCAATACACCCCGATATCGAAAGGGGGCACCTCCTCGCGCTGTCCGAACGAAGAAACGAACATGACCCCACCCCCTTCAGCCTGTTGTCCAAAAAGATTCTGCTTCTCTTGTTGAACACCGAGATACAACAGGTCGTCCAAGCAAGGTGCGCGGATCATCTTCATGGCTTGATCGGCCGCTTCAATCGCCGCCGTACGAGTCATGACGGAGTACTGGAGCGTGAGTTGTTGAATCTGCACCGTCGCGGGGATGTAGTTGATGAGCTTCGCGAACTGGGTCGCCGTGAGCTTGAGGACTCGTAACGCATGGCACGGTCGCATCGACAGCTTCAACAACTCTCCCAATCGGTAGTATTCCTCGTCCTCGAAATCGATGCAACTCAAGACCATGTGGGCGAGGATGCCGCCGTAAGTGTTGAAGAAGCCGAAGAAGAATTTGGCGATCTCAGTCTCTTGGAATTGCTCCGGCTTGGGGTACAACGCCACTTGAAAGAGCCCTGGCATTCCGTAGCTGTTCACGACAGCAAGAGCAACTGTGGGGTCGGTCCCAGCGACATGGAAAGTGCGAATGTTTGGCCATTCAAGGGGTTGGAAATCGGGGGCCGAGCGGACAGTGCAGGAGCTCGAGAGGCGAAAGTTCTGAACATCTATTGTGACAGGGTTGATTGTTCGAGGAGGCAAATGCATTAGTGCAAAGAGTGCCTATTCCTGCATCGCTTGGGAAGGGCGACGGATAACGTGCCTTTGAGGTTGTCAATCGACTCTTGATCGAGCTCAAAGTCGCAAGCGCCGATCGAGAGGGAAACGACTCCTTGGGCGGTGCGCATCAAGGTCTTGCAGAGCAAACCGGTGCTCTCGTAGCTCTCGTCTGGGTGCCGACGCATGCGTCGTCGCTCTTTGGCCGTCATGTTCTCTTTCTCGAGCTCGAGCGATAGTTGCGGAGTGCGATAGCGGTGCGTGAGGCCGGAGCGCACGAACGCCTTGAGCTGGCGATGATCATCCAGAACGACGATCTGGCACAGGAGCATCTGCATCGGACCCGACCACGCACGACACACCAGCGAAGAGCGACACAGATCACCATAATGCGTTGATTGAATCATCTTGGGGTCCTTGCCAATCAGAGCATGGCCGATCAACTCGACGAGCTCGGGAGGGAACCAGAGCGCGAGCTCGAAGCGGCGCCTTGTCAGCCGCGGGTTTGGGATCACCCGAATGCTCGTCGGCGGAGGTGGACTTGGAGCAACGCCGACCTCAGCAAGGGCGGCAATTTCACGAAGGGCGGCAAGCTGACGAGCAGTCATGATGAGCTGAGAGTGTGGCAAGGAGCTCGAGTGCGCGAGCGAGCAGGTAGGGAGAGAGTCCAAAAGAGTAGGTGGAACGGCGCGGTGGCCGACCTCAGCCGTTGGGAAGCGAGCGACCTCTTGTGTGCCCCGCGTGATCGATCGGGTGATCAGAGCTCCTCGGAGCTCCTCCCGCGGACAACAAAGTGTTGCGGATCGGTCTGTAAAATTGGCCATGTTCTCATATCGAAGTGATTGATGAATTCCGAGAGCACTGCCTGCTCATGATCATTGACAACTACTGCAACTGCGCAGCAGAGCTCCCTCGATCATCCTCGGGTCCGAGCTCGGACACCACCTCGGCGAGTGAATGGCATCGATTGACCGCCGAAGTGTTGAAGTCCTTGTGGTAAGAAAGGCGGTATGGACTTGCTAGAATTACTATTCTGCTTGACAAATTGTGTAAGGTTGATTACACATGGAGTCCGCATTGCATAACAGGTCGAAGACTCCATAGGCCCGCGGCGACGTCACCTCCCGAATAAAAGCCATCGAACGCGATCTCGCATCGAGTGACCCCAATATCGCATCGAGTGACCCCAATATACTTACATAACAACACAATCCACTCAAATTCCTGTTCCCAACAGCTCGCAAATGCCAGAGTCAAACCCTCCCTCTCCCCAATTCAGCATCAAGAACCCGGTGGTGCGAATTGTCCGAATCAAACGTCATTTCTGCAAGAATACCTCGCCCATCAACCCGTGGCGCTCGCGTCTCCCATCACACTCAACAAGCAGCTGCTTCCTCAGTGAGCCCTAAGTCCAGCAGGCCATTCGCGATCCTTCATACCGTCGATCCATCCCGTAGAGATGAAAACCGGGGTCGTGTCGCACGGGCCCGTGTACCTGCATCAACAAGACAAGCCACACAAGCACCATGCTTGCCGATATCATTGCAAGACAGCGATGGCTCTTGAGGTGTCGCAGCACGCACTGACGGTAATGCTAGCTCAGCAACTTGGTCATCATGCAGTGGGAGGTCGGCGTCATCTCGAATGCGGGACCTCAAAAACGGAATGAGACAATCGTGAGGTGACTTGGGGAAACGGACTTTGAGGTAGGGGCTGAAGCAGTGAATGTGCAGGAGCGTACGGAAGACGAGAGAACACCTCAGCACACGCGCGATTCGCGGTCGATTCGCGTTCGAGGGAAAGCCGACGTTTATTGCGGGGGTCAAGCTTGAATGAGTTATGGACGGTCTTCAGGTAATCGAAATCACTAGCTGGTTTTTATGGAGATCGATATTGTTTTTCGTTCTTCGGCGCTGCAATTGCATGATCATGCTCTAGAGATTTTTCAGTCTCGACTTCCGTTCCGAAAGCGTCACTCGCGGGACGTTCGCGCGAGCGACCACTCGATTCTCTCCCTCAGTGATTAGATGAGAGATGCATTTGCAAAAGGAGTGACCACCACCTTCAACATATCAGGCTCTTACTGCTCCCCTGCCGGCGTCTCTACCTCGGCCTTCTCCCCACCCGCCAGAGCTCTCCTCGCTACGACCTCCAACTCGGCCTTCTGCTTTGCGTCCAAAGGTCCAACAGCAAGTTGGAACAACTCAGGAACAGACCGTTCGAGCGTCGTGAGCACGGTCGTGAACTTGACATAGGCGTCGACATCGTCCAACGGGGAGGCCCAGAGAATCTCGTCGGACCAATCAGATCGAGCATCACCGTCGTCATCACCTTCTGTTGCACCCGCGTTATCTCGTGCAATCTGTATCGAAAATCGTCATTGAAGGTGTATCAGCTATGTTCGCAGGGTCGAGCAGGCCCGAATCGACTGCATTTCGTGACTCACAAGTCGTTCGAGGTAATCGTTCGTGGCGTCCTTAAGATCCCCTTCCTCGCCTACGCATCGTTTGAAGGCACAGAAAGCGTCAGTCCGTGCTCCAGTCAGTGAAGCACAATCAAACGATCAAGCTCACCTTCTCCCTCCTCGTCGACATCCTCATCATCAAAATCATCGACATCCTCCTCTTCCTCATCACTGGCCCCCTCGGCATAATGCTTCTCCAATGCTCTCCTCTTGACCAGCGCACCGGGCAAATCCTTAAACACCGTCAACGCGCCAACAACGACTATCGACGCGTTCCTCGCCAACGGCGATTCCTTCCCCCCTTGTGCGAGCCATTCCAACAGCGCACACATGGCCGAAACGATCATCTTCTTATCATGCACGCGCGTGAAACGAGGCAGGTTCTTGAACCAGACCGCAAAGAACTGCTGCGTCCAATCGTGACCATCGAGGATCGCGAGCGTCAAAGCAGGGTTGTACAAGACCGCCGCGACGACGACTTCGAGCGCATGGAGGAACAAGCTGTTAGTGATGGTGTAGTCCGGGTCGTCGGTCTTGCGCGCGAGCACAACCTTCATCGAGCGTTCCAAGATGATCGGTAAAGCCTCGTCGGCGTGCCCGGCCAAGTTCAGCAAGATCCCTTCGGCGAGCTTGCACGCCGTGCACCGATCGGCGGCGCCCAACTCGCGAGAGACCATGATCGTATCGTACATGTCGATCACCATCCTTCGATACGCTTCGTTCGTGGTCATAACCTCGCGCCCGTACGTGACGCAGTTGTCGAGGAAGCCGGACATCTCGTGTACGAACTCGACCGAGCCGGCCTTGAAGGTGTTGTACGTCGCGACAAAGATCGGCCACAGGCACGGCGAAATCTTTTTCTGGAAAAAGGTGAGCGAGTCAAGGATGTCATAGACCTCGTCGTACAGATCTGTGTTGTCATGATCCCAAAGAGTCAGCCGTTCGTCCTCAAGGACCGGCTAGGCGACAATTGGGCGACGATTGGGCAGGATCCCGGCTCACCAATGCACTCGTTCTCGATCGTAATTTGCAACGCCGGAGCGACGATCGCCTCGATCTGATCCAACATGGGCGTCCCTTCGAGCGAGACGGTCAACTGCTCTATCGTCTTGAGCAAATTCATCTGCACGAGCGTCTTCTCGTCGCCATACAACAGACTCTCGTCATCGGGGTTCGAGCGAGCGCGGGCTTCGATCGATTCGTGGATCAAGCGCGTGTACGAACTCGTCAGCGACTGCGTCAACTCGACCGCAAAGGGTGTGACCTCGACCTGGAACTCGCCAACGAGCGCACGCGTCGTGTTGGTCAAAGCATCGAGATCGACCTCGTTCGAGAGCTTGAGCAGTTCCTGGATGATGCGCCCGACGTTGGGGACCATCTCGGCGCGCACGTCCTCGTACCGGATCAACTCGGGCAGCGCGATCGCAGCTTGAATCCGTACGGGCAGTTCCGGGTCGGTGATGCAATTCATTAAGGCGTGCAGAATCGCATCAAGGTTCTGTAAGAAGGGTAAAGCAAAGCGTACGCGCGAGTGAGCATTGAACATCCCCAACCCTGAGCCCGGACACTCTGCATGATAACGATTTACCGTCCTCGTTTCCCACTTCATATCAAAGCTCTCGTACTTTTCCACCACCTCGCACACACGATACCTCAGTATCCCGTGCTCGCTCTTGAATTCGGGCAAGACGTGAACCGTAAAGAAACTCTCCATCATGGGCGCGATCTTTTTGGACTTGACGGCCGTCGGCGCCAAAGCGATCAACATCCTCAACGCGCCATCTTTCTGCTTCGGCGTCGTCTCGGAAGGGTACTTGGACGCGACTTGCTGAATGAAGGTCAGGATGGGTCGAAGGGCGAAAGCGGTCCTAAGTTCGACGAGTTCGTTGATAAAGTTCAACGCCGAGGCCGTTGGCGAGCCGTACGAATCCATGACAAAATCGCCGAAATGTGCCTTGGCAAAATCCTGCGGCTCCTCGGAGAATTGTTCGATCTCTTCGTCCGTGAGACAGGCCAAAGGGAAGATGAAGGATTGTACGAGCGGGATGATGTGCGGTTTGATCAACGCCCACGTGTTCTTCGGCTTGATGCTGTGTTAGCCAGAGACGGTCAACTTTCAAGTTAGCGTGTTGTGCGACGCGTTTCGTTCACACCTGTTGTTCACGCTTCGACTGACCAGTCCATAAAGTAGTTCAAAACGAAATGCTTCGCCTTCCTACTCTGCCACTCCCCTCCAATCAACCTCTCGACAACGCCCAGATAAGCCTTCAAGATCTCCGGTGCGAACTGCTGTTCGAACCTCTGAGCGAACGCGAGGTAGGGTTCCTTCATATTCGACGGCAACTGCGATGGGTTGCCATAACGATCAAAAAGACGGTTGAGGGCGAAGAAGGACCATTTCTTGGCTTTGCACCACGGGTGTTCTTCCCTCTCGTCTTCGTCCTCGGGGAGCAACTGGATCGCTAAAGGGGTTTGCACGATTCGAAGCAACAAACTCCCCCAAGGGACGATTGAATCGTGTGCTTGATGAGCGGGAGTGAGCGTATGAGAGATCGAATTCTTGTACGCCTTGATGAGGAGGGCGAGTAAAGTGCCTTGAGCGGCGTACGAGCTCGCGTCCGAAGGCGAAGGGGTGATGATGTGTTCCGAGAGCGCGAGCAGTTGAGGCAAGAGCGACGCGGCGAGGTTCGGCAAGGTATCGGTCTTGCGTTCGTCACCATTGAATCTGAACGTGAGAGGATCGCATCAAACAATTCAGCTACTGCCGCCCTCTCGCACGGCGATCGACACACTGACCTCAACGCCGAAAAGACACAAACGCTAGCCCTCAATCCCGCCTCGATGCCCGCCTGTTCGCCCGTCGCCAACAAGTGCTGAATCTCCTGGCCCAAGCCGGGCCAATCCTTGGGGTAATCAATCGACACGACCTTGTCCAAAACCTGCGCGACCTGGGCCTTGACCTTGTCATTTCCCTGGGAATGATCGTTCGCCAACGAGTTGAGCAACGGAAGTAGGTTCGTCTTGAGTGAAACTCGATCGGAGGAGGGGATGGGGGTATAGTTGGTTCGGGTGGAGTGGTTGGTGGAAGAGGACGGGAGCGATGAGGGACTGGGTATCCTCCAGGATGACTTTACGCGGTTCTTGAGGTAGATGGACGCTGCGAGGCGTACGACGGGGGAGGCCGAGGACGAAGGCGCGATCAGTTGCAGCAGGGTCGGGATGAGACCTTGAACCGATTCGAGCTGTGGGGGGGTTGGGATGCGTGGTAGTCAGCGCCAGGCGCGGGTGAAGGACAAGAGGGCGAAAGCGGGAGCGCGCTAGATCGCGTGGTCAGGAGTCGATCATAGAGAGCGCGGAACCGACCTTTCGCAGTTCGAGTTCGGCCGAGATGCGGACGTTCGGATCTGTGGGATGGGCAGTAAGATAGTAGGGCTGGATTTCAGCCCCGGATCTAGAATACGACACACCCACCCACATCCTCGAGGCAGGACGTGTCTTTCCCGCAAAGTCGAGGCCCGCGGGCACTTGGCTCACTGCTTTTGACGAAGGAACGTACCGGCATCGAAAGAGGCGTTGAACACCTGGAACAAGGTATTGGCGTCCATCGTCGTGCAAAGAGGGTTTCACTCGCGGAGACACAAACGCGTCTCGAGACAGAAGCTGCAGTAGGACGCACACAAAAGTCACGACCAGCAGCAGCTGAGCGCGACCTGCCTCGGGTGCGACGCGCTTGACCGAAAACTTGGATTTTGAATTGGTCATTAGCGATGGCGCGCGCGGTGGCTATTACTAAGTGGACATGGTCCGCTTCCCGCGCGGTTTCCCCACCTCGAGGCGACGCGTAGCGCGTAGACGCGTCTCTCCCTCTTTCTGCCCACCACACTCACCCGTACTCAGGCAAGCTGCGTTGTGCTTACTCTCCCCCTGATCCAATACTGACTCTTTTTACCCTCTCACCCAGTTCCGATCCACCATGTCCTCCACCGACGCTCCTTCGACCGCTGCCGCTCCTGCCCAAGCCCAAGACACCCCCGCTCCTTCCACGACCACGACCGCCACCACGGATGACACTTCTTCCAAGCGACAAGCTGAAGAAGCTCCGGCCCAAGAGGCCGAGTCCAAAAAGTGGGTCCCCTGTCGTCGCGAGGGTGGGACGGGAACGGGGACGCGCCAGTCCACCCGCGCTTCGGCTGGGGCACTCTCTCCCCCCGAGTCATATTTTGATCCTCGGTGTCTCTCTTCAACAGGATCAAAGCAGACGAGCCCAAACCCGAAGCTGCCCCTGCCGAAGCCGAGCCCGAAGTAGCGGCCGCTTCGACGATTGACGCTCAAGTCGACGAGGATGCCGCTGAAGCCACTGGTCAGCCCTACATTTTTAACCCCCTACTTGCTTTCGGAGGACGACTGTCTAATTGTCGTCGGCAAATTGCGTTCACAGCCGAATTGTCGCACCTCGATCAGAGCAACATCATTGAGGGGCGCCGTACGCGTGAGTTGATGTGTTCATCTCGGACGAGTGACACTTTGACTAAAATCGAGTATGATTCAAAATTTATTTTGATCCCACAACAGGTGGCAAGAAGATCGATTATAGTACGTGTTAATCCTTTTTTCCGCCTCCGTCAACTAGGAGCCGAACTAACTCCGAGTTCCCCTCCCTCTCCTGCCCCTTAGCCAAAGTGCCTATGCCCCCAGCGACCGAAGACGACGATGACGATGACGATGACGATGCGGTTATCCCCCAGGACAAAGCCGACGATGATGACGACGAGGATGATGAGGAGGACGATGATGAGGAGTAAATTCCGCTCGTTGGCAGAACTCACGTTCGGTCGGGACGAAGGAAACGGATCCCGAGTCTTGGCGTAGATTGAAATGATGTTTTTGGAACAAAAGAAGGATTAGGATTAAAACGATGATGTGTATGTTGGGGAGATGCGAGGGGTAGATAGGCGTGTAGCTCAAATTTACAATTCCGTAGATGGGGGTGGTTCTTTTCTTTTTCGCGAAAAATGGAAACGGACAGCTGCTCGATATTGTTCGATTACGTGAGCTTGGGAGTGCTGGACGAATGATGAACGGCGAGTGGATACGCTCGCTGATGGTCACGTTCAATCGAATTCAAAGAAGTGACACGGACATCACCCGTGGCACCATCGCAAATTTAAAGCACAACGTGAGAAGGGATACGCGTGCTCCAACCGAAGTACGCTAGAATTGCAGGACTCTTATCGTCGAGGAAAATGATGTAGCCTACCTGGATCGCACGCGCGCTGTTCGCAAGCTAGGGGATGAGAAGCCGAGGCTAATTTCAAGTTGCGCGGGGAATTGCACCCAGCGCCAGGGCGATCACCTGGAGCGCGGACGGACCACCCGAAGCGCCCCGCAGCGAGCAGACAAGTGCTCGACCTTGCTCTGCCTCTCTCTCCTTCCCCACAACCTCACCCTACAAACTCTCGTCACCATGCACCCTCAACAAGCCATCAACACCCTCTCCCTCCTCTCGACACCCCCCTCAGCGGACCCCCACTCTGCCGAGTCCATCTCGATCATGCTCCCCACCTCGCTCTCCGACGACAACCGCCCATCGTCATCGACCTCAACCACCAAAGCCCTCGGCAACCCCAATGCCCAAGCGTTCTGGCTGAACGCTAGCAAAATGATCGATTGGGTCAAGCCGCCCAGTGTTGCGTATGGTCAAGTCGGCCGAGAACAGGAGGTCAGTTGGGCCAAACAGGAGGTCGGTTGGGCTCGCTCGGTCGCACGGTCTGGGTGCGGGTCTTGGTCGCCCCCACCTCAGACTCGCTCCCTCGGCCGCGGTGCGATGCGGGGTAATAGGCGGCTGCACAGCGTGCCCCACATTCGCACTCGAGCTCACTCCGAGTGGCACACTCACATCAACGGCATGCCACCAAAAGTACTGCAGAACACTGAAGCTCACCTCGCCCACAGCGACCAACCTGGTTCCCGGACGGCGAGCTCAACACATGCTACAACGCCCTCGACCGCCACGTCCAAGCCGGTTTCGGTTCTCGCCCCTGTCTCCACCACGTATCTCCTCTCCCACCGCAAACGCGCTCGAGCAGGAGCATGACCTACGCCGAGGTCTTGGCAGAGGTCAAGACGCTTGCTGGCGTGTTGAGACACACGTTGGGTGTCAAGAAGGGGGATCGGGTCATCGTCTATGTGAGTGATCGGTCTCGAGTCTGAGCAGTCAGGAAAAAGCGCCACACGTACTAGCTGCTGGAGAGGGGGCTCATTCTGTCGTCCGACTACTATGTGCTGACGCCAAAATTATCTACTCTCGGCCACATACTCATGTAGATGCCCATGGTGTTGGAAGGTGCGATCGCAATGCTGGCCATTGCTCGGATAGGCGCGATCCATTCCGTCGTCTTTGGCGGATTCGCTCCCAAAGGTATAGACCAGAACCTGTCTCCTCCTCTCTCTTTCTGCTCGAATTAATATATGGCCTTTCTGACCCTTATAGAACTTGCCAAACGAATCGACGATGCCCAACCCCGCGCCATCATCGCCGCTTCCTGCGGTCTCGAACCCAAAGGCATTCTCGACTATTCGACCTTCGTGTCCCAGGCCTTGTCCCATTCGACGTACAAGGACGCTAGGGTGTTGATGCTTCGAAGGGAAGGTATCAAGGACCATCAAGTGCCTGGGCTGGGCAAGGGGAGCTACAGAGGTGGGTTGGACTGGAAAAGCGAGATGGAGGGAGTGAGGAAAAGTGGCAAGGGGGTGGAAGAATGTGTTGCTGTCAAGAGCAGGTGAGTTGGCCAAGTGCTTGTGATACACTGACTCGGAAAGCTGATCCAGGGTTTTTCTCCTCGTCGCAGTGACCCGCTTTACATCCTCTACACGAGTGGTGAGTCCACTCCCGATCTTTGTCTGTCGCTTCATCGAGCCCAGACTGACCGACACATTTTACCCAAACAGGCACGACCGGAATGCCGAAGGGTGTCGTGCGCTTCGTGAGTCCCGAATGCTTTCACACTCGAAAGCTTTGACATCTGAATCTGTGAATACTGCTCACCTTTCCAGGACGGAGGCCACGCCGTCGCGTCACGCTACACGATGGAACACACCTTCGGTCTCAAGCGCGAGGACACGATCGCCTGCTTCTCCGACTACGGTTGGGTCGTCGGCCATTCGTTCTGCGTCTACTCGCCCATGCTGGTCGGGTGTGCTTCAGTTATCTTTGAGGGAAAACGTGAGTTGAGACGAGGGCGTGTCTAAGTTGAGGTCGGATGCGCTGATCATGGGTGAGATGTCGGGGTGTTTCGCAGCAATCTTGCCTGATGCGGGAATCTTCTGGAAAAGTGAGTGTCGAGCGCGCTTCTATCAGCCTTGGCAAATTAGCCAAATCTGATAGAAGAACGATTCGATGTCACAGTCGTCGAAACGCACAAAGTCAACTGCGTGTTCACCGCCCCGACGGCGCTCCGCGCAATCCGTCGCGAAGATCCCGACGCGACTCACATGTCCAAATACGACCTCTCTTCGCTCCGTTCACTCTTTCTTGCAGGCGAACGTTCCGAACCAAGTATCATCTCACGCTACCAAACCCTCTTGACCCAATACGCCGCCCCGGGAGCGATCGTGAACGACAACTATTGGTCGACCGAATCCGGATCCCCCATCACGGCTTTGCAACTCAATTCGGCGTTCCCTCCGCTGGCGCCGAGACCCGGGAGTGCTGGGTTACCTTTGCCTGGAATGGATGTGAGGATCGTCGATGATGAGGGGAAGGAATTGAAGCGAGGGGAGATGGGCAACATCGTGTTGGGCCAGCCGTTACCTCCTTCGGCCTTGGGGACGGTGTGGAAGAACGAAGCGACGTTCCAAGAGTGGGTCCCTTCAGACGAATACACCCTTGATTTCAAGATACTCATGCAGGTAACATCTGGTCGGGATGGCACAGAGCTTATTTCGATCGTTTTCGCGGCAAAGGCGATTACTTCGACACGGGCGACGCGGGCGTGATTGACGCACAGGGGTTTGTCTCGGTCCTCTCTCGCGCCGATGATCTCATCAACGTTGCGGGCCATCGCTTGGGGACGTCGTTGTTGGAACAAGGTGCGTTGGGTGGACCTGTGTTGAGAGTTCGCGTGCCAGACGACTTCACACTGACTCACACAAGTCGACCCTCGCACAGTCGTCTCCTCGCACGACTCGATCGCCGAATCCTGCGTGGTCGGTCTCCCCGACTCGGTCAAAGGTCACGTCCCCTTCGCCCTCGTAACCCTTTCCACTTCCGCCGCTTCCTCTCCACCTTCTCCCGCCTCTCTCCTGAAAGCAATCAACACCCTCATCCGAACGGACATCGGTTCGATCGCCACTTTCGGAGGCCTCGTCATCTCCCCACGACTCCCTAAAACTCGTTCGGGCAAGACGCTCCGAAGGACAGTGAAGGAGTTGGTGGAAGCTGCTGCGGAAGCACAGTGGGATAAGAAGGTCGGTTTCCCACCAACGATTGAGGATGAGGCGGTCGTGGAAGAGGTGAGAGGGGCTGTGAATGGGTTCTTTAAGAAGGATGCGAAAGGGTTCAAGGCGAAATTGTAGGCGATGGTGATGAGATGAGGGCGGTGATTCATCCTACCTTGGCCTTCATGGAATGACTTTATGTATCCGTGGGTGATGAGAAGAATGATTGGATTGAGAGATGCGGATCAGACGACTCGGCCGAACGGTCGCCTCGAGTGAAGACAGGGGGCCGGGGGAGGTCAGGCCGTCTGTAATAATGGAAGTGCAGTCTTCCTCCGCTGCACGCATTAGCGATCTGAGCGACCCATCGGCAAGATGAACGTCTTTCATCCGCCCTTCGTGGAGACCCGACCCTGGCACCGCCGCCGTTCCCCCACATGATGCCGATAGCAATCGCGAGACCGGCCCGGCCCGGCCCAGGCGCCGCCTTGCGTGCTTGGCGGCCGGTGTCGCAATCGCCCGCACCAAAGTCGACGTCTCGACTTTTTAAAAGCGCCATGACATCAATCTAATCATCGCAGCTAGGCTCTTTCTTTTAACTCAATCTTTCGCAAGCTGAGCCATCACCTCCCGAATTATTGTCCGACATGCAATCGTACGAGTCGACAGCTACTCCCTTGCCCACGACGTTGACGACGACTCCGACGAGCAATGGGCGTGCCCCTCGGCCAAGCAGCAATTGGACGAATGGACACGTACAGAATGGATCGGCGGTCAAAAAGCGATGGATCTTGAATGGTGCGTGGAGCTCTTCTATTCTTGAGAAAGGCGATCGAGCCCCCAAGAATCAAAAATGCGTGTTGACTGTCTGAGAGTGGATGTGCTGACCCGCTTAAGTCCTTGTCGTCATTGACGTCAACGCAGCGTTCGACATGGCGTGCGCGGGACACCAAACCCCTGGTCAGTTTCACCCTCCTTCGCAAAAAGCCGAGAGGCGGCACGTGACCGAACCTTTGCGTTCTTTGATTACAAAGTAGCTGAGAAAATTTCTGCACCTTTCTTGTCTTCTTCCGATTACTTTGAAGGTTTGTGGAAACACCCCCTCGACCGCTCGGCGCAGTACCACACACTCGAGTACTGGACCGAGTTGGCCAAGTTGCTCGAGCGCGGCAAGTTCAATGGGATTTTGTGCGTCTCTGGTCTCGAATGCCATCTCTTTTCCTCGCTCGCGAATTTCTGACGTATGCGATCGCGCTTTTAATCAAAAACTAAACAGTATTGCGGATACGTTGGGCGCCTACGATGTATACAACAATAATCCAGATGCGGCGGCTCGAACTGGCGCGCAGTGGGGTGTTGACGATCCGACGCTGCTGAGTGAGTTTTGACTATGCCCGGACACTCGATCTCAACAAGCGAGGTGATTCCAAACTTGTCTTTGCAAACTTCTTCGTTTCCAATCCCAACAGTTTCGGCTTGTGCACTCGTAACTAAGAACCTCTCGTTCGGCATCACCCAATCGGTGACGTACGAGCACCCCTATACGGTCGCGCGCAAGTTCGCGACGCTCGATCACCTTACCAAAGGACGCGTCGCAATCAACGCCGTCACTTCGTACCTGACTTCCGCCGCTCGTTCGTACGGTCTGACGGACCAAATCGAACACGACGAGCGATACGCTCGCGCGGAAGAGTACTTCAACGTCCTCTACAAACTCTGGGAGTCTTCCTGGCGAGACGATGCTGTGATTCTAGATAAAGCGCGTGATCTCTACGCGGACCCTTCCCGAATTCGCAAGATCCACCACGAAGGCAAATACTTCAAATGTGAAGGACCTGCACTGGTCGAACCCTCGCCTCAAGGAACACCCTTGGTCTACCAAGCAGGTTCTTCTTCCGCCGGACTCGCTTTCGGAGCTCGCCACGCCGAAGCAGTCTTCATGTCCGGTCCATCCCCCGCCAAGATCCGCATCCAAGTCGACGCTTTACGTGACCTCGTCGAAAAGGAAGGTCGTCCCCGTGACTCGATCAAAGTACTCGTCAAACTGCTCGTGATCGTCGCTGAAACGGACGAGCTCGCTCAGACCAAGCACGACGAGTACTACGCTTTGGCGTCGCGCGAAGGTGCCAAAGTCCTTTTCGGAGGATGGATAGGTCAAGATTTAGGTCTTTACGCACCCAATGCCGACTTGAGAGAGGTGGGTACGCCGGCTGTGAAAGGCGTCGCAAGAGGGTACGCGGCTTTGTTCCCCGAGGTGGAGAAGTGGACCGCGGATGTGTTGGGGGATCATATTAAGGTTGGGGGGATGGGATATGCGGTTGTGGGCTCACCGACGACGGTTGCGGATCAGATGCAGCAGTGGATCGATGAGACGGATTGCGATGGATTCAGTTAGTCATCCATCTCTAGACCGTCGAGCGACCGAGTCGAGACGCTGAACCTTCCGAGTTCCTTTCGCAGATTTGTGCTACGCGATCACGCCGGGGACATTCGAGGATATCGTCAATCTCCTCGTTCCTGAACTTCAACGCCGGTGAGTTTGTTAACCTACTCTCGATCAAAGATGAGCGCACCGGATTCCTGAAACAAACTTGGCTTCCAACTTATCGCTCGATCGTCCCTCTTGGAACCGTGACAGCGGCGTGCATTGGACCGACTACCCTCAACGCCCCGACGGCCAAGGTATCACAGCCCGCGAAGGGATCTACGGGGTCGGCGAGGTCAAAATTGATGATCGTCATTACGGAGCGCAGTACAAATGGCGAGCGGGGCAGGACGTGCCTCCGAGCCTTGAAAAGCCTGGGTCTTTGATTTCGGCCGACTCAGAAGCGACGACGGCCGGAGATTCGGAGTCGACGGTGAATGGGAAAAAGCGTAAAGTCGCATGAGTGTAGGGAGTAAGGTTTTTATTATTAAAAAGTAGCAACGTATACTGCCCAAATGTACAAGAGTCGAATATTTCATGTGGTTCCCCACCTCGGCACGAGCCGATCTCCATCCAAGGCCGAACCTCCGGGTCCAAAAGGTTGATTTCATCCGGAGCGTAATCGGTCGCGTACGCGTCCCTTTCGGCAAGAATCGGAATTGAATTTGGTTGCGCGCCTGCGAGGGGAAGGGAGCTTAGTGGGAGCTTGCGCCCGCTTCCGCCCTCCGGAGGCGCGCGAGCACGCCTTTTGGCCCTTTTCTTCCGCCTCTCTCCTCGGTTTCGTCTCGTCAAAGGGGCACCATTTGATCTCATTTACTCCCCACCGCTCAGCAGCTTACGCCGACGAGTGTTCAGTGAGGCCGGATCTCTTCGATCCACCGACCCCCTCACGTGACTGCCGATCGCCCATCGGCTCACCCCTGCCGAAGTCCCTTCGTTGGCCACGTGGTGGGACTCGGTGCACGAACTGACTGTGCGAGTGCGTCTGCTCAGTGCTGCATCGAGCGGAGCTTGCAGGCTTGCTGCTCGCCCGATTTGCGTGGGTGCCCGCCCGCCTCGATCTGCCTCGGCGAACGATCCCGTGACCTTCCGCAGCCTTCCGCGCGCACGCGTCGAGCGCCGATCTCGCTTCCGTTCTGTTTGCCCCCGTTGTACCGACTTCGCATTCCCCTTTGCGTGACCTAAGCTCTCCCAAACACGACCATCATCATGGAGTTCGACACAGCCGGCCTGTTTTCGAACCAGTCGCAGGACGCGGCGTTCCATTCGACTTTCCACCACCACCACCAGCAACAACAACAGCAGCAACAACAGCAGCAACAGCAGCAGCAGCTCGAACAACAGCAACAACAGCAGCAACACCATCCCGGAGATTTACACACGGGCTTGGGAGGACATGGGGGTGATGTTTCGTCGCCCGAGGATAACAAGAAGGTGTGTGTCATCGCTCTCCTGGTCCATCCATGTATCAACTCTCGGACTGACTCTTGCTCGCTCGTCCCTTCCCGCCCTCGCCCTACTCGATAACCGCATGACCACTACAGCAACGAGGATCGGGTCGACCTCGTGACAAGATCTGGGAGATGTACAAGGGTGACAAGACGGCTACCTGCATCTACTGCGAATGGACGACCGACCATCCGAAAGCGGTCCGTTTGCGCCAACACATCACCGAGGCGTGCAATCACGTGCCGCCGCTCAAAAAGGAACAGGTTCAAAACTGGGAATACGACAAGGCGCAAAAACGAGCGAGCAAGAAAGCTTCGATTGGAAGAACGGGGTCTTCGTCGTCGATGAAGAAGGAACCTGAGGATGCGGCGAGTGCGGCGATCCGGGCGCATCAGAATGGTAATGCCGTGGCCGGTCCCTCGGGGAGTGGGAGCAATGGTAAGAAGAGGAGGATCGAGGATGATCTCGCCCCGATCGCACCGCCTCCAACTTCGTCGAACCAAGAGATTGCTGTCGATCCGGGCTTGGATGGATTCAATGCATTGGACAAGTGAGTTGACTGGAGGAAGGTTGTGAGCTCGACGAGGTCCGAGCGAGCGAGCACGCGCGGGCTGTTCAACGCTCGTTGCAGTTGTCTGGGGGTGCGAAGTCGGTCACTGACGTAGATACGCCCTCCGCCTACCACCCACCCGCACTCTTGCACCGTCCACTCGCCCTCTCGAACAGCGCTCTCACGCAGACCATGTCGAATCTGCACCGATCCCCCGTCACATGTCATGGTGAGTCCCTACTGTAGTAGCAGTAGATCGGAGAGATAGCTCACGTCGCGCGCTACCTCCGTCATCTCCGCGCGGCCGCTGCTCTCTATCTGCAGTACTCGACTCGACTGCGGGCAAGCCGGCACCGGGCATTGCCGTTAAACTGGAGAAGCTGAATCCGTCGGCTGGATTCGTCGTGCAAGCCACTGGGTGAGTTGCGCTCACTTGATCGATCGATTGAGCGCCTGCTAACCGACCGCTCCTACTCGTGGCCCGGCCCGGCAGGGCTACGGATTCCGACGGGCGTTGCTCGAACTTGTTGCCTGCACACCCGAGGCTGGAAAGTGGAGTGTACAAGATGACGTTCTACACCTCGGACTACTTTATGGCCCGCGGCATTCACACTTTCTACCCATTTGTTGAGGTTAGTGGTTAACTGGTCGGGCTGGCTGCAATCCTTGAACACGAGCCTGACCTTTTTTCACTGCAGATCCCGTTTTCGATTGCCAACCCCGAGGAACACCATCATATCCCCTTGCTTCTCGCTCCGTTCGCTTACAGCACCTACCGTGGATCGTAGAGCGTCGATCGCTTCGTCTCGAGCTTGGTCCATCTCTGTTCTATATCTCTTGTCAGAATCCATCAGGTTTTCTCTCCGTATCGAGCGCCTAGATCCCACCGTTGGCTACTTTGATTACTACGTCTTGGGAGCTGTATCGAATGAATACCCTCTTTTCCCTGTAAGGCGCCGTCCTCTCGCTTCGGCCCTGTTTGGTAGCGTGGTTCTGAGCTCGGCAGCGTGTAGAGGCGGTGGCGGCGCGCGTGGTCGTTCCCCTTTAGTCTCTCCCCTTCTTTCTCCCTCTCCTTCTCCCCCGACTACCGACTACCCCACCCCATTTACACTCCACCATGCCCGCTGCCAAAGTCGAAGCCGCCACCGCTGAAGCATGTGAGTGGATGATAAAGCTGATCTGCGTTCGATTGAGCTGCGAATGCGCCTCCTCAATGCGCCTCTTCTGGCCCGTCCGCGTGTGCGCTGCCCCCCACTTTGTCGCTCGCTTTTCGGTCGGCGGCTTGCGTTCCCGGACGGTCGTGCGGCCGTCTCATTTCTGTTTGAAACGTACTTTTGTTTGGCCGTTTGGGGAATGGCTAACTGGCATGATCATGATAATCGCTCGACCTCACGCTGGCAGTGCCCACCGCCGTCTTGGACAAGTACAAGGCCGTAAGTGTCGTCCTCGCCGTCTACCCCACCACCACCCACCCACCTGTTCCTAAATTTGTTCCTCTCCCTTCACAGGCCGGTACCGTCGTCTCTTCTGCTTTGCAGGCGTTGATCGCCAAGTGCATTCAAGGCGCGAACGTGCTCGAGCTTTGCGTCGAGGGGGACAAGCTGATCGAGCAGGGCGTTGCGGGCCTGTACAACAAGGTCAAGGGCTTGCCCAAGGGTGAGTTTTTGTCGGGTCTGATGCGATGGTGTACGCTGAGGATTCGGTTTGGGGGAAGGGATGGGATTAGAGAGAGGAGGCGCGTTTTCTCCTCTCGCTCGCGTAGGCCGGCTGGCGGAGGTGTAGGAGGTCGTGAGGACGGTCATCAGACGGGTGGGAGGGGGATGTGCATTCGGAATGACCAAGGAGCGATCGAAGAATATTCCGTGTGCGATTGTGCAGTAGTACTGATGCTTGCTCGTCTCATGCTCGGCTCCGCTTTCACCTCCGCTCTTCGCAACTACGCGCCTCGCCTCCTCCTCCTCCACCACCACCACCACCTGATCATTCATCTCTTGTCGCCGCCCCTCCACCTCACCCACCCCCACCACAGGTGTCGCCTTCCCGACCTCGCTCTCGATCAACTCGAACCTGCAAAACTACAACCCGCTCCCCTCGGACAAGAGCGCCACCGCCACCAATTTGGCCCAGAACGACGTCGTCAAGATCTGCCTCGGCGCCCACATTGATGGCTATGCCGTCGTAGCCGCTGAGACGTCAGTTTCCAAGCCGGCCCTCCATACTCAAGACCGGCGTGCACATCTGATGTGCTCTTATTTTGGATCATGTCTCACAGAATCGTCGTCGGCGAGACGCCGATTAAGGAAGTCCGTGCGGATTTACTCTCGGCCGCTCACTACGCCGCCGAAGCCGCTCTCCGAGTCGTCAAGCCCGGGATCAAGAACTGGGAAATCACCGACGTGATCAAAAAAGCCCTCTCCGAATACGAGTCCGTCGGCGTCAAGGGAGTCGAAGGCGTCTTGTCGCACCAACATGAGCAAAATTCGATCGAGGCGAAAAAGGGGATCGTCGCTTTCCCGAGCATGTCCCAGCGCGCCGATTCGGATAACGCTTACTTGTTCGAAGAGGGGGAGGTTTATGGCTTGAACGTTTTGGTCACGAATGGGGAAAGGGCCGTGAGTAAAATGTCACCTTTCGGCGCGGCGATTACGGAGATGCTTTTTTTGGGAAGCGCTGATTACGAATCCTCATCTCGTGATATTGATTTGGACCAGTTCAAGACCGCGGACCGATCGGCGACGACCATCTTTTCGAAAACTTCGACGACGTACAACCTCAAGATGAAGGCCTCGCGCGCGACCTTTTCCGAAATCACCAAAAAAGCCGGCCCGTTCCCTTTCACCTTGCGCGTGCTCGAGGAAGAAGCCAAGGCTCGTATGGGGGTCAAGGAATGCGTTGATCACAACTTGCTCAAACCTTACGAGTTGTTGACGACCGATAAGATTACGGACTTGTCCGCGCAAGTGTTTTTGACGTTCGCGGTGACCAAGACGGGAGTGACGAGGTTGTCGTTAGCGCCGACTTGGTTCTCCGAGGATAAAGTTCAGGGTAGCGTGAAGCTTTCGGAGGAGCTCAAGGCGCTGGTGAACAAGCCTTTGAAGAGCAAGCCGACGAAGAAGAAGACGACGGAGAAGAAGGCCGACGAGGAGGTAACAGCTTGAGACGTGATTTGCACGTGGGACCCCTGAATAAAGAATCGATTATGTAGGGGAGGAAAGGAAGTCACTTCACCAAAAAAAGGAACGCCGTACGAGCGCCGTCGATTCCACTTTCATCGTTTGGTACACCCGACTTTTTTGGGTTTTTTTTTTCCCTTTCTCGCCTCTCTGTCCTCCTTTTTTCTTCCAAAGTTTCTGAACTGTGTGCTGTCCCTCTGCAAAATCCAAAACAATCGCACATCCCCGGAGAAAACTTCCTGTCTTTGAGCTCCTTTCGACTGATATGATGCGCCACGGGAACGTATATCTTCGAGAGTACGTCGCTTTATAGAGTGATTGAGAAATATTCGACGGTGCTCGTCGCAACTCACGCTGCCCTTATCCGCATCGTCAATGCCGAGCGAGCGATCGACTGTCGCAGCGTTGAACAACCAAGTGGGGGCGGCGCTCCCTCTCTTTCTGTGTGTCTCTCTCTCCCCACCTCCCCGGCATCCTTGAGGCTATTTTCAAGTAGCCCCAAGTACCACTACAAGATCTAAAGCTCCTTTGAACGGCGCTGCCTGCTCATCCCCAGCCTGGACTTCCTCGATGGACGAAACGATTGATCGATTAGCGAGCGTAATACTCGAGCGCTTCACCTCGTAAGTTCCCCATTGTTTTACCCCCAACAAGCTGAACCATTCACACTCCTAATTATTACACCATCAATCCTTCTCTCCCCCTACCCCTTACCCCGCAGCATTTCCCCAACCGAGCGCCTACTAATCGCCATCGCCGGTGTCCCGGGGTCAGGCAAGTCGACCTTAGCTTATCCGCTCGTCGATGCGATCAATACCAAACTTGAAGTAACAAGGTCCAACACGAACGCCGGCGAAGGATTGACCACTAGAACGAACACGATCGACCAAGCAACAGCTCTTCTTAACACCGACTCGTCAAGTCGGAATAGGGACTCTGCGCCGAACGATGACGAAGATTTTGCCACTGCCACTGCCGAAGACGGATCAGTAACGAATGAAAGGATCGCCCTCGCGGTTGGCTTGGACGGGTGGCATTATAGTCGAGCACAGTTGGATAAGTTTCCGGTACGTGTTCACTCTGTGAAGGGTTCTTTGGCCGGAGACGGGAGAAGTAATTCCGAGGCTGAGGGGCGAAGCGTCTTCAAAGCAAACTTAGTGTTTACCTTTTCGGAGGATACACCGGTGGGATCGTCGCGCGTGGACCTGAGCTTGGCTACACTTACCTGGATCTTTCTTCTTATCTCACGTCCATGAACCACCACCCCTCACCACTAGGACCCCATCGAAGCCCGTACCCGACGCGGCGCGGCCTTCACCTTCGACGCGACTTCCTACCTCTCCTTCATCCAAGCTCTCCGCGAACCCATTCCCCTCTCCCCCTCCCCTCTCACGACCCCAAAGGTCCCCTACCTCACCTTCTCCCACTCCCTAAAAGATCCCCTTCCCTCCCCTACCCCTATCAACTCTACGAACCGCCTAATCATCATCGAAGGGTTGTACACCCTGATTAACGAAGGTATCTGGGCACGAACGACGGGGATGATGGATTTTCGAATTTGGTTGGAATGCGATTCAAAGGTCGTAAGGGATAGGTTATTGAAGAGGTGCTTGAAGGAGGGGATTGAGGATACGATGGAGAGCGCGGAGAAGAGAGGTACGTTCACGAGTTTTGAAGCGTCATTCACACAGGGGGAGGGGGGAGGGGAGGGGGGTTCAATCGAAAGCTGTTTGCTGACTCGCTTTCTGAGTGAGTGATCACGCACAGTGGAGGGGAGTGATATGCTCAATGGGGAATGGATCAAAGCTCGATTAACAAGGGACGCGGAGCTAATCGTGATCGAATCGAAAGAGGATGCTCAACTCGTCGCATCGTCGGGACCCTGAAAAAAAAAAAAAGCGCCATTTGGACTCGCCCTCAAGAAAGAAAAGTCCCATAATATCAAAACAGTACAAACCGCACGAACCCCAAGCTCTAATGTCCCTCCGCAACAGCTTTCAACTTCTCCTTGGCCAACTCGAACAAGTCCATCTCGAAATCGCCAAAAATTTCCGTCGCGGACCTCATCAACTCCTTCACGTCCGACCCTTCCAACGCATCTACCAAAGTCTGACGTCCCTGTTCAGTATTGGGGTCGCATTCGAGGGAAGTGAGTTCGGCTTGGGCGTAGAAGGAGAGGGATTGGGTGATGGAGGCTTCTATTTCGGGGGTGAGAGGTGTCGAGCTGAGGAGGGCGAGGACGGCGGGGGATAGGGTCGAGTGATCCAGACCTGCGAGGGAAAGTGCTTCGAAGAGGGTGACGATACTATATAGACATCGAAGGTATGGTATTGAAGGTATGAACGCGTCAGCACCACTCTCTCTTCTGAACACGCACAGAAATGCCGAGATTAGAATCTTCCCCACTCACCTAGCGGCCATCATCTTGGTTTTTCCGTCCTAACCCCTCATCTTTAGCGTCTTCTGCGCAACCCTCAATACCTCATATCCGGGCAAGCCATGCAACCCCAACTCTTTATGCGTCCCCGGTACGAAATGCACCTCCAACGGGTTCACATAAGCCGCTACATAGCTCGCTCCAACCTTTGCTGCCGCGAGAGCTTGTTCGATCGAGAAACACATCGTCGCTAATGTATGCACCCCTTCTTCTTCAAGTACCCCACAAGCTTGAATTCCTTGTAAGGTCGAAGGGATCTTGAGACAGACGCGTGAGCGAGGGATCGCGTAGTTTTCGTAGAGGGAGATTACGGATCTACCGTGGTGAAGTAAATTTTCGAGTGAAGAAGAAGCGCCGAGGGAGAGTTGACAGTGCACGAGTCCGGTCGGCTTGAGGAAGGGGAGGATAGGGAGCGCGAGTTTGATGGTCTGTTTTTTTTTTGAGGGGGGGAAAGGATATCATGGGGAAAGGTTTCGAGGGAAACGGGTGCGCCAAAGTCGGGACAATCGAACGTGAGCCAATTCGTTCACTCCCGCCGCCGTCGAAAACGTGCACTCAAAGCGTCCGAAGAACGTACGACGATATCTACAGCAACACTAGCGACGTCTCGTCCCTTGACACCTTCGAAACCATCAAGCACAAGTTGGGACGCTTCCTTGACGGCTTCGAGCATGAGGTGTTGGTGGTGAGGTTTGGAGAGTTCTCCGGCGACAATCGCCTACGGGGTGGTGAGGGAGTGCACAGAGGTGGGCACATTGGGGAGCAATAGTTCAGTGAAATGCATGTCGAAAGAAGAGATACACTCTGCTCAGCTCATCTTCCAACCTATCTGAGCCCCGTACACCCTCCTCACTGACCTGATTCGATGTCATGTCGGTGAACGTCCCCTTTGAAAAAACCTCACATAGCGTCGCGTCGTTGTTGTCATAGTCCAACACCGTGTGCTCATTCATCAGAGCCAAGAGTGGCGATAGGCCCGTTTGTTGTGTAGCCATTCGTCCAAGCAAGTGTTGTGGGATGCGCGTTGTGGTGGGGGAGGTGGAAGGAGGAAAAGTAGTCATGTGCGGAGGTGGATGGATGCCTTCCTCCTTCCCCCACATTTTCGCGCGATCGAGAATCTCCGACCCGGCGGCACATCGGCCCGTCGAGCGCTTGGCCAAGACGAACAAGTGGCATTACCGCCGATTTTATCCACTCGACTTCTGATAGCAGGTTCGGTATGAGACAACACTGTATATCCAATGACATAAATAAAAAACGGTACTCGCCAACCCCTGCGACTTCCTCTAATACCCATCCTTACCCAGCCGGCCCTGCGGCGAACCATTCTGCTCATAAACGTCCACCGTCCGAGCCGACCTCCGAACCAATTGCCCGGCTTCGTAGAAGGTGAATACGGCGTAGAGGCCAAGGATGACGTAGCTATAACATATGATCAACTCCCTCGAGTCAACACGGTTTTGAAACCCCTCTCGACGCGGAAGAAGCAGCGACGATAAAATAATCAACGTCCACTTCGCTTGGTACTATCACTCACTTATCAAGCGACTTATCCGAGTTGGGATACTTGCTCGGACCTTTATCGCCACGAGCCTTGGCAGATTTCTCGACCGAGATGAGGGCGGAGACCTTTAAAGTTCAAAGTGTGCAAGATGGGATCAACGTTTCGGTCAGGCGTCTAAATTTTTCCGTCACGGCCCCGAGTCTGAGGGCAGAAGAGGAGAAGGCCCCTCGCGGAAAAGATTGACTAACCTTGGCGGCTTGCAAACCCGTCACTAGGACCAACACAGAGTTTTTACAAGATAAGGATCAGCTTCATAGACTATAACAGCCGTATCCGAGAGAAGGACTCACGCAAAATCCAATAAACGACCAAAATCGCCGCGACCCCTTTTCGGTTCTTGTGACCTTTGTAACGCGCCGCGAGCATAACCAATGCGAGCAGGGTCCCGGCGAGGGAGAAGGGTAAGAGACCGATTCCTGGGGGGGGGGAAGTACGAAACACGATCAAGAAGGGCAAAGGTTTTGGGGGTATGAGTTCTCGACCGTCTCGCACGGCACGTGACCTCCACCTCTCTAACAATCTCCAAAACACCCATCAACAACAACGCAAACACCGAAACCCCGTACAAGCCCTGTACGATCCTGGCGCCGCACGGACGACTCCTCGTTTCAACAATGGCTCTTGATGGCCGACTGAGGGTGAGGAATAAGGGAATTCCGAGGGTGGTGAGGAGCCATGTGGGTAGGGGTACGAGTATGACGTCGGCGAAACAAGTTGTCTGGTGGGGATACAGGTGCGGAATGTTAGGTCTGTGTGAAACCAGAGCAGGGGCCCGGGTTTCGCTCAGAGCGCTCGAGCGGTGAAGGGAAGTAAATGAAAGAGATGAACGGCCGAAATGCGCATTCGCTCTCCGAAACTCAAACGAGACAACTCGAACACCGTCCTCGGGTCCGTACGTATCACTTGCTTCCCGACCGTAGGCCCAAACCCTCCAATGCGTACAGCGGGATTACACACTCCGATAGGTAACATCCTGTCTCAGATCAATGGGGCATAAGGAATAGAAGAGGAGAGGAACAGAGCGCGGATCGTTCGGAGTTGGTCGAGTGGTCGACTCGTAGTCGAACGATGACGCGACGGAACGATGAAGCGTCGCGTCATCACCTTTCTCGCGCCTAAAATAGCCACCACGATTTGAAATTCGAGCGGGGGGGAAATTGTAAATTCATTTGCGGCTTTGTCGGTGACGAATGATGGCCTGCCACCTAGTACTGGGGACCCTGGCTACCTACATCATACGTCTAAAAACTCCGTAAAAGAAGACGTACACCATGCAAGCTCTCGCGGACGACGGAGTGGAAGAGCCGAATCGTCACGTGCCTTGTGCCGCGTCGCGAGCAATGCTCCTGTCACGCCAGCGCTTCCGGCGCACCGCGACCTTTGAAGAATCCACGTTATGCTTGTTCTCTCATCTCTTTTACCAATAAAAACTGGCCTATATTTAATCTATACATAAAGAGCCAAAATAATATCAACCTGTCCGCCTAACAAACAAAATAGAGGCTTCTAAAGCATGAAAATCTACCCGAAAAATAAGGTCGTTGTGTGTTCGTCGATAGACCTCTTCTATGATATACTGACCTCGTACCTTTTCTAGTCCGGTCCGCCGAGACCCATGACCCATCTCATCCGCTCAAATGATCCTCGCGATCGTCAGATCCTTCATCTTCTCCCTCGCGGACCAGCCATGATCGTTCAACCCTCCCTCAAAAGCCTCCGTCGCATCCCTCTGCTCCTTGCCCTCCCCCAACGCAAACTCCCTCAATACCGCATACCCACCCGGATGATCGTGCGCGTATTTGGTCACATTAACCGCAAACCCATTGACGAGGATGACGATCGGAGAACGACTAGACGAGGGGAATGTTTTGGGATCGGCGAGCTTTCGGACGAGTTGAGCGCGCGTCCAGGTGGGTAAAGGATTTTGTCGAGCGGCCCGGTGTCGTCTTCGGTTCGTCAACGATTGGGACTCGAATCGACCCAGGCTTCGATCGAACAACGCATCGTCCTCACCCTCATCCGTACTCGTTCCCGATCCACTAGCACTCGCACTAGCACTCGTATTGATACCCTCGAAGCTCGTCGAGCTCCCTCGATCCTCATCGCTATCCCCCTCCGCGAAAGTTCCCCAAACCTTGAACGACGACGACTCTTCTTCCCCTTCCCCATCCTCCCCTAAACCTTTGGCAGCCTTCTCCGCCCTCACAGCTAAAACATGAGCTTTGGCTCTAAGAATCTCGGCCTCGGGCGTCTGATGCATCTTGGGTACCCAAGGCGTCAAAAAGTGCAATGCACAAATGATCCACTTGGAAGGATCCCAATCGAACGCCCTCGGTCCATTCCTATAATCCCTCGGGAACGCATGGTGGTAATTATGATTCGCTTCTCCTCCTGTGAAGAGCGCGAGGAAAAAGTTACCGCGAGCGGTGACGTCCTCGGAGTAGGCTTGGTCGCCGAGGTAATGCGCCAACGAGTTGATGCAGAAGGTCGCGTGTTGGATCATGATTCGAGCAATGACCTGAGGTGAACAGTCGTGATTTTCACGTCAGTACTGGCTTTTCGTCCAAGACAGAGCGCGATGGGAGAGAAGCGGGACTAACTCCACCCCAAATATAACCTCCCATCGCATCGCCCCACGTCCACCCGATCAAAGTCGGCATCACCAAACTCAAAAACAGCGTCAAAGGGATATAATACTTGTGTTGGAAGCGAACAACTGTAATCACCGGTCTGCTCATCAGTCTTGCAGTTTACTTCGCAACTCAGGAGGAAAGCTGACAGACCTGGATCGGCATCGAGATCCTTCTTGTCGATGAGGCTCATCCTCGGGTAAGTCGGTTTGCGAAAGATCCAACCCATGTGCGAGTGGTACAGTCCTTGTTTAGCGTTGTACCTGTTCAATGTCACAGAGAAGATTGGGTGAGGATACGTGGCTTAGCTCATGGGAACGGTTGAGACAGCGAAGGAAGGTTCGTCGGCCCGGCCCCAGCCGAAATTACCGATGTGGGGGGCTCGACACGAACGGACAGGAGAGAGCGGGGGAACAAAGGTCACTTACGGATCGGATTCGGTGTCGGTGAATCGATGGTGCAATCGATGGCGCAGCACCCACCATCTGTCATCACAAAATGATTGACGTGAGCTGGTGCAAGTGAGAAGGCTCAAAATTGGGGAGTAGGCTCACTTGATCGAGCCTTGGAAGCCTAGACAGCCCATGCCGGCGAGTACGACGCGTAGAGGAAAGGCGGCGGTGAAGGAGTGGTGGGACCATAGTCGATGATATCCGATGGTAATTCTGTTTTGGGATTGGTTTGCAGGTGTCAGCTTGCGGTGCGGCAGTTTGCGGTGCGGCAGTTTGCGGTGCGGCAGTTTGCGGTGCGGCAGCTTGGGAAGTGGCTCCCCACCGCCCCCTGACTCCAGCCCAAAGTGCCGACTGCCGGGGTGAGGGTGGGCGTGCGAGGGAGGCTTCCGGCGATCGATCGCGGTGTCGGGCCGCACGCTGCGGTGGTGCTGCTCGCTCTATTCTGGCCGTGTCGACTGACCCGAATGTCGCCAATTGCCAGCTGAGGAAACACAACCTAATCTCAAAAACAAGACCAAGTCAGTAAAGCCACGAGCGGTTTATGCTCCCGTCACTCGAGCTCGATTCTGAACTGACCACATCGTCGCGGTCCGAAGCTGGTGCCACGGGCTAAGGTAGGTCGCTCCGACGAGTGCGAGCACATGCATCGACACGAAGAAGATCGCATTCGACCACCAAATCGGCCCTGGTTCTACGACCGTTGCTGACTTGGGTTGGACCGTCGGGGCCATTGTTTTGGAGCTCATGGCGCGCCGAGAGTAATAGCTCGCACCAGCGGTCGGAAGGTCGGCGGTCGGCGGTCGGTGGTCGGTGGTCGGTGGTCGGCCGAGGGTGGAGAGGCAGGAGAGTGAGACGGCCAAATCGACCGACTAGCGAGTGATAGGCGCGCGCCCGATCCCCGTGAAAGTTCAACTTCAAGCTCTCTCCTGTTCGGACAAGGCAAGGGCTTGAACGGCAAATTATTGGTCGAGATCAGTCAGTGGCCTGAAAAACTAGGCCGATCGCCCTTTTGATTTGAGCACATCCATGGCTAATCGAGCGGAAATGCACAATTACGGGCCCGCGCGGTCTCGGCCGAGGGCAGGCGCCCGTTTGAGGAGCATACACCCCGAACTGAGCATTACTAAATCACGCAGTTCCCACCGGCAGTACTAATAGTGCGGTGCCCCCCACCTTGGCGTCGATGGCTTTCTCGTATCCGACTGCTGCCCCGCCTCTCTGCTCTCTTTCTTCAACGCTTTTCTGATCCAGCACCAACCTCTAGCGAACTAAAGAGACTCGCATCCGAAAACGGCTGTTGCCTCACCCGCAAGAAGCTGCCTTGCTCGTCGTCGGGATGTTCTCGTCGCGGTCGCGCAAGGCGAACGAGCTCGTGTCCTCGCTCGACTTTTCCCAGTCCATCGGCCGCGATGCATCCGCCTACGTCCTGGGTCAACTCGTCGAGCTCGGTCTCGGTAGTGAGCTCACCGCCATCTCGTTCGGTCAGTCGACTCCTTCTCGTGCTCGTGCTTGTCATGGGCTCTCTTGCTGACCCGACGAAAGCTTGGCGTCGCACCGCCCGGCACAGATCCAGTCCAAGGGCTCCTGGCCGTAGCGACCGAACAAGGTGGCTTACACATCTTTGGAAAACCGCCCGTGCACCTCTCATGGGACCTCGGTCGACCGCTCAAGATCAAGCACCTCGCCTTCCGACCTGGTGCCGGGTTCTTCGCCTGCGTCGACCAAAAGGACACCTTGCACGTCTTTGATCTCGGCCGAATAGAGAACAACAAACCTTATCGAGATTCGTCGCTGTCCCTTCGTGCCCAAATCACCTGCGTCGAAGCGAGCCCGAATCATCCTCATCTCCTCCTCGGAGGCAAGGACGGTACCGTCGACGTCTTTGATATCGACCGGGGCGTGCTTGTGCCGACGTCGAGGATTCCCAACTGTTGGGTACAGCAGGAAGAGATCCTCCGTCGGTCCGGAGTACCTGATGCGCCATCGAGGCGACACATGTCAGTAGGCGTCTCGGTCCTTGGTCCGTTACTCTCTGATCACTGACCTTCCTACTTTACCCTGCTGCCTCTAGTCCCGTCTGCACGGATGTCAAAACCCATCCGTTGGACCTCAACCTCGTTTTGATAGCCTACGATGGTGGAGTGTCGCTCTATAACCTCGCACAAAAGAGCATTGAGAGGAATTGGGAATGTGAGTACTTGTCGGGGTAAGCTGTCGAGACGGACCGAGAGCTTACTCGGAAATTGTCTCCGTCGCAGTCGTCATCCCACCCGGAGCCGTAGGAGGAGGTAACGATACCGAAGACACGATATTCTCTGAACGACGACCGCCTGTGACCTGCCTCGCTTGGCGTCCAGATGGTCAGTGCACAGTACTTTCGTGGTCCAACTTCTCAAAGCTCACCCGCCCTTGCTCGTCATAGGCCTGATGTTTGCTGCGGGCCACGAGGATGGATGCATCTCGTTTGCCTGTGTCTCCGACGACAATCCCATCACGATTCGAACTATCGAACGCGATGCGGTCAATAAGGTGAGCGAGCCAACTCATTTAACTGTGCGGAGACTCGGGCTGACACTCTGAATTACTCTCAGACGACCGAAGAAGATCTGTTCGCTTGGAATGCCAAGAGTCCCGAAGGTCGTCGACAAACGGCGTGTCGTGAACCCATCTTCCGACTTGCTTGGTCCTCGTTCGAACAAGAGACGATGCTCTCCCGCGCCACTGCCTCGTTGTCCGGGGCAGCGGCAGCAGCGATGAGCTCATCCGAGATCCCAGATCTGCCGACACCCGATTCGCCCTATACAAAAGGCGAAACGATGCTTACAATCCTGGGCGGCCTCTTGCCGAAAGACCCACCTGGCATTCATACGCTCGCCTTTCCACCTTATGTCGCGCCGCCCAATGCCGCTTCGGCCTCGTCGAACATCCCTTACGCCGTCCGGGAAGCGCTCAAAGCCTCGATCGAACCGACCTTTCACCACATCTACCCAACCGACACCCCACCAGAGGATTTTATTCTCCTACCTCGATCCTCACCTCACTTCTCACTCTCCCATGACCCCTCGGCGATGATCATTACAACGGGACAAGATCGACGCTTACCCGTCCTCGCTGCGCCCCACGCCTCTCGAGGGATCGAGGCTTGGTCCTTCCCGCCCGCGCAAGGTCATCCGCGACCGCGACAACTTCGCCTCCCCGCGCAACTGTGTTGGAACGGGCCAGGGACTTGCGTTTCAGCTCAGCTACTCAATGTCCAGACCCTCGCTTACCGACGGATGCTGCATCAATTTGACATGCGAGATGAAGACTCGGACCGCATTCCGCTCAAGGGTGGAAGGGCGTTCCCCCGCTTAAGACCCAGTCGAACAGGAATGCGCAACCACGTTCCACTTGACAACCAACCTCGCATTGTCGTGTCTTCGCACGTCGACCTCATCGTTCGTTGCTTTGACGTATCTTCTTCGCTCTTACAAGCCGATCGTAACGATGCGCCTTCATCATACGCGTCCACCTCCTCCACACCCGCAGCGTCAACAGCCGAGCTAAAGCCCCTCCTGACACGAGAATACCCAAGACCGCTAGCTCACCTCGATTTCGACATCAAGGACGTGCTTTTGGATCCGTCGGCGACCGGACTCGAGGCGAGTCGGATTTTGAAAGAACGGCCCTGGGAATTGGAGATCATCAAATGCGACTTTGCGGTGCATACGTGTGAATTGGCCGTCGCCTTGTCGACGGGGGAGATCGTCTTGGCGAGGTGAGTGGACCCATGAGCGACGAAGCCTTGTTTAGATTCAGCTGCTCATTCTTTATCCTCGGATTCAACAAAGGCTTAATTATGGTGACCTTCGCGATCTCTCGACAATCGAACATGATCGTGCTGATGCCGAAGCCGAGCTAGATGAGACGATCTCGGACGCACTGAATGATATGAACGTCAACTCGGTGGAGGCAAATCCGAGCGCCGCCCCTCCGCGTCGAGCATCAACGGTCGATCCTACCCCAAGTCGCCTCCGTAAAGGTTCTGTTGCATCGGCGTCGTTCGCAGCGCCATCGCGAGATCCGTTAGACTGCTTCATCGACCTCTCGGTCGTACTTGCGCGTCGCCCCGATCGCGACGGTTTCCGTGCCGTCGGAGCTTTCCTTCTCCCACCACCCAACAGCCTCAAGGCACCCTTCTGCGTCGAGCTCGCCGATATTGGGTTTCTCGCGGCTTCGAGTGGCAACATCCTGCTCATTGCCGATTTGCGAGGCCCCGAGGTGCTCTTGTACGACGATCCGACAATTCTGTCGTACGGAAAGAAGGGCAAATCCAAAACCAAACCGGATGCTTCCACCGTGACGTCGTTGAAATGGACCGTCTCGGCGGTTGGAGATGATCATGATCGACAACCACGACTGATCGTCACTCAGGCGTCAGGGACGACGCGCATCTTTGAGATGGCGAATGTCGCCGGCGGATGGCTCGTCTCCGAAGGTCCCGTTACATTCCAGCATGACAGCGTCAAAAATGCGATTGCTACCTTCGTGCTTGATCCGTTGGGAAATGAGCTACTCGCCGATCCTCTGAGGCTTCAACAAGCGATGAACCAACAATTTGCTCCTTCGCCCGAGAATGGAGGCTTCTTTTCTCTCTGGGTCGTTGTAACTCCGATGGTGATCTCGGCCTACTTCAACATCAATGGTCCGCGAACGGCGCAATACGAAGGCGACATGGCTTCAACATTCGAAAGTGCCACCGTCGTACTCAAAGATGGTTGCCCCGTCCTCATCGCGACGACACGACTTCGTACCGTCGTGGCCTTCTCCCTTCCCAGTCTAACGCAAATCACACGCATGTCCTTCGAAGCCGCGATCCACACCGACGTCGGGACCCTCTCCATCGCCCCAGACGGTGACCTCCTCCAGTTCATCGATCCTCTCCACATCCGTCTGCACACGATAGCCGATATCGGACGCCCGAGTTGTCCGCCCAGTTTGGAGCTTTGGGATCCGACGATTCCCGTCCCGAGTTTGACGAACGCTTTGGTCGGTGCGGCGTCGAATCTATCGAGTTATTTGTTCGGGTATCAGAAGAAGGTGTATACCGGTTCGGATATGGATGCGATCCGTGAGTCTTTGGGCTGGAGGGATAACCATTTATTCCACTTGAAGTTGATGTTTGATGCGCAACCCTCCTCCAGTCGGCGGCCCGAACCGTAAACCAGCCCCTGTCCGACGTCGAGCAACCTCCGCAACGCCTCTCACCCCGCCCCAATCCTCCGCCCCCTCCCGACCCGCAGCCACTAAATCGCGTCTCTCGTCGAGCCAAAACGAATTCACCACCACGCAATCCCTGCTCGCCTCCACGACCGAAGCCCTCGAGCGTCGAGGTGAATACATGTCCGCTTTACAGGAGAGGTTAGGTACGATGGCGAATGACGCGGCCAAATTCGCTGCGGATACGAAGAAGATCGCTCAACAGGAAGCGGCCAAGGGGACCATCAAGTCGGGTTTTACGAGCTTGTTCAATCGGTAGTTTTGGTGGGCGTGTGTTCGGTGGGGGTGTGGCAGATACCGGCGGGGAATGAGCAAAGTTTCTCTCGGAGTTAGGATTGTGAATGTGGGAGCAAGTTCTTTTCTTACGTTCAGAGAGATGTCAGATGCTGTAGAATGGTGTGCAAAATAAGCACTTGCAGTAATCCGTTCAAGATTGAGTAACAAGGGCCAGTAAGTCTCTCGGATCCTCAAAGCCCTCGCAGCTTCAAGTTCAGGCTCAGCACTGTGCCCTCAGGAGCAACAGGCATCGCATCTCATGATGACTTTAATCGACGCTTTTTGATTTTTGCTTCGCGTTAAATTCCACGTGATAACCACCCGTAGTCAGTCGGGTCGGGTATTAGCGTGACCATGCCTTTTGGAGGTGATTAGCGATCGATTCCACGCGCGTGGCTCGCTCCCAGAACGCGCCCTCCACGAGACGCGCAATCTGACTCAGGCCTGAAGCTGCAGAAAGTGCGACGTGGCTAGCAGCAACCCAAATGCGCGGCGCGTCGCCTGTCGCCTCTTTGCTCTTGCCCGCATCTTTGCTCTCACTCCCTCGCTCTCCCTCGCTCTCCCCCAACTCACCCACCACACCACCACCACCCACCCACATCCCATAAACCATGTCGGCTGATTTGCAAACAGGAAAGACGCCCCAAGGTGGCGCCAAGGCTGGACACAAGTCGTCCTTGTCGAGCGTGATCCCGCACTCGGCGCCGATTGGGCTGCAGGCCGTGCAGATGACTCCCGCGCAATACCGCACCCGCAAGGTCGCGCTCATCACTGGTCAGTCAATTTCTTTCATCTTGATAATGTTCTTGACGCGTCGTGGATTGCGGGGTCGTGGAGAGTGTCGCGGGATGGCTGGGCGAGCTGCTCCGACGCCACGCGACACGCCCCGCGACACGCGCCTCAGCCTGCCTCAGCTCAGTCCAGTCCGGCCGCAAGTGCTGGCCCGTGCAAGACCACCGACAAACAGCGTACTGAACAGCGCCCTGAACGATCCCACTTTCATCTCTTTACAGGTATCACCGGCCAGGACGGTTCCTACTTGACCGAGCTCTTGCTCGAGAAGGGCTACGAGGTCCACGGTCTGTAAGTCGCCTTCTCACTCCACGGCTCATACTTCTGGCCTTCTTTTCCGCCCACCGCCGCGCGCGCGTCCCTTTCGATTCAGGCGCTCTCGTCGACGTGTTCAGCCCCTGGGTGCCCCCTCCCGCAAGAGACGAGACACGCCAACGCTCCGCCGCGCTCAAGGTCCACACTTTTCTGCCACATTATAGAAGCTGACTCAAGTATGTCCTCTGTCCAATTAGCATCCGTCGTTCGTCGTCGTTCAACACGGGCCGAATTGAGCATTTGTACAAGGATGTCCACGAGCGTGAGCCCTGCCTTCTAACTCATCCAGACGCGTTTTAGTCCACTGTCACGGTGTCATGCCATGTTGGATCCGTGTATTCGTGTTTTGATCTCATACTGATCTACGGGTTCCTCCATCGACACGCTTGCAGGCCCCAAGATGGTCCTCCACTACGGAGGTAAGCCCTTTGCCTACTCCGCGCTTCTTCACGCGATGGCCTTCCCTCGCTCGGACCCGCCAGCTGACCCAGCGGAGTTTACGTAAACAGATTTGACCGACACGACCAACTTGGTCTACATCATGTCCTCGGTCCAACCCACCGAAATCTACAACTTGGCCGCCCAATCCCACGTCAAGGTCTCGTTCGACATGGCCGAGTACACCGTGAGTCCCATCTGACACGCGGCGAGATGACACCTCAAGGCACAAGACTGACCCGTCGACACGTTGCGTTCGATAGGGTGACGTCGACGGTCTTGGAACACTGCGTCTCCTCGACGCGATCCGAACCTGTGGCTTGACCAAGCACGTCCGCTTCTACCAAGCCTCGACTTCCGAGTTGTACGGCAAGGTCGTCGAGACCCCTCAATCCGAGACGACGCCCTTCTACCCTCGTTCGCCTTACGGAGTCGCCAAGTTGTACGCCTTCTGGATCGTCAAAAACTACCGCGAGTCGTACGACATGTACGCGTGCAACGGTATCTTGTTCAACCACGAGTCCCCGCGTCGTGGTCGCACCTTTGTCACGAGGAAGATCTCCCGAGCTGTCGCCGAGATCTCGCTCGGTCAACAGGACTGCCTCTACCTCGGCAATATGGAGGCCAAGCGTGATTGGGGACACGCGCGCGACTACGTCGAGGGTATGTGGATGATGCTGCAGCAAGACACCCCCGACGACTTTGTCCTCGCGACGGGTGAGACCCACCCCGTCAAGGAGTTCGTCGAGAAGGCCTTCTCCCACGTCGGCATCACCATCAAATGGGAAGGCGAGATCGAGTCCGTCGACGAGGTTGGCGTCTGCGCCCAAACCGGCCGTACGCTCGTGCGCGTTGACCCGCGTTACTTCCGACCCGCCGAGGTCGAGTTGCTCCATGGTACCCCTGCCAAGGCCGAACGCGTGCTTGGCTGGAAGCGCAAGGTCGATTTCGACTCGTTGGTCAAGGAGATGGTCCTCGCCGATGTCGAGGGTGCCAAGAGGGCCGATCGCGATTAAGCTCCGCCTTGATCCCACATCCCCACCCTTCCTCTCCAAAAGAACGCATCTCTCTGCAACACCCTGCATTCTTTCCTTTCAACTCCTTAGACGGGAGCGTCGCTCCCATCGGCGCAAGCTTCCATTTTCAAACCTCAGCCAACCCACCATCCTTGGCAACTTTCGTCGGGTCATTCCTCTTCCGCTCAGTCAGATTCGAAATGCCGACAGCATTTGATTCCATCCCACTCTTATAATCTTCGAAAAATTTCCTTCCACCACCGGCTCTCCCTTTCTTTATCGTCTTCTCCTCAGTCGAGTCTAGGTCCTCTATCTGTTTATTTTTCTCTTTCCCGCGGTCACCCCCTTTTTTTTGCTCTCTTTATAACATTTTAAAACCAATCTCAGCATCGTTGGTACCCAAATTTGTCTCTGGAACTTTCTCGTGATAAGGAGACCATAGTCGTGCTTCACAAATCACGATCCATTCGCCGCTGTTCAACCGGCATCGCTCGGGGGTACTTTAAAGAGGATCCCACGGTGTTATTACAACAAGTCTTGCGCTCAAAGATAACGATCCCACTTTGACCCCCACTCATTCATCACTCGATAGATCGCTCATCCCCCATGAAGCGTCGAAATAAATACGATCTCATCCCCATCATCGATCACGTAGTCCAACTCGCCTTCCAATTCCCAGTCCGTCGAATTAATAAGGACGAGAATCCCCGGTCTACTGCAAAGAACTCGGATTGATGAAGTGAAAAGTGAAAAAAACCAAAATGCAATCAGCGATCCCCAAGACAAAATCAGCGCTCTCTTGCAGTAGGGGTTATTAAAGAAAAGGGACTCACACGCTCTCACCGATACTGAACAATTCGGGCCTAATAGGATCATCCAAAACCTTCCACCTCAAGTACCAAATCAAGTACCTCAAATCCGTCCTCCTACTCTTCACTTCCCCACCTTGTTCAGTTTCTATTATCGATGAAGTAGAGTCGATAACTTGAGCTGAATTCGACTCGAAGGTCGTTGGTGATGATGATGATGAGGCTATCGTACAAGGCGGTGGTTGGGTGCTCAAAATCGTCGAATCGTACGTGCTCGGTAAGGTCAACTTTCTCGAAGTTATAGAAGAGAATAAAAGCTCCATTCCTCCCCTTGGATGAGAAATGGATCGCACGACGATTTCGTAAAGAGATGAACGTCAGCTTGGTTCAGTCGAACTTCGCACCCACACGGAAGGAGAGCTTTAATGCTAGGTGCTCGAGGGGAGGGGGAGGAAGGTAGAGTCTACGTACCCGAATTCGAGTTGGATCTCTAAAGTGGACGAGTCGGACATTGTTGTTGCTACAAGGGAGGCTTTCGAGTAGGCTGTTAGCGGAGGAGGTTGAGAGCGCGTTCAAAATGAGGTTTGCGCCCTCGGCGCATGGACTTGCCGGGGTCATTCGGCTTCTCCGAGATTCGGTCCGCGATGATCGGTCTCAAAATTTATCGACAGCCGACATTCATCACGATGTTTCGTTGGTCAACTGGTCAACTGCGGCATTTTAAAGTAAACTTGAGCATTTTTTACCGCTTGCAGTCGACGTTCAGAGTCGAAATTACGTCAAAGACCGACGAGGGAATTCCAATTACAGCTAGGCTAGTGGGGTATCACAGATGATCTGGTATAATAGATTCCCTTCACCTGATCGCCGCTTCATCCCAGAGTTCATCAGCCTCTTTCCCGATGGGCCAGAATCGTTTTCGGGGGCGGGGGCCCTTTTCGGCGGTACCGGTGCCGGGGGGTGCGCTTTAGGGCTGGGTCACTAATTGTTTTGGCCCCGTCACTAATAGGTGACAAAAGTCGGACCCTCGGTCACTTATTATTGTCACTGTCACTTATGTCACCACATTTTCGCCTGTCACCTGTGTCACCAGCACTCAAATGCTGTCACTAATGTCACTAAGTCCAATATTTGGTCACTAATGTAACTGAATGGAAACGATGTACATTGCACTGTCGGAGGCAAGCTCTAGCACTCAACATATCAACAAGTGCGCTAGAAAAACTATCATTACATCGTCATCTCGTCATCAGGTGACCAAATATCCATCGCTTCGTCATCATGGTTGTCGCTTTGAGGTTCGATTATTGGGACGCGGATAGTCGAGACAGAACGGAATCGGAGAAAGGCATGAGGCAAAGCGAGGACTATCGCGTCAAGAGCGTACGCAAAACTTTTAGATGCGCGTGGGCCGGAGTCGTGACCCGGCATTTTCGTTGGTAAATAGCATTCCAGACTTGTCATTCTAGGGTAGCAAGTAGACCGGGTCTAGACCGGTACTTAGTGACATTAGTGACAACAATTTCTGGGACCCCCTTGTCACTAATCCGTCACTAATTCGTCACTAATGTCACGTCACTAATGTCACCTATTAGTGACCCAGCCCTAGTGCACTTGCGCTAACTCGCGCGCGCCAAATTGAGTTGGCGCAATTAAGTTAGCGCACTTGAGTTGGCGCAGTCGAGCGCCCGAGTTAGCGCACTTGAGTTAGCGCACCGCGCGCGCGTGAGTTGGCGCACCGAGTTGAGTTGGCGCACTGAGTTGGCGCAATCAGGCGCGCCGCACGCGGCCATCCCCTTGTCTTCATGCTGCAACGTGCCATATCCTACGATGCAACTGCTGTCACGCTTCTTTCGGAAACGAAGCGCCGATAACACGGACGACAAAATGAAGCAGCTGGCAAAGCTATCTGGGGCAAGGCTGCAACAAGCAAAGGTCAGTTACTACGGACTTGCCCCAGTCCTGGCGCCGGGGCTGGAGCTGATGTATGTATCTCGAACTATCCCCTTTCACTAGTTCCTACCTCAGACGATACCGCTGTGCGGATTCTAATCGATCTCTGGCATTTCTTTGACCGGATCTATGTGTCCAAAAAGCATGGCGCTGCCAAAACCTTTGCTCGCGCATTCTCCGATGCGGTTTTCATCCCGAATGCGGATGATCGACTCCTGATGGAGGTTCGCCTAGCAAAACTCGGAATGACGTGGGAAGAAGCCGTCCGTTCGCCGGTATGGAATAAGAAGCTTTGGAGACTCGTTCGTCGATGGATCCCTCCGCCAGGCATTCTCGAGCCTTTGGTCCGGGAGGTCTTTGAGAAGCTCGGTCGATGCGAAGTCGAAGCAACCACTTTTCAACAAAGCGGCGCACGAGGCAGCGAAGAGATGTCTTGAGGCGATTCGGAAAGGCCAAGTCTCGGATCCAGTTGGCATCGAGTTGTACACCGACCTTGGGCCTTGCGGAAGGCCAGATGGAAAGGCGGCGGATGACGGTGTCCGTTTATATTCCTGCCAGCGCGACACCAACAGTCTCGAAGGAGGCATCCACCGGAACCTTAAGCTTCGCCAACGGTTTCCAAAGTCTGGTGTTTCTCCGTGCCATGTCAATGCGTGCTTGACTGACTACGTGCTAGTGCACAATCTCACGGTCAGTCCAACTCCACCATCGCGATTCGAAGAAGCGGCAACCATTCTCACCCATTATCCCTTGTATTCGCAGGTTGGGACGTTCAATCGTACCGGAAAACCATTCGTGGGGCACTACGACCTCTGGCTCACTGTGGAATTACATCGTCTGAGGCGCAAGACCTCGGCATTTTTCCCACGGCACTCAACCACTGTGTCAGATATAGTCAACCCGCTGCTCTACACGCCATCCACCGAAACATTCGGCATCGTACCTGTTGTTCAGTCGCCAACTGCGCAAATGCGCTTTTTGATCGAGCCCTATCACGTCGAGCGCGGGACTCTGCGTTTGGAGCCCGTCAAGTGGTCGCCACGGAACTTGCTGCAAAACAATACGCCGGCGATACAGCATATGCAAAGCCGGCTGCCAACCGATTGCAAGCTTCGCCACGACTGGCTAGCGGAACGTCAGGGTACTCGATTCGCTGTATTGTATGTCCATACACCCAGCGAACGAGCGCTATACAGATATCTCTCAAGCAAGGTACGACTGGGAGCTCCTCAAAATCTTCGGATATTCGAGATTACCGAGTTTTGGAACAAGTATGCCAACGGAATAGACATTTTTTACAAAGTATGTCGCGTCTGTGTCACACTGAATGGTGATGTTGAGCTGAAGCGCAATTCTCACACAGATGCCAGAGCACATCAATACATGGGCATCGAGATGGTCGTCGCTGGCAAATGCTCAAGCCACAATGAACATGGGTGGGAACGACGTCAGAGTGATTCAAGCTTTGCTTACCGACCCCTCCCGCGGTCGTGATGTTAGCATGCTAGCGGCTAAGCCATTACTCGGTCACAAACCGCCTGTCCTGGGGAGGCTTACGGAGGTAGAAGTCGATTCCTCGGATCCTCCAACGTCATCCATCCGCCCCTTTGTTGCAACTGCCTCGAGCGACGCTGGTTTGAGCGCGGACTTGGGCACAAGCAGCGCTTTGACGCGCGCGGGTACCACAAAAGGGGCAAGGCACTGTCGATTATGTGGGCAAACTACTTGTCGACGCAAGGGGTCAAAACTAAGCGATGACGGATCGGTGACTGGGTGTGACGGGGCATGCTTGGACTGCGGGAAGCCTTTTGGGCTGACAGACGAGATGGATCCGAACGACCCACAATCACGAAGGTTCTGTAGAGGACTGACAAGGGCTGAGATGAATGGCCGAGCTCGGCATCAAAAGAAGTGTCACAACTTTGTAGCTGCATAATACCTGCGTAATATGATGTATGTTGTCAAAATGACTTGTTCCGTACCACTTCCTCTCTTTCTCCTTTTTCACCTCCCCCTCCCTCTTCTTCTTCTTTCTCCTTCTTTCTCTTCCCCTCCCTCTTCTCCTTTCCCCCCTTTTTTCTCTTTCCCTCTCCCCCTCTTTTTTTTTTTCCTTTTTTCTTTTCCTCTCCTCCCCTCCACCCCCCGACATGGGTACGGGCCCCGTTTTCGGGAGTCGTCGCGCGATTTCTGCGTACATTTTCCAAGCGCTAGTACTTGGAAAAAAGTTGACCTCCAAGCGAAGTCATCTTGCGTCATACATCATGTAGCTTTGAGCGTGATCAGACTTCGACTCACTATGTTCGTCATATCGATCGAGTTTACATAGGGCTAAGGTTTCGCTTGAACGAGTTGACCAAGTTGAAGTTGATAAGACGCCCTTCAACCGTGAAGCGGTTCGGACGGACAGCCCGCAGTGGGAGGATGAGCGCGACGGAGTTTTCCGAGGTCCGCCGTATTTGATGATTTACCTCAAAAAAGTTCGCCCCGCAAATTGAGCGCAAAACCCGATCAAGTCGTACACCTCGCGGATCGAAACGCCAACAAGGGGACACATCCACTTGAGCGTCTGGCCATGTTCAAGCCTGACTCTTTGCTTCACTTCCACTTCGTTCGTTCCGAGACAGGAAGTGGGATTCAACGTGGAGCTTCGACTCGGAGCACCCCGAGCACTTGCAAATGATCTTCGACAAGTGGTTAGATTCTCGGTCGGTGATCGTGAAGAGCAACGACGAAGCCTAGTGGATCGGAAGGAATACGCGCTTCACGTGGGGGCAGCGAAAAAGTCGTCCGAAAGGGTCGAAAGAAGCTCTTCCATAACCCGGTTGCTGATTTTTCGGAACTCGAGACGGGCTCGTCTGGTGCACGACCGAAAACAAAAACCCTCCGATGATTGAACTTTATCTAATTCCAACCTCGGAAGGTCAAAACACTGTGCCAGAAAATACAGTAAACAACATTAATGCAGTTGATCACGGGTTGGAGAAGAGGTACTCGATCGCGGCTTCGACGTTGCCGCCGCTGGCCAGTAAGGCGCGGATGTTCTTCGATGCGTCGTAGAAGCCCATCCCTTGCAACTGAGCCAACTGTGTCTGCGCGTGAGTCCAAAACGATCGAATTCAGTTGGGGGTATGCGCGCCTGATTTGGAAATCAAACGGGGTCAACGAACCTGGAACCGTTCCTCAGGGGGTACGCTGGACTGAGCTGCCCCAGCACCGTTGCCACCAAATCCCATCCCCATCTGCTGCAGTGCTTGCATCTGAGCCATCATCTGAGCCATATTCGGTTGTCCACCTGCCCCTGCCCCTGCCCCAGCTCCTGCTCCGGCTCCGGCTCCTCCTCCGAACGCGGCAAAGGGGTTGAACGCTCCCGGTGCGCCAGCTGCTGGTGGTGCTGCAGCGACGTTGTTGGTCGTCGCTGCAGAGTCGGTGGTGGCGGTGACAGACGGTGTCGAAGCCCAAGGGTTGAACAGTCCTCCCGCCGGTTGACCTTGCTGCCCCTGTGCTTGTGCGGCGGCGCCACTGCCCCACCCGAACGCACCGGGTGGAGGGAATCCACCGGCACCACCGAGGCCACCTGCACCACCACCGCCCATCATCGAAGCCATCTGTTGCATCGCTTCCGGGTTGGTCAAGAAGGATCGGAACTGCTCGGACTGCATGATCTGTCGCACTTGAGGGCCCATCGCTTGCAGTTCGGGGTTGGAAGCGATCTGTCGAGGTGGGCCAACGGCACGTCGTCAGCTTCAGCAATTCGGGGAAGAGCACCCGCGCAGTGCTACGGTGAGTCACAAGCCGTATTGAGGCGAGAAGCAACGCACAATTTGATCAATGACGGCCGGGTTGGAGAGCAGACTGTTCATCTGTTGCTGCACGGCCGGATCTTGCATCGCGGTCTGCATGTAGTTGGGATCGTTGGGGTTGACGCCCATTTCGGCAAAGGGGTTGAAGCCAGCTACTCCAGAGGGGAGTCCAGTTTGGATCAGTATGATGGGTCCTATATGACCGCTTGCGTAGTCTTTGCTGTACTGACCAAAGTGGCCGGCGTTCTCGGCGTTGAGGAGCGGCGCCAGCGGGTTACCCATCACCTGCTGCCCGGCGGCAAAGTTGGCCGGCACGCCCGCTGCAGCAGAAGTGCCTGGCGTCCCCGATGGTCCGGTCTTGGGAGCTCCCTTGACCTGGATTGTGCGATACAGGAAACCGGCCGAACCGAGAACGAATACGACAAGTGGGGCAGCATACATCAGCCACGCGGCAAGGCGAACTCGCAACTGAAACGTGCACCGCGGCGGAAGACATACGAGATGAATCGAGTGGCCATCCTTGAGCTTGTACTTTTCGAGTTCGTCCTCGTCCTTGAGTACCCTGCCGGAGTAGATCAAGCGCTGGGAATCGGCGGGAAAGGCGGCTGCTTCGACGGCGATCGCCTGCTTGAGCTCGAGCACGGTCGCACTGGTCGCGATCGACAGCGTCAGCTTCGTGTCGGATGGGCCCTTGACGTGCACCTTGATCGTCGCCGAGGACGGGTCTGTCGTGGAGGCTGAGGCTGAGACTTGGTCGGAAGACATCTTACTGCTGACGGGGCTGGGGGCTGTGGGCTGGTGTCTGCGGTGTGGGTGGAGGTCGAGTGCGGGTGGCGATCGCTCTCGGTGTGGTGAGGGGACAAGGCGCGCCGACTAGCCAAGCCTCGCCTTGTTCGAGCTTCCTCAGCCAAGCTCCCCCAGTCCAATTAATCGGACTCTGCTCTAGTACCCAAACAAGGAGAAAACAAAGGATAGACACCAGACGGAGCAGCACAGGTGGAAAAAGAATAATTATCAATGGGTAGTGGAACTTGGTGTACACAAGACTCATTTTTCGTGACAAAGACTCGGACCGGGCTGTTGATCGTCAAAGATGCCTGTCATTACATCTCGACCTAAGGAAACACCCTGTGACGCGTACTTCCGAGGTGAAGGTGGAGGTGGATGACGCAAGCAAGAGGAGGCGGTGGGATCAAGGCGAGGTTGACGGTGGGGATCAAGGTCAAAGAAGAGCAGCATGTAAAAAGGGTACGCGAGTCCGAAAGACACCCTCACGTCCAAGAGGGATGCCATTTGCTCGAAATCATCGTCAAAGAGCTCGATATCCGGATCGTCTAGATACATCTCGTCGAAGCTAGCTGAAGCGAGAACGTAGGACAATGACGATGATGGCACAGACGACGCGACGCGGCGGGGGAGGCAAGAGACGGCGCACCATAGCAGAAAAACCCACCCTGAAATGGGATGATCCCATTTGAAATCGCTGTGGGATTGCGCGCCGCGATTTGAAATGCATTTGGGATCGCTGCGCCGCTGCACTCCAACTGAATCAATCATCGTTCATCTCCCTCGAATGGACCGTGACCCCCCTCGCCTCCAAGTCCTCGACGATCTGTTCGGGCAGTTGACCCATCACCCTGAGCCGCAGACCAGAACGAGGTTGGTCAGTACGGGCGGGGACGCTATCCCGTCGGGCGCTTGAGGTTGAGAGCAGACCTGACTGCGTATACCCCCGGGGAGTGTTTGTCTGTTGTCATCGAAAAGGTCATCTTATTCTGGTCAGCTGCTCATTGCGCATGCACACCGGAGCTCGTCCGAGCTTTCACAACCTCCCCTCACGTCATCGGGTGGGAGACGCACCATTCCTCTGCCATTTGGCTTAGGTGAGAGAAACAAGCGGCTCAATCTCGGCATATTTCTTGACGGTGACTGCCCATAGCCTGGCTGTTTGCATCGCGACTGCGAGCCTTGAGCCCCAGCAAAATCTTACCGTATGCAATTTGAGCTCCTTTTGACGGTGCGTCGAAACCCGTGTCCTGTATCCTTGCGCTGCACACGCTTTTATCGGGATCGCAGGGGAACCATGAGTACCAAGCCTATTTTTTTTCTGTCAACCTGAAATTGACGGAGACTCGGGCAGGCAGACTGAACGGACGGAGTGTGTTCTGACCGTGTTAGGCGTTCCCCATGGCCCCAAACCCATTTATCGTACCTGATCACACCACCTGGCTTTCGTCGATCTTGATGCTCGGGACGGAGGTCCTTGTGTACTCAGCTCCGCGAGTTCGTGCTCAAGCTCCTCGTCATCCAAGACCTGGTCGCTCACGCGCGAGCCATTCTCCTACATCCAGTCTATAATTTTGTACAACTTCGAATCGAAAAATAACACAAGTCTGACAGACCACCTTATCCACTAGCCAGCATCGAGGATTTGACTGCGCTTCAAGTTACTTCTAGACGAGCCCAGGACCCGTCCGGGAACGTTGAAGCGAACCAAGGTGTGTCCAGTGCTCGACTGTGAAAAGGAACGAAATGTGATGAGTACAAGAAGAGCAGCGAATGAGCGACGATCGACTGACATCCGGCCTCCTACATATTCGCCGGATGTAGAATGCTTGGGACCCAACAACGCCTCGGAGCCAGCAAGTCTGTGGTACAAAGTGCCGAGTTGAGCGTTCCAGCGCTACGCAACAAACATTCACGCTCGCCCCTGAGCGTGCGCTAACACACTCACAGCGCGACCAGTCGACCGAGGTTGCTCCCCATCGTCACGACCGTGGCGTCCGTCTCTCTCGCCGCGAGAATAATGTCCCGAACGACCGTACGCGCACTGGCCACGCGAGTCTTCAAGGGCAGATTATCGAACGTCCATTGACTGAACGACGAGCCGGGAGAAACATTTATCCCCGGTGTCCGATCGAATTCGAAAGGGGCGGCGATCGAATTTCGCGCCATGTTGCCTAAGGCGTCGTCCTCTATTGTGAGGAGGATGGCACGTGGTCGCGCGTTGTCGATCGAGAAGCGACGAGCGGTTGGGGAAAGGGGGTAGCAGGTCTCTTTTCGGACGGATGGACACCCGATCAAGCGATCGTAGAGGGCGTGCATGACCTCCAGATGCGCGGTCAAGTTCCCGCTGCGAGAGGATTGGCCACGTCGGGGGTAAGCGATCGGGCACCCCTGGCTGCGGACAGAAGGGCCGCTCGGCGACTCACAACGTGTTTTCAATGAAACGTGTACTTGACCTATATTCGCGAACCTTGTCGCCTAATCGAACTTCCACCGCAAACGTCGGCCGTTTACCCCCGATGCCCATCAGCGTCTTTACCCTTTCCACATCTTCGAGAATCTCCGGCACGGGCTTGAACATGGTGTGAAACAGCTGGGCGTACTCTTCAAAGGCAGGGATCAACGGTGCTGGAAGAGTGTCAGAAGCCGGTAATACGCTCGGCTTTGGGTCGCGACCGAGCATCAAGCGTTGCACGCGCTGCAATCCGTCCTTCTCGCGATCGAAGAAGAGCTCTTGGTCCATGTCGTCCATCTGTGGCAAGTCGCCCACGCCAACTCTGATGCGAGGGGCTGTTTTCCATCCCCTTTCCCGTATCCCAGTGGTTTGTTGTAGATCATACCAGTCCGATGGGGGAACGCAATCGATCGTATAGGGCTCAAGATAGTACTCCAAGCGCCCGTACGGCCTTCAAAGGAGCATCGGGTCCGTCGGGTCAGCAAAACCGGGGTGCCGTGGGATTCCGCCTCGAGCCGTCGACAGGGTTCTCACCAGGAATTATTGTCGGCCAACACAATGATACCGAGCTTTCGAGCATACATGGTCGCTCGAAGCTGCAGAGACAGGTACGAACAACGCTCGGGTGTAAGTACCCTCCGATCGCCTTACGCGGGTTGTCCAACTGGCGTTTCACATGAGACCGACGTACCAGAAGGCCCACGTTCGCACCCCACCCCGCATCAAACAGGGGCAGGAGGATGAACTGTCCGCATTTTGGAAGGCGACTGGCGTCCTCTGAAAGTCGCCATACCGGCTCGTGTGGATCTGAAGGTTCCTTCACGACGATGCTCGATTCGTCGAAGGGGGCCGGAGGGATGCGCACCACCACCGACGCTGGGTACACGTCCTCGATAGGTCCAGGCATGACGAGCTGGTTTGTATCCGCTTGCTTCGCTGTGGCTGACGACAGCCTGGCCGTTTGCACCGCGAGTGCGAGCGTGAGCCCGAGCACCAGCGTGACGAACGCAACTTGAGCTCCTCTTGACGGCGCATCGAAGACCCGGTGGCCTATGCCCTGACAATCCACCCGCTCCTGTTGCGACAGAAGAAGATTTGATGAGGATTACCCATCCCGACCGCGATCCTCAACGAAGAGGTCCCGTAGACACGGATTGACTGTGGCACTCACTGGGGGAGTTAAGTGCGTCCGATCCCCCATCCATCGAGCCGCTAAAACATCGCGCACGCGAACATACCAACGCGCCATCGTCGATCGGGATAGTGCGTACGCAGTCCCTCGCATCTTCGGTTCCGCGAGACACTCGAGCTCATCATCATTCAAGACCTCGTCGCTCATACGCGAACCATTCTCCTCCATCTCAAGGCGTACAAAACCATCGCTGCCGCCTCCGCCCGAACAGTGCGCCGTATGCATTGGGCTCTCCTGGGGAGTGACCAGCACCGATCGACAGGAGCAAGCGCAAGGTTCTTGACTTCGGGATCGGCGTGGGATGGAGTGTTGAACCCTGAACCAATACGTCGCAGAGGCGATAGACGGTGCGGCCAAGTGAGTTTTCCTTTTAGAAGTAGCGACGCAGAAGGAGGAACCAAAGAGCACAAGCGCGAGAAGTAGTGAAGCAAATGGAAGAAACACCGAGCGAGACCGTGCGCAAGCGCACAGCCCGAACGCTTGTGAAACGCGCCACGCGCGGGTGGAGCTGGGGACCGGCTGGCGTCTGTCACGTGATGCGGTGCGCCGGCGGTGTCACTGTCATTCCGGCAGCGGACGAGCGGCATTAGGGGCTGAACAACAAATCACACCCTGTAAAGAAACCCGCGCCACTCCCTCTAACATTTTCTTTTTCCCTCCCACTATCATCGATTTTTAGTGACACTCACTCAAGGAGAAACCCTCGCCACTATGCCCCGGTCCCACGGTCGCCAAGGAGGGCCATCGCAACCTCGCCAAGTCTTGGGCGCGTGGGAAGCGCCGTACCATGAGGGCTCGAGAGGGCTCGAGCACCCCCGCTGCTGGGCGCTCCCGCTCCGATCAACAGAATCAGCCCCCCGCGCGTCATGACAACAACCCACGAGATCTTGGCATTGCGACACGTATATGAGCCCGCCGCGCAGCTGTGCAGAACGGGCAGCGTGGTCAGCGCGATGGCCGACCCGACGCTGAGCTCGCCCCACCACCACCTCCTCCGCAAAGGCGCGTGCGCCGGGCTCGAATCGCGCTCAAACTCCTCAAGCCCCACGTTTCGATCCGCGACGACCTCGGCCCCCAGACGGCCGTGTGCACCCACTGCAAGGCTCGACACTGCGAAAGGATGTAGTCGACCGGACACTTCAGCACGTGCTGCTCGCAGGGCAAGGTGTAGCTGCCTCCCCCTCCCCAGCCCAATCCCAAGTATCGAAATCTACTTGAAGGCTCGGATAGCGGTCAGTTGCTCCGTCCAACAACATGCGTCTGCAGTAGGCCCACATGCTGAACTGTGCGACCCACCTACACAGAAGCTAAAGCATTCCTTGAAAACGCCCGGTCGTACAACAACGCGCTGTCTTTCACTTCGCTTGCTGCTCACTTCGACCAGACACGACTGGGCACTTTAGGACCCCCCGTGTTTCGCGTGTTCGGTCGCCTCTATCATCGACTCGGTGCCCTGATCCCTGCCGTGAATCAACGCTCAGCCTTTGCTCAGACATGGCTCATCGACCCGGCCGAGGCCACCGACACTCGACTTGGACCCGACAGCGCAGACAGTCGCATACAAAGATCTACGTTGACCAAGCTCGAGTCCAAATTGCGTACCGACAATCGCTTTGTGAGGGAGTTTGCATTGGCCAAAGCTCGCGCAGGTTGGGATAGGGCCAAATAGTGGATCCTGCGCCTCTGTATACCACTAGGCCGAGGCCGAGGAAGATGGCTTCCACCCCAACATTCCTCTTTGTGCGTTCAACCAAGTTGGGCCACTCTTTGCCAAAAGACCGCGACGAGGAGGAAGGGGACGAAGAGAATGGTGATGGTGAACGTAAGCGTCTCTGGCTCCTTCTCGGGTGTTCCATTCTGTTAAGGCGTGAGCACAGACTGATATTGAATGTTTGAACACCTAGGACGAAGGTCAAGTAAAGGGGGCCGAGGTGGCGAGCCTCGCGTTCACAATTCCTTTGCGTACTATTTGCACAAACGCGACGAGCCCGCATGGCACTCAACATCCCTTCCCCGCGTTCGTGATCGAAGGATACTCCCAGGTTGAGACCGATCGACTCAACTACATCCAATTGCATCAAGAAAACCTACGCCTCACCACGACCCAAGGCATCAACGGCTTGACCCCGGACCAAATTGGACGCTCGATGACCTTGGGCTCGACGTTCAAGAATAGACCGCGCGACATCATGCAGCGATACCAGGATGCGATGGCGTGCGTTGTCAAACTTGGAAAGCCTCTGCTGCTCATCACGATGACGTGCGACCCCGAATCACCGGAAATCAAGGCTGTACTGGGGCCGAACGACAAAGCATGCAACCGTCCGGATCTCATTGCACGAGTGTTTGAAGCCCAAGTCCGGCAACAAGCGACTTGCAGGCTGTTTCGGCGATGAATGTAGGATGAATGGATTACGCTTCTTTGCTGTGCTTCGTATTGGGTTTTTTCTAACCTCTGTGCTGAAATCATGTAGACTGTTCAATTATCCTGCTATTTGAATTACATCTTCCCGTTAATTTAACGAGTTCCCACTGGTTCTGTTGAAGTAACTTACTCTTGCCTTAAATCCGCACTACGCGCGTCTCTACTTTGTATTAGTCGCGCGCGCTATTCGCGTCTTTGCTTCCTCTTCTTCACTTGATTACAAACTCATTGGCTCGTCCCTGCCGCCAACTCGTTCAGCACATCGCTGTTCAGTTTCAATATATTCCATAGAGACTCGAGAAAGAATGGATGGGGAAGAACAAGCACTGGAGTTCCACTCACGCAGTTCGCCTTCCTCTCCCTTCTCCCTTCTCCCTCCTTCCCCCTTAAAACCCACTCTACCTTCCCCTCTCAAGTTATGGGTCCGTAGGTTTATTCCTGGAAATGGCTCAGCCCCATCATTTAGTATCTCGATGGTCGCACAGATGATTCGGAAGAAGAAAGCCCAAAAGATCCATTGCGTATAAGAAAGCACAGGCCGAGATACGAATGGCAACAAAGTTCTAAAGATAGATACCAAGAATGATATGAAAAACGAGCCTTCCGCCTTCGGCTCCTACCAAGTTGGCGTCACCCTCTCACGCTGTCCCTCTACAAGCTCAAGCTTGGACATGCGATCCACCATGAGCATGGGGGTGAGCCTGCTTACGAATGTGGGCATGTGCTGAATGAGCGCGGACGTTGTGTCGTCGAGTGGCCGTCGGGCCGCTCGAGTTGACGTGGCGATGGATCGGTTGCGAGCGAATGCACTTGCTGCCCGTCGAGTTGGGCTTCCATCCCGACTGGCACGAGAAGATCACGCACGTTCCAGCGTCGCACCCGACCCCGACGGCACCGCGGATCTTGGTGCAATCTTGACCCTCGCCCGTCGAGGCGCAGCCACCGCACGAATCGAGAGCTTGCCTGGTGTCGAGGCACTCGTAGCCGCCGTTGCCGCTCATGACGCCACCGGCGAAAAGGTTGACCGAATCGGAAAAGTGTTGCGAGACGGCAGAAGCATATGAACTGATCAAGAGGGAAATGGGCGCAGCATGCACAGTCAGTAATTAGGTTCATGTTCGAGGCGGATCGCAGAAAGGCGTGCGCGGGACTTACGTAGCACCGACGATCGGGCACGCCGTCTCGTTCTCGGGGCACAGCGTCTTGGGTTTCACTATCTTGCTCCTCTTCGCGTTGGGACGCTGCGACGCATTCAGAACACACGCGTTGCTGACCATCGAGTACCCGGTCGGACATGAAGTGAGTGTGCATACACCCGCCACACACGAGCCCAAAGCGCCCGAAGGCGTGAACGTGCACGCATGTCCCATCGTGCCGCAGTTGAGCATATCGCTGCGCAAGTCGATCTCGGTGCACACGCCCGCGTTCTTCGTGAATCCCGATTGGCAAGTGGACGCATAACATTGTGAGTTTGCACACGTCACCGTCGCCGAGCCGACGAGCTGCGTCAAGCACACCGTCCCAATCGCGCCGCAGTTGTTGATGTCGCTCGTGACGTCGCGGCAGCGGTTGACCGTCGAGTCAAACGCGAAGCCGGTCTTGCACTTGGCTTGACAGACCGAGTTGGCGCAGAACGGAGTCCCTCCGTTGGCGACCGCTTTACACACGTTGCCGATCGATCCACAGTTGTTCACGTCCGAGGTCAGGTCGACCTCGTTGCAGACGTTGTTCGCAAGCGTGTAGTTGCCAGTGCAGCTCGTGTAGGTGCACACGCCGCCCGTGCAAGTGCCCACCCCGTTCGGGAAGGAGCACACGTTGCCGACCGAGCCGCAGTTGTTGACGTCCGTCTGAAGGTTCATCGAAGTGCAGACCCCGTTGACGTTCTGGAAGTCGGTGTTGCACTTCTTGACCGAACACTGACTAGCGACGCATTGCGCGACACCGTTCGGGACGGTGCACGCATTACCGGCTTTGCCGCAGTTATTGATATCCGTTTGAACGTCACGGCAGAACAGATGCAGCACGTCCCAATCGAAGCCGGTGCTGCATGAGCTGGGCTGACACACGCCGTTGACGCAAGTGACTCCCGTGCCGAACAAGAAGCTCGCCGGACACACGGTGCCGACCGTACCGCAGTTGTTGATGTCCGTCAGGAGGTTGAGTTTAGTGCACGCTCCGCCGACGATGTAGTAGCCCGCGTTGCACGACAAGGGAACACAGGACCCAGCAACGCAAGCAGGCGTGCCGTTCTCGATCGCGCACACTGTGCCAATCGAACCGCAGTTGTTGACGTCGTTGTTCGTCGATCGGCACACCGAGGTCGTCGCGTCCCAGCCGAAACCCGCAACACACGTCGACTGACACTTGCCCGCCCCGCACGAGGTGCTGGCCGCGTTTGCACCAGCGACGCACTTGGTGCCGATGGATCCACTAGTACAGCGAAAGCGGCGCCCAGGAAGGCACGAGAACGTCAGCGCCGAGTCAAAACAAACTCCGAGCGAGGCACCCCAGCGACTCACCAGTTGTTGACGTCGGTATCAGTATTGACGGCCGAGCACGTCGTCGAACCAGAGGAGAATAGCGAAGCGCCGGTGATCTTCGTCGCATAGCCGGCGTTGCAGCTTGTCAACTTGCACTGCGATGCCACGCAGAGTCCGACTCCGTTCGGGAAGGAGCACACGTTGCCGATCGATCCGCAATTGTTGAGGTCACTCGTCAGATCGACGACCGTGCACGTCCTGTTGACCATGTAGGCACCCGTGGTGCAGCTTGCTAAAACGCACGCGCCCGACTGGCACTTGGCGACGCCGAGCGGGAACGAGCACACCTTACCGAGCCCACCGCAGTTGAGAATGTCGTTATCCGTGTTCTGGCACGCCATCGTGAGGGGGTTCCACGTCTTTCCACCGTTGCACGACGCCGCGCGACACAAGCCGGCGACGCAGACGCTGCCCGTGCCCCCCGGGTACGACGACTTGCAGGCGTTGCCGAGCGCGCCGCAGTTGTTGGTGTCGATCTGCGTATTCACGGCCGTGCACGCGCCGTTCGCCCTCTGGTATCCGAGGTTGCACGACAGGAGCGAGCAGACGCCGTCAGAACACGTCGGCGTGCCGTTCGGGATCGTGCACACTTTGCCAACCATGCCGCAGTTGAAGATATCGTTCGAGACCGGTCGGCAGTACGATGCCGTCGAGTCCCACAAAAAGCCACTCGTGCACGTGCTAGAGCATTTACCGGCGCTACAGATGGTGGTCGCCGATTTTGTAACAGCAGGGCACTTGTAGCCCACGAAACCACTGCGCGAACGACCAGGGGAGGGCAAAGAGATGAGCGTCAGACCAAAATTGGGGCACCAGATTAGATAGGGGCGTAAGGAAACGCGGCAAAAGAATGACCCACCAGTTATTGACATCGGTTTGAGTGTTGACCGAGGAACAAGTCGTGCCGCTCGAGGTTGTCGTCAAGGCATAGTTGCCAGAGCAGCTCGTGTACGTACACTTTCCGGACATGCACGAACCCACGCCATTCGGGAAGCTACAAATATTTCCAACCGTACCGCAATTGTTGTTGTCCCAATCTAGGTTGAGGTAGACGCAAGCTCCGTTGACGATGTAGAATTTGTCAGCGCAGCTCGCCAAACTGCAAACGCCGTTCGTGCATTTGGCGACACCGGAGGGGTACGAGCAGACGTTGCCGATCGAGCCGCAGTTGTTGACGTCGGTCGCCGTGTTCTGGCACGCCATCGAGTTCGCATTCCAAACAGTGCCGCCATTGCAACTCGCTGCTCGGCACAAGCCAGCCACGCAAGCGGTACCTGTGCCTCCGGGATACGATGAAGCGCACGCATTGCCAACCCACCCACAGTTCTGTACATCGGTCTGGGTGTTGATCGAAGTGCAAACATTATTGATGTTGGAGTAGCCATAGTTGCACGATTGAAGCGAGCAGACACCGTTCGTGCACGCCGGGGTCCCGTTCGCGACCGAGCACACTTTGCCGATCGATCCGCAGTTGTTGACATCGTTCGACGTCGGGCGGCAGTAGGAGGCATTCGAGTCCCACATGAAGCCTGCTTTGCAGGTGTTGACACATTTCCCGGCACTGCAAGTCGTCGATGCCGAGTTGGTGACAGCGGGGCAGATGAAGCCGACGGATCCGCTGCAAGCACATGAACAATTCCAACGTCAGCCATGACTGAATGAGGATCATCAAAACACACGGGAACAGTAGATCCATGCTTACCAGTTGTTAACGTCGGTCTGAGTGTTGACCTGGACGCACGACGATCCGGCCGAGGTGGTCGTCATGGCGTAGCCGGCACTACAACTCGAGAGCGTGCATTTACCTGAGACGCACGAGCCCGCTCCGTTGCCGAACTGGCACACTTTGCCGACCGACCCGCAGTTGTTGGGATCGCTGTTGAGATCCAGCGCCGTGCAAACTCCGCTGACCATGTAGGCGCCGGTTGTGCAACTAGCGAGGACGCACACACCTGCTTGACAAGTAGCGACACCGAGCGGGAACGAGCAGACCTTGCCGATCGAGCCGCAGTTGTTGATGTCGGTCGCCGTGTTCTGGCACGCCATCGAGTTTGCATTCCAAACAGTGCCGCTGTTGCAAGATGCTGCTCGGCACAAACCAGCAACGCAAGCACTACCGGTTCCTCCCGGGTACGAGGAAGCGCACGTATTGCCAACCCACCCACAGTTCTGTACATCGGTCTGGGTGTTGATCGAAGTGCAAACATTATTGATGTTGGAGTAGCCATAATTGCACGATTGAAGCGAGCAGACACCGTTCGTGCAGGCCGGGGTCCCGTTCGCGACCGAGCACACTTTGCCGATCGATCCGCAGTTGTTGACATCGTTCGACGTCGGGCGGCAATAGGAGCCCGTCGAGTCCCACGCGTATCCTGAGCTGCAGCTGCTGACGCATTTTCCGGCACTGCAGGACGTCGATGCGGAGTTCACGAGCGATGGGCACTTGTAGCCGACCGAGCCACTGCGCAAGGAAGGAAACGGCAGTGAGGCGTCAGAAAATTGTCTATGTGGTTACCCAGTGCGAGTAGAAGCTCAACCGGCACACTAGAGCGTACCAATTGTTCACATCAGTTTGAGTGTTCACCGAGGTGCAGCTCGTGCCGCTTGAGGTCGTAGTCAAGGCATAGTTGCCCGTGCAACTGGTGAAGGTACACTTGCCGGCCTGGCAACACCCAGCGCCGTTTGCGAACGAGCACACCGTGCCAACGGCTCCGCAGTTGTTGACGTCCGTGTTCAGGTTCAGCGCCGTGCAGACGTTGCTGACGAGGTAGAAGCCGGTGAGACAATTTGCCAAACTGCAAACGCCATTCGTGCACTTCGCGACACCGGAGGGGTACGAGCAGACATTGCCGATCGAGCCGCAGTTGTTGACGTCGCTCGCTGTGTTCTGGCAAGACATAAGACCCGCGTTCCAAGCAGTGCCGCCATTGCAACTCGCTGCTCGGCACAAGCCAGCCACGCAAGCAGTACCTGTTCCTCCCGGGTAGGACGAAGCGCACGCATTGCCAACCCATCCGCAGTTCTTCACATCGGTTTGAGTGTTGATCGCAGTGCACACATTGTTGATGTTGGAGTAGCCAAAATTGCACGATTGGAGCGAGCAGACACCGTTCGTGCACGCTGGCGTTCCATTGGAGACTGAGCACACATTGCCAAGCGATCCGCAGTTGTTCACGTCGTTCGAAACAGAGCGGCACATTGATGATCCCGAGTCCCACGAGTATCCCGCGTTGCAGCTGGCGGCGCATTTTCCGGCATTGCAAAACACGCTTGCCGAATTGGACGGCGTTTGACACACGTAGCCCATACTTCCACTGATGGGGGAGCAGACGAAGGCGAGGACTTCGCTTCAGCAAATCGCGAACGTTCGTCCAATAGAGGAGAGAAGGGATAACTCACCAGTTCTTGACGTCGGTCTGCGTGTTGACGGCGACACAAGATTGGCCGGCCGACGTCGTCGACAAGGCGTAGCTGCCGGTACAGCTCGAGAAGGTGCACACGCTCGCAATGCAGGCGCCTACGCCGTTGGGGAATGTGCAAACCTTGCCGACCGATCCACAGTTCTTCACGTCGCTCGTCAGATCGAGAGCGGTGCAGACACCGTTGACCTGGTACGCTCCACCGACGCAGCTCGCCAGGCTACAGACGCCGTTCGTGCACTTCGCGACGCCTGAGGGGTACGAGCAGATGTTGCCGATCGTGCCGCAGTTGAGGATGTCGCTTGCAGTGTTTTGACAGATCATCGAGTTGGCATTCCAGGTCGTGCCGCCGTTGCAGGAAGCGGCGCGGCACAAGCCAGCAACGCAAGCACTGCCCGTTCCTCCGGTATACGATGCAAGGCAGGCGTTGCCGACCCACCCGCAGTTCTTGGCATCGGTCTGCGTGTTGATCGAGGTACATACGCCGTTGACGTTTTGGTAGCCGAAATTGCACGAGGCGACCGAGCACACTCCGCTTGAGCATGCCGGCGAGCCGTTCGTGACTTTGCAGACGTTGCCGAGCGAGCCGCAATTGTTGACGTCGCTCGCGGTCGGTCGGCAGTACAGAGCGGTCGAGTCCCACGCGTAGCCACTGTTGCACGTGCTCGCACAGCTACCTCCACTGCAGTAAGTCGATGCCGAGTTGGCTTGTGTTGGGCATACATGGCCTACGTAACCGCTGTTAAGCGCGGACCGAAGAAGGAGGGAGATGGTAGGTCAGCTTCGATCTGAGACGGCGTGTGCAAGATTACGCCGACTGCAGCAAGACTGACCAATTGTTGGAGTCGGACTGGATGTTGACTGCTTGGCAGAACGTGTTGCCGCCACTGTCGGTGACTTTGGCGTAGTTGCCCGTACAGCTCGAGTACTGGCACTTGCCCGACACGCACGACCCGATCCCTTTCGCAAAGTCGCACACATTCCCGACGGTGCCGCAGTTGTTCGAGTCGGTCGCAAGGCTCAGGTAGGTGCAGGCGTTGTTGATGAGGTAGAAGCCAGCGATGCAGCCCGCCAACGAGCATACCCCGTTCTGGCACTGCGCATTCCCAGAAGTGTAAGCGCACACCTTGCCGATCGCGCCGCAATTGTTGACGTCGGAGGCGGTGTTCTGGCACTGCATCGAGGCCGAGTTCCACGTTTTGCCAGCGTTGCAGGTGGCAGCTCGGCACGAACCAGCGGAGCACGTGCTACCCGTGCCTCCGGGGTACGACGACAGACATCGGTTACCGAGCCATCCGCAATTGTTAATCTGGTAAAAGCGGCTGAGGTTCAGTGATTGAAGAAGAGAAGGGCACGTATGGAATAAAGGGCGACTAGAATTGGTAGTCAACACTCACGTCGGTCTGCGTATCAATGTTCTTGGTGCAGACACCCCCCGCACTCGCCGTGTAACCCGTGGCGCATGTCGTAGCCACGCATGAGCCGGCATTGCAGCCTACCGACGCACCGCCGACGAAGTTTGAAAGACTGCACACGGTGCCGATAGCGCCACTGCTCAGAGGAGAAACATGACATCGAATAATCGGGTCGTCAGTGAATGTCGAGTGTGTGCGATAGAATGGTTGCAAGTCGGGAAGGCTTGCAGCGGGCGCGCGCGCGCACGCCAATCGGTGATTCGGTGACGATTGCCCGCGGCCGTCATCCGACCAGCGCGCTGAGGCCGAGAGTGAGCTCTCCGAATCCGAATCAATCTTACTCTCGGTAGAGTTCACTCGGCTGCGCTCCACCGCTACCCAAACTCCATTGTTATGAAGTGAAGAGGAACTGACCAGTTGTTGACGTCAGAGCCCACACTTTGACATTGTTGTGTGCCCCCATTCCAGGCGTATAGCGGCTGGCATGCAACCGGTGCGCAAACACTGTTCTGGCACATAGCGCCCTGAGAGGCCATGTTCGCCCAGCTTTTCCCCGCGCAGCTGTTACCGATCGAACCGCAGTTGCTGTAATCGGAGGTCGTGTCGTAGCCAAAGCAGATATTCAAGATGCAGAAGCCTCGCTTTGTCAAGTTCGAGAGGACATGTCGCTTCGGTAATGTGGGATCGATCTCGCTTTCGGCGCTGGCCTTCGTCGCCGTCACTGCGCTGAGTGCGAGCACCAGGGAGGACGTCACGAGCGAGTTGGTCTTCATGGCCGCTGCGCCTGTCGAGCCTCGAGAGTCGACGTTTGGATATAGGTGAAGGGGGATCGATTCGAGTCGAGTCGAGTGAAGTGGGTCGTAAAAGTCGATGGTAGAAGGTGAAAACGAGCGGAAAAAGTCGAGATGGGGCTGCTGATTGACTGCCTTTCCCCAGGCTGGCAAAGATTATCCGGTTCCGGCGGGGGCGTCCATGTCTCGGAGTGGGAAGGACCAGGCCAGGAGCCTTCAGTCGAAGCGCGCCTCGAACGGGCCAATCGGGAAGGCGCGCGCCTGCTGAAGATTACGGCAGCAATCGGGCACCGCGCGCTGGCCATCCACGGAGTGTCCAGCGCAGCTTCCGTACGCTGATCCGACGATACTGAGCAGCGCCGCTGCAGGCGATCAAAAATACGATTGCAATGACTTCGAAGTTTTTCAAGCAAAGGTATGCGCCACAAACATTTATCGGTTCGTACACCTGCCAGCGATATTTCTCTTGTGGCAGAGACTGGTGCCGTTGCGATCAGGCTTTCGGTCTTCGACCCCATCGGCCTGCGCCCCCTGTCCCAAAGAGGCAGGTGAGAGGAGGTGGGTGAGAGCGCCGTCTGTGCTGCCGATCGCGCGCGCGCCTGCTTCAGTAAGGTTGCGGGCTGCACCCTTGCCCGATCGAGTGCACTCTTGCGAACCTTTGCCCGAGTGGGACGAAAGCAAACAAGGTTGAGACATATTGCCGGCAAGGCTGTCTAGGGATGAAATCTTAATTGCAAGCACCCGTTCTGTCGAAATGCACTTTGCCCTGCCTCTAGGCCGTCGAAGCCGTTAATTAGCGTTTGTGTCGATTGTCCCGCGTGATTCGGCGATGGCTGGGCTGGGCGGGTCTTCGCGGCTCTTCGCGGGTGCTGCTGCAGCTGCTGCCTGGTGCGAGGGCAAGATCTCCGCCACCGTCTAGTGATCGACATCCCGAGAAACCGGAGGACCAGACATTCTTTCTTCAGGCGGTATTCATCTTGGGTCGTATTTATTCAAAGCACCCCAGCTGGAAGTTTTGGCTGCTGCGTTGCCGCCGCCGAGAAGGACGCGGCGCCACTGCAGTCTCCCTCAAAGGAGCCACCGCCGCCTGCTCCGTAGCGCCGACTCCGGCCTTGTGCTGGTGTCGGCTCGACGAAGACTTCTGGAGCGAGGCCCTACATTTGAAGATTTCTTCTCTGACTCGTTGTACCCCGCGTGAAAAGGAAACTGTATTTACAGTTCAACGCAACTGTCGTCAGGGGCCAACGTGTTGCACGATGACCTTACGGTTGCCAATGGCGGACGAGCGACAGACTTTCGTATGGGCATGAAGCTTTCAGTGAGAAACCGAAATTCAACTTCCCGAGATCTCTCAATACGACATCGAGCCGAATCTTCCGACGACTTTCCGTAGACAGACCAGCATGAGCTCTACCTCGACAGGATGTTCGAATGGGAGCTACACTTCATAGCAAAGAGACCCCCAAAAAACGGTCGAAGCCGAGAAACTGGTTGATTCGCGTCAAGTGGTTCGGATAATTTCCAGTGGTCACGGGAAACCCACCCAGAATAACCTGCCGGAGTATGTCTCTATGTCTGAATCGAAAGATCGCGTCAACTTGGCCGAGTGAGCTTTTGGAAGGCGAGATATTTTGCGGCGATCGACTACTTGTCCCCAATCGAGACCGAAAACCAAGAAGATCCTGCTCTGTAACAGAGCGCTCCTATCTCCTATCTCCGCCGTGCTTGACGTGGTGCACCTGAGAGCGTGAACTTCAAGACAAGCCGACGCTGCAAGAGTTGTGTTCTCATGGCATTCAAGTGTTTGACGCTCAGAAAATCTCTCAAGTGCACGCAACTCACTTCGTACTATCGGCAATGTTGGATGGAACCATGTTTGAAAAGCACTATGATGTATTCCAATGAAGGGAGATTATATAAAAAGGGTTCACTCAAAAACGTGCCTCTCGCTAGACGAGCCGAAAGTGATGAGATGGGGTACAGACAAAATAATAATTACTGGAACACACACAAAAGAAAAGCGAAAATGCGAGTACGACCATGCGATGGGAGCCCCTACAAAACCCGCTGAGCGATAATACCCAAGAGAAGGAGAACATCTATATATACCGAATATCAACATACGACTTGGGAGATCATGCATGGCCGTGGTGTGATTGGATGTGACCGTGATGTGCTCGGGCGTGAATGTGTCTCCGTGCGGCGGCCGAGCTCGATTCTTCGTCATCGGAATGGCTGGCGACCTCGGAGCTCGAGTTGTGGCCGTGGCCGTGCGATCGAACGCACTTGGAAGCGGCCAAATTGGGCTTCCACCCCGACTGGCACGAGAAGACAACGCACGTTCCAGCATCGCACCCGACTCCGACAGCACCGCGGATCTTAGTGCAATCTTGACCCTCGCCCGTCGAGGCGCAGCCACCGCACGAGTCGAGAGCTTGCTTGGTGTCGAGGCACTCGTAGCCGCCGTTGCCGCTCATGATGCCACCGGTCGCCAAATCAGCGAACGAGGAGAAGTGTTGGTCGACGGCCAGGGCGTAAGAGGAGGAGCCGACGATGGGGCATGCGGTCTCATTCTCAGGGCAGAGCGACTTGGGCTTCTCGATCTTGCGCTTCTTAACGTTCGCAGCGCGTTGCGACGGCTGACTCTTAAGGCAAAGGTTGTTCGAGATCGTGTATCCGGCGGGGCAGCTCGTGACGGTGCACACGCCGAGTGTGCAGGTACCGGTTGCCCCTCGAGGTGTGAATTCGCAGCATTTACCGATTCCGCCGCAGTTGTTGGGGTCGTTCTGCGTATCGATAGAAATGCACTTGCCGGAAGTAAGGGTGTAGCCGCTGTTGCACCCCTTGGCGTAGCAGGTACCACTGACGCAGCTCGCAAGCGAAGCGCCAGGAAGCTGCGACAAGCAGTTGTTGTTGCAGCCACCGCAGTGGGAGGTATCCGTCCTGGTGTCACGGCAGAAGTCCGCGTCAAAGTCAAAGTCGAAGCCGTTGTTGCACTTGGTCTGGCAGACCGAGTTGGAGCAGAAGGGCTTGCCACCGTTGGCGTACGAGTGGCACACGTTGCCGATAGATCCGCAGTTATTCACGTCCGAGGTCAGGTCGGCCTTGATGCACGCGTTGTTGACGAGCGTGCAGTCGCGGTTGCAACCCGTGAAGGTGCACTTGCCTTTCTGGCATGTGCCCTGACCGTTGGGGAAGGAGCACACGTTGCCGACCGAGCCGCAATTGTTGACGTCCGTCTGGAGGTTCATCGAGGTGCAGACCCCGTTGACGTTCTGGAAACCGGAGTTGCAGCTCTTGACGTTGCACGAGCCACCGGAGCATTGGCCGACACCGTTCGCGATCGTACACACGCTACCGCATCGACCGCAGTTGTTCATGTCGTTGCTTACATCACGGCAGAACAAGTGCAAGATGTCCCAGTCGTAGCCGTCCTTGCACGAGTTGGGCTGACAGATACCGTCGACGCAAGTGACACCCGTGCCGAACAAGAAGCTGGTCGGGCACCTGAGGCCTGGGAGACCGCAGTTGTTGACGTCGGTCTGAAGGTCGAGAGAAGCGCAGGCGCCGTCGAGGTTGTAGTAGCCCATGTTGCACGACAAAGGCTGGCAGCTACCCGCCAGGCACATGGCTTTACCGTTGGGGATGTCGCACACATTGCCAATGGAACCGCAGTTGTTCACGTCGTTCGAAACGGCGCGGCACCTGGAGGCCGAGGAGTCCCACGCGAAGCCGGTGAAGCACGAGCCTTGGCACTTGCCAGCGACGCACGAGGTGCCGACTGAGTTGGCGAACGAATAGCATTTGTTGCCGACGGTTCCGCAGTTGTTAATGTCGGTCTGGATGTCGACAGCTACGCAGGACGAAGTCGACGGAGAGAAGAACGAGCCGCCGGTGGTCGTGAGAGCGAAGCCGGCGTTGCAGCTCGTGAGCTTGCATTGGTTCGCGACGCACGATCCAGCACCGTTGGGGAACGAGCATACATTGCCGACGGAACCGCAGTTCTTGACGTCGGAAGTGAGGTCGAGCGCAACGCATTGGCCACCGACCATGTACGAGCCTGCCAAGCAGCCGGTCAAGACACAGTTGCCGGACTGGCACTGGGCAACACCGCGAGGGAACGTGCAGACGTTTCCGACCTTGCCGCAGTTGAGGATGTCACTGCCGGTGTTCTGGCACGCCATCGTGGCGGGGTTCCAGGTCGTGCCGGTGTTGCAGCTGGCGGGTCGGCAGGCACCATTGAGGCACACGCTGCCCGATCCCAAAGGGTACGACGGCAGGCAAACGTTACCGACGAAGCCGCAATTGTTCTTGTCGTTCTGCGTGTTGACCGCGGTGCAGACGCCGTTGACGTTGGAGTAGCCGTAGTTGCACGTTTGGACCGCGCACGCGCCATTCACGCACGACGCGATGCCGTTGGCAACCTTGCACGTGTTCCCGTAGCGACCGCAATTGTTGGGGTCGCTGGTGACAGGTCGGCAGAACGACATACCCGAGTCCCAGTCGTAGCCATTGTTGCAAATGGCTCCGCACTTGCCGTTGGTGCAAGTCATGCTGGCGGCGTTGAGCAAGCTGGTGCACTTGTTGCCGGCGGTGCCGCTGTGGACGAGGGTGCGTGCGAGAGTGCGGTAGGAGACAGGGGCAAGATGCGCGAAAGTCAGCAACCAGTTTCAAAGATTTAAAAGTTGGCAATGAGAGTGCGATTAGGCAAAAGATCTTACCAGTTGTTGGGATCGGATTGCGTGTTGACCCATTGGCAAAAGGCGTTGCCGCTACCGTCGGTCGCCTTCGCGTAGTTGGTGCTGCAAGTCGAGAGGACGCACTTGCCATTCGAGCACGATCCGGCGCCGTTGGCGAAGTTGCAGACGTTACCGACAGCGCCGCAGTTGTTCGTGTCGGTCGAGAGACTGAGCGCAACGCACTGGCCACCGACTATGTACGAGCCCGAATTGCAGCCGGTCAAGACGCAGTTGCCCGACTGGCATTGCGCAGTACCGCGCGGGAACGAGCAGACTTTGCCGATCGCGCCGCAGTTGTTGACGTCGGAGTTGCAGTTCTGGCACGACATCGACGAAGGGTTCCAGATACCGCCATTATTGCAAGAACTGGAAGAAAGATAGAAAAGTGCAATTTACGAATCAGTTCTAAGATCTTCTTGGTACCTGTCTTCCGAACGGTCCGAGAAAAAGTCACTCACGCAGCTTGGCATTGACCCGCTACGCAAGTTGAACCCGATCCGCCAGGGTAGGAGTTTTTGCAGACGTTTCCAACCGAACCGCAGTTGTTGACCTATCATCGTGGCGTGTGGAAACCGGAGTGGTCCGAAGAGATTCAGTAATTGCCCTCCCCGCGCGAAGCCTGTCGTCGAGAGAGTAAAACTCACGTCGTTCTGGGTGTCGTAGACCTTCGTGCACTTGCCGGCGCTCAAAAGGTAACCTTGGTTGCAGTCCGTAGCAATGCAAGTTCCTTGTTGGCATTGCGTGCCGGACGCACCCGTGATCGAGCAAGTCTGACCGCAACGACCGCTATGAGAAGTGTGCAGATGCTTTGGTCAGCCACCCGTTACGTATGGCCGAGTTGCAGCCGCACGCAGATCGAGAAAGCCAGGCTATCACAGGTAAGAACCAAACGAACCAGTTGCTGACATCGGATCCGACATTCTGGCACTGCTTGGTCAGCCAATTAAAGTCGAACAACCAGTTGCAAGATGCGGGACCGCAGACACCGTTCGAGCAGATCGCGCCGCCGGATCCGGCGTTGAGGAAGTTGTAGGATTTGCAGTTGTTGCCGATAGAACCACAGTTGTTGGGGTCAGAGTCAAGGTTGTACGAAGAACCTCCGCCGATGCAGATGCCGAAGATACACGCTCGCTTCGACAAGCTCGTGTGCGGGTAAGGATTCGGCGAGGTCGGCGTATCAGGGTGAGGCTCAGCCGAGGCGGGCGCCGCGAGCAAAGCCGTTCCGATCGCAAAGACGGACGAAAAGGTCGAGAATCGCATTTTGCGAGTCGGGGTAGGTGAGTAGGTCGGGATCGGTACAACAAGATGGAGAGGAGCGTCGCAGAGAAAAAGCCGAGGGTGAAGAGGTGAGCGTCCTGCGTGTGAATGAAAACGAGTGGCTGGGCGAGGAGTCTCGAGGGCGCGAGGAGGCAAAGGCGGCGCGGGCGGCGTTGGTGCGTGAGGTGGCGGCGGCGAAGACTTGGAAGCGTCCAAAAAGAAGGGGCCAGAGTCTCGATCGAACAAAGGTGAGGCCGATTTGCTGTCGGCGATTGGACTCGAGGGCGAGGAGAGTTCTTGCCGGTGTGTTGGCGCTGTGAGACCTCTTGCGATCAAGAGGGGCTGTCGAAAGTAGACAGAAGGTGGTGTATGTCTACGGGAGACGGTCAAGTTGAGAGCCAGAGGGGAGGAAGCGAAGAGAGACGGGGAATCACGGCTCTAGTTCTGAGAGCTCGGGAGAATCGCAGATTGCCAGTAGTGGCACGGGGGACCTGCCCGCCCGGGGGTGCTGGGCCTGGTCAACGCGGGAGCGTAAATTGAACCGAAGGCTTTATGTCTTGGGGTGTTCGAGGCTTGGGATGTTTCACTTGAGCGAAAAAACTGATCCGCCTAGCTCGCCATAAGCGAAGCCAGCGGCCGGAAGGCGAGGCCACCGCGGGAGCAAGTGAGACATTCCCCAAACAGGGATACCCAAGTAGCAGTAGTGTTCCTCGCCGGCGCGCGAAGGCCCAGGGGCACGTCTCTGCCATCATCAAGGAGTGTGAAACAAGCCGAGTACTACTGCTGGTGAAGCCCTGTGCCGTGCCCCGGGCGCCGCCTCTGCGCTGGAACACCTTCGACTAGCTTTTCAAGGACACGGGGACGGGGGGGGGGGGGGGGGACGGTTGACATCGGCCTCCGCAAGCAGCTGAGTATTTTACAAGCCCTCACAGTCTTTTTGGTGTGGCTGCTACCTGGGCTGTTCTTTGCATTCCTTCCCAACACTCTGGCACCATGGCTGGTATTAACGGAGATGATCACCCGACTTAATCCACTTCGATTCGATAAGGGCATCATAATTAAGAAGGCCCCGGATGATTGGCGGAGGGCCCGGTCGGCAAAGGCCCCATTACTCCAGCTTTCACTTACGAAAACAGGCGTAACACCGAACCGGAGATGTGGTCATGTCACCACCTCATCAAAAGCCCACCCGTTTTTTGTATTGATTTCACGTTACCTCGGACCCTCAGATGATCGCATCGATACTACTGTGCACTGACCCGCAAACGCCGTCACGCTGACGTCGAAGCCCGATACCGAGAGCCGACCGCGAGCTCGAGAGTTTACCGAGAGCTCTTCATCGTCGACTCGAGCGATGCACGCTCCCTCCTATCTGGACAGGCCGCATCGTCTTCTAGTCACGCACTATAAATATTTGCAAACTCTTCCAAAATCCTGCTGTTAAAACAAAACCCTGCTCGAAGCCATGAACGTTCCAGCTCCAGCGCCGCAGCTCGGTCGACCCGGCCTTTTTTAATTTGAACAGGCCCAAGCGCGCGCGCAGCCGGTTTTGGAAAGGGCTGGTTTTTCTTGAAGGCAATCAAAGTGACGTGGGTCTGGGTGAGCGCAGCCATTATAGGGACTGTCCAATCGGCATGTGATGAAGTACGATGTTCAAGTACAGTATACAGGATCTTTTTTAAAAAAATGGTCGCCATATCTTGGCACGTCCGCTCGACAAGCTTCATGTGAAGGAGGTGGTGCCATCGAAGCTCGTCGGCACCCGTGGTGACTGCGCATTGCTGCCAAGTGGTGAGACATTTGTTTCGCCCCCTTTTTGCCTTCAGGCGCTCGGCCGGGGGGGAGGGTCTCACTTCGCCCTCGTGTGTCTTTCACACGGGCGACAGAAATAAGGAAATCCCGGCTTACCCGTAAGTTAGGTTTTCCTTAGCGTTGCAGTGGTCTTTCCTTTTAGCTCCTTTGGAAAACGGGGTACACCGGCGTGGCGTGGCTCTGACGCTCGCCACGCGGAAGTTGGGGGTGGTACGGCCTGCTGTCTGAGAAGGGTGCTCAAGGCCTGTTTCCCATGATATCGAAGTTTTCGCATAGGCTGCCGGTATGTTTAGCCTGATAGTTTTGACTGGTCGCACTGACATGCAATGCCTACGCGGCTTCGCAAGCTCCGAAAGCCGCAACTGCGCATAAGAAGAAAAAAACTCGCAGCTCCGTCTAACGAGTGCAGTGGTACGAAACTGCAGGAAGGTACGACGCCAAGGAAAAGAAACCAAACATTCGAAGAACAGAAAAGAAAAGATTCACCCAGTTTCTGCCTTTCTCACCATCACTTAAATGATCACCTACCCCAGAGAAGAAAACCCCATCACACTGCACTCGTTCCTGCAATTGCTCGGCCGGCCCCGGGGCCCGAGGCCTTGGACATGAAACACTCACATTCAGCTCCCAAGGTCTCACGCTCTCACGCCGCCGTCGACTTCACTGAAGAACTCTAATCCCTCCGTTTTCACAATCAAGTGCAAAACTTTTTTCTTCTTTGATGTGACTGGCGAAAAATTATTCCCCATACCCTGTTCTATTGCACCTCCCCCCCCCCCCCCCAAAATCAGCATCGGGATCTTCATCAGGATCGTGAGATCAAGTGCTGGCGCTAGATCGAGGTGACTATTATAAGTGAGACCTTTGCTCCTCCCGCGCGCGGACCCGTCGACGGCCCCAACCCAACCAGGGAGCCAGCCGATCACAGCAATTCCGGCCTGCCGCCCGCCCGGACCTCATATTGGAGCACACCATCTGTGATCACTGATGATGGTGTGATGTGGCGTTTTTGCTACCAGAGTTAAAACCGCAGTCCACTTTTTCCTGTGCTCGAGGAGGTAGTACGTAGACTCGGGCGATGTGAGAGACTCGACTGTAGCAGAGCTCGTAGTCGTGTCATCGGATCGGAAGAAAAAAAAAACAAAAAAAAACGGAAAAGGTCTTGCGAAACTTTGCATTTTCGGCAGCCCGGGTCCACGGAGAAGCCTGCTCAGCGCAAGTGAAATTAAAGTGATTAAAGTGAATGGTGCCGATGCCGGTGATTTTTATTTGCGTAGGAAAAGTTCGTACAGTCATCACCAATTCGCAAGATGAAACTCCCCCAAAGTCAGCAGCTACCTCGTCGAACCGAATTTTGCTCCGAGCTCGGAGCTGGACCGTGTATCGTGACCATTACTCGATCGTTCGCCTCGAATCTGCTAAGGCTGATGCGGTCAAAATGTTTGATGTAGTGGGCTTCACTTTGTAGGCAGGAGCTCCCCTGTACACGTTTGTGGCGAGGAATGGCCCGACTTTAGCGAGTTGTCGCCTTGGGTCCTCGGGCTCAGTGGACAAATCTCGTCAGTTGGTCGATCTCGGCCAGAACCACTCTTCTCTTTCATGCGCAAGAAAGGTTTTGATTGAAGGTCAACACAGTTCCTTCGAAGGAAGGGTTCGTTTTTTCTGTCATTGCGCGTTCCATCTCGAAAAGGAACAAGAAAGAACAAGACCAAACCGAGATCCTCGGCGTCCTCCTTTCCTCCCTACAAAGAGTAAAAGCGCAACCGCAGGCCCACCTAGCCCCATTCTACATAATCCCGAAGACTCGATTGGATCTAAGCCTCGGTGGGACGGGGACCGCCACGGCCGACACCCCTGATGAGAAGACGAACCTAAAGTTCAGTCGCAGTTGCTAGATCACTCGCTCGTTTAAGGGGCCAGATGGCGAGCAACTCACGAGAATCGGGGACGGAAGTCCTCTCCAGCACCCTCCTTCTTGTCATCACGACGCCTGTAACCCTCGTCGCCACCTCGGGGAGCGCGGTAAGCGCCGTCGGGTCGTCCACCGGCTTGTTGACCGGGGCGAGCTGCTCGGACCTGCTTCTTGAAGGTAGCGGGGACGATCTCGGCGGGCAAGTGAAGGGACTCTCGCAAGTAGTCGATGCCTTCCGGGGTGAGGGTGTAGTAGTAGTATTGCCACGAGAACTGGGTCGAGACGTAGCCGCGCGAGGTCAAGGACTGGCACGCCTTGATGACGAGCAGGTTCTTGACGTCGAGCTCCAAGTGCTTGGGGGCGTTGTAGTCCTTCTTGGCGACGAGGACACCGTCTGTGTGGAGCACAAGGGAAAGGGTTGTGAGCACACATGCGAGTGTAAGCGAGAGGAGAGGAGTGACGGCGAACCCTTGAAGAGAGCCTCGTACTGTGAGGGTGAGGGGTTCAGAACTGCCTATGTCAGCGGTCTGGTCCCCCTTGATGCAGAGTGCAGTCGCTTGCACTCACGATGACCCTTCGGTCGGCTTTGGTGATAATCATGATGGGTCTGTGGAGGATCCGACCCAAGGTGGGTGGGCTGATCAGCGTCCAGTCCTCGCTCTCATCAAGCACTGTGGGTGTGGTGGTGGTGCAGGGGGGCAGTGTGCGATCGAGTCGTGGCGATGATCGCGTTGGATGAAATGGTCGCAGTCACAGTAGCGAGGTAGCGCCATGGCCTGTTTCCTCTTCCCCGGCTCAGCTTCTCCTGCGCCAAGACGCTGAATTGAATTTGGCGGGCCCGGCCAAGGACCTCACGCCCGCACTGCGTCGCACCCCCAGCCCCAGATCCAGCCGCCCAAGCACGACGACGCTTCACTCCCAATGACCCATCCCCAGTCCTAGCATCCTCCCGAACGATCCTGAAACGATCCGTACGATTCATTCGACCGCATTCGTTGCGTCGTCCCCCCAGTCGACGTTTTTTTTTGGCGGCGCGGTCTGGGCGTCGTCCGCTCTTTCCCCTCTGCTCGCTCTCGCACGCGACGACCAGGCTGGGAAAAAAGGCCCTGCAAGGCCCTGCGCTAGCCCGCGCCTGTGGAACGGAACGCCTACGCTCGCTGCGTGCTTTCCTCCCTTCGACCGGCCGATAGTCGTGTGTCGAGTGCAGGTCCAGGTACGCCAAGTTCGAGAAGATGAAAGCTTACGGGTAGAGGTTTGACGGCGGAGTGTCGGAGTAATGCGAACTACACTGTGAGGAAAGGGAGTCAGAGCCGCCGAGGCGCAGAGCAGGCAGAGTGCGCATCAGCCTGGCTCATTATGCATTATTGGCGCGCGAATGAATGGCTGGGGGGGGGGGCCAGCGCGAGGTCGCAGGCGGTCGCGGGCACACGCGCACAAGCCAAAATCGTCGTGGGGGTGTTTTTGAGCTTGGACCTCTGGGCGGCCGGGTTAGGACGCGGTGCTGTCCGTTGGCTGTGCATGTCGTCGTTTGAGCCGTCGTTCTGCTTGCCCCCTCTTCGCCTACTACACCGCCCCCCCGGCCCCCCTCTCCAGGAGCCACACTCCAACCTCAATAATCTTCAAGCCTCCACTGCACCTCAGCTCACCTCATCCCACACCTCATCCACCTCATCCACCTCACCCAAGCCATGGCCAAATCCCACGACGCCGACAGCGGCTCGTTGATTTGGAACCTGATCAAGCTCTTCCTCACCTTCGCCCTGTTCGGGGGTCTCGCCTATACGGTCAAGTTGGTCATGGCCGCTTGGAATTCGGCTGTGAGGTGAGTTTGTTTCGGCTTGGGGGCCGTTTCAAGTCTAGGATTCTAAATTGGAGTTGAGAGGAATTGTGGAAGGACTGTGGAGGGTTCGAATTCCGGGGGGGGGGGGGTGTTGATTCGAATATGGGTTTTGGATTTCTCGTTCAGTTCGACCAAGGATAGTTTGGCACAGCAAGGTGTTTCCATCAGTTCGAAAGGGTAAGCTCTCTTCATTCCCCCTTATCGCCTCGATCACCTGGCCTGGTCTGGCTTGGGAGTGACCGAGCTCGGTCGGGTCGCCCAAAATGGTGCATGCACCTCGGCACTGATAACGATCGTGTTACCCACTCAAGTGTGGCGGTCAAGACGGACAAACGACAAGTCACGGCCGAGGAAACGGCCGACAAGATGAGGAGTGGGATCATGAAGGTCAGTCCGACAAGTCTATTCGGGAGGGGATTAACTCTTTAAGCTCCTTGATTTGTTTGGGGACCCTCGCAGGGATGGAAAGCCTCTACGTTCAAGGTGGGTGCTGGGTGTCACTCTCGAGAAACGTGACCGATTTCTAAAAGTGGAAAGGTTCTCTGATTGACTCCTCATCTCACATAGGTTCCTTCTTCGCTGGCGCATTCTTCAAACTTGGCTGGATCGACGTGAGTATTCTTTTCCAAAGGATCCCAATCTTGTGTCGGAAGGAAGTCCGTCAAGCTTACTGCTCTTCACACTGAATACCGCTCTACGTCGTACAGACACGACAAGCAGAAGACGGAATACGAGGTCAAGTGTGCGGTTGGCACCGCACCACTACGAGTGGAAAGACTTTGGCTGATTCGCCCCGGGCCCGAAACCCGCTTTTGCTCCGACGTGCAGACGGCCCCAAGAAGCACAAGAACCATGTCGATTGATCGGACATATTGTATCTGGATCTTGTAGTGCCGCGAAGAACATGTCGATCTTGCGTTTGGGTATGGCGAAGGGTTGAAGAAGAGTCAGTGCGACATTTGCTTCGGCGAATATGGCTTGTCTCGGATGGCGTGGAGCGATCCTTCGTTTTGTGTAGTATTCCCGTTCATTTTTTCTTCTTCATCTGTACATGTGTTACTATTTTTGGTATCCTGGACGAGTTCCTGATGTGCGCCTTGCGTTGTCTGCTTCAAGACTCGAGCTTGGCTCATTGGCCAGGGATCAGAAAGTCGAATCGGACTTGAACAGAACGTTTCGGCTGTTGCCGGGCCGGTTCGTCTTCGGCGCTTTGGGTTGACTTTTAAAAAAAACCCCGTCACGGTACCGAAAGTGCGATCTTCCCTCCGGGCAATTGGTGGCTGCCGTGGCGGTGCGAAATGACGGCCTCCGGTCCCCGTCGATTTTCACAGCAAAAAAAGCCGTCACCTTTAGCATGTGCTCGAGGAGGGTTGCTGACGAGCTCGGAGTCCGGTCTCCAAGGTATGCACAACAATCACAGAGTGATTCGCCTATAATGAGTCGCCTTCCAGATCACTGACGAGCCCTCTTCAATGGTCCATCTTCGTCTGTCAGACGACTCCTGCTTCGATTACTCGATTGCCAACCAGGAAGGATATCTCTTTTGCTCCGAGCCCAATCTTTCATCTCCTCTCCTCAACAAAACACGTCAAAAACTCGCGTCGTTCGCTGCAAGGGGCCGATCTTTCTGAACCCGAGTTTATTTATTTATTTATAGTCTCAACCTCAACACGCTGTCAGCCGAAGCACTACTGTCAATAAAGGTCCGTCTTTTCTTTTCTTTCTTTGCGTATCGCTCCTACTTCAGCTCTACCAGCTTACCGAACGATCGTCGTCAAGTTCTTTGCATGCGTATCCGTCCCTACCCGGCTCAACGGACGGCACCTCTGTCAAGACGACAGAGCCATTCTGGACACCGGCCTTCCCGAAAGTCGCTGATGGCAGTATTACTGGCAGCGCGCTACAGCTTGGCGAGGGGGTGAGAATCTGTAGCGTGCTGCCAGGAATACTGCCATCGGTCAATTCGGGAGGGCGGGGGCCCAGAATTGCTGACGTCTTGTAGGAGGTGCCGTGCCTGAGCCGGTAGGGACGGATGCGCAATGTAAGAACTGATGACGATCGTTGGTAGGACTGGTAGAGCTGAAGTAGGAACGAGGCGTCGAATGTTTCAGCGAAGCTAGTCTTGCTGGTCGAGGCTGAACAAAAGACAAAGCCTTATTAACCGTAGTGCTTCGGCTGGCAGCGTGTCGAGGTGGAGAGCGGAGTTGGTCGACTAAAGAACTCGGGTTCAGAAAAATCGGCCCCTTGCAGCGAACGACGCGAGTTTTTGACGTGTTTGTTGAGAGAGGAGATGAAAGATTGGGCTCGGAGCAAAAGAGATATCCTCCTGGTCGGCGATCGAGTAATCGAAGCAGGAGCCGTCGGAAGATTGACTATTAAAAAGAGCTCGTCAGTGATCTGGAGGCAACTCATTAGGCGAATCACTCTGAAATTATTCTGCATACCTTGGACAGCAATTCCGAGCTCGTCAGCAATCTCGTCGAAAGTAAACGAAACAACGGCCTTTTGCTGTGGAATCGATGGGGACAGAGGACGTCACTCAAACCGTTACGCCAGCCACCGATTGCCCGGAGGGGGATCGCGCTTCGACGGCCACACTAAGCAAGCCGAGCCAACAACACCTGACATCAGCCTTGTTCAGGGCACAATATGGAGTTGGGTTGGCAGTTTTTGAAGACGTACCATCATTTTTCAAAGCAATCGATCCAGGGAAAGCACGAATGGTACTGAGGGAAGCCGAACTCGACGCGCCCTTCTCACGCAAGAGCCGATGGAGCGCTCAGGCCGTTCAGGAGCCGTGAGGTTCGGAAGTGAGTCAAGGGCGTGACGACGACGTTCTCCCGTCGGCTGCGATGCACCAACATCGGTGTTGACGTTTGAATCTCAACATCTGATCGAGCGGGTGATCGAGCGGGTTCGACGAAGAAAAAGAAAGCGATGTAGAGGTGATGGCGTCGCTGTTTGCAGGGGGGGAACGTGCGTCGTCGACAATCGCACCCGGACTAGAGATGACAGCTTCGTCGTGGTTGTCGTGGCTATCGTCCTCGTTGACCTTTCGATACCATGGCTTGACTTGGGGGTAGAGACTCGCTGCCAAGTGGTGCAAGTGGTGTTGATCCGGCGTCAAGAAGGTAGAAAAGGATGGAGGCGGTGCCGGCTCCGTTCGAGTTGACACGTCCGCGAGAGGGAGAGGGGTGACATCATTCCGTAGTTGGCCGACTCAACAGCGGGTCGTCAAGCTTGGTGGAGGCTTCTGAGATGGGATGTCAAGATCGGCTGATGCGCAAACCTTGGTTGCTTGCGTGCTGACTTGATGTTGCTGCGACCTCGACGTGTTGCAAGATTGCGAGATGCCCGCGGCGGGGCTTGCGGCCGTGCTCTCGGCCAGCTCGACAATGCCAATATCAGGGGCGCGCTCGGCGGCTGTGGCCGAACCGCCAGTTTTTTCATTTCTTTTATTTTCTAACAGACTTTAATGACGGCGCAATTGTATTAGGCCTTGGAAATCATCTGGAAAACTCGGAGGAGCTGCATTTAAACACACTGGCTAAGCCGTTAGTATAGTACTCGTCGACCCTGCAGCAACCCACTAAGAACCCATTGGAAGTGTGTTGCAGAGATACGAGGCGACGGGCCAAGTCGGACGCCTGGATTAGAGGCCCGGAGATCCTCGACTCGAGAGCCGTTTCGGTGAATTGGTGAACCCGATTACCAACGGTGTAATACGTGGGCTTACTGTGGGCAGACGTGCCAGGCGCGGGGAGTCGCTCCGCCGGCCAGTTGCCTCCTCGTTCCTCCGCTCATCCTCCCAGCCTCTACGTCATTCGTTCGCCCTTTTCCCCCCAGAGTGGTCGACTCCCCGTCCTCTCCCCTTCTTCGGTTCCTTCTGCTCGTCCACTCTTTGCCCACTGTACCATGTTGCGCACCACGGCGATGACGGGTCGTACCGTCGGCCTGTCGAGCGCGGCCTCGCGATTGCCGTCAACGACGATGCGTCAGGCGTTGATCAAGAGGGTTAGTACTACCAAACATAACATCTGGAATACACCACTGGTGCATGTGCTGATACTGCGCTACTCTTCCACCCAATATACCCCGCCTCGGCCCTTCCCGTGCAACCTCCGCGCGATATATCCTACACACTTGCAAACCCCGCGACACCAACCTTGAAAAAAAAACAGACCTACACTACTACTCCCTCCAAATCCAACGTTCTACCGATCCCTCCGACCTCCTCAACCTCAGTGGTGCCACCTATTTCAACTCCCATCGTCGGCCGTCGTTCACTAACCCGAAAGGTGCTCACCCCACTCGCCCTACTCGCCATAACTTTCTACGGCGTTTCGATCCCTCTAGGATACACTTCACTTCGATATCGTGATTTCCTCGTCGAGTCCGTACCGGGAGGTGAATTGATAGGTGACGCTTTGGACAAGTACGAACTTGATCGTCATCACGCTTCGTTCAACGACCTAAGCGACAAAGTAGATCAAGCTCTTTCCAAAGCGACGAACGCTTCGGGTCCTCCTTTGACGACAAAGTCAACTCCTACTTCTACTACGACTGCGTCTACAGCTGCTAATGGACCTTCTGTAACGAAGAAGGAGACTGAATTGACGCGTTACGCCGAATCAAAGGCCAAGGCAGAGGGATGGCAATTGAAGAAAGGTGACAAGGCCGATCCGATCAAGGCTCGAGAGGAAATCAAAGCGAAAGCCGAACAGGTCGCTCAATCCGTTTCAGATGCGACTCAAAAAGCGAAAGAACGTGCCGTGGAAAAGGCGAAAGAAGCTAAAGGGTTGGCGCAACAAGTTGAGAACGAAGTCGGAGGAAAGGTCGAACAGGTCAAGGTCAAGGTTGGCGAAGTGGTTGAAAAGGCTTCGAGTGCGGTTAAAAGTATTGTACCCAAGGTTGAGGAACCTGAATCGACTTTGCCCGTATTTGCTCAACGACCACGACAATTGGACGCGACGCCGATCCCACCCAAGAAAGCCCCCGCTGGAACGCCTTATGATGGTCCGCCTTTACCGATTGGGTTTGAGCCCGCGCCCGGGTACCAAAAACCTCGTGCACCCGCGACGCCGAACGATCAGCTCAAACCCGTTCCTACCCCTCCTCAACCTCTACCGCTCGTCGCTCCCGCCATCAACTCGGACGAGAAGGCCGCTTCGGAACCGATGCTCGGTCAACTCGCTTCGACGATCGACTCGTTGGCCAAATTTGTTGAAAACTCGGACCAAGGTAAAGCCTCCGCTGCAACGGGTGTATTGAAGGGTGCGCAAAACGATCTCAAAACTTTGGCAGCGAGGTTACAAGCGATCAAGAATGACGGCGAATCAACTTTATCGACTAGTTTGGATCGTCAGGCGAAGGAATATTCGAACCTTTTGGTCAAGGCAGAGAAGGAGTTGATCGATCGTTTGGATCATCAAGAGGAGGATTGGAAGAAGGCTTTTGAGGAAGAGAGGAAGAAATTGGTCGATGCTTACAAGACCAAGTTGCAGAACGAACTCGAAACGCAACAGGCGTTGATCGATCAACGACTGAAGGAAGAGGTCATCGCGCAAGGCGTCGAATTGCAACGTCGTTGGGTCGACGAGATCAAACTCAAGGTCGAACAGGAACGTGGTGGGCGATTGGCCAAATTGGATCAATTGGAGGGTGGAATTCGCAAATTGGAAAAAGTGACGCAGGGCAACGTCGATTCGATGACGATGGCTCAAAAAGCGCGCAAGTTGCAAACGGCCGTCAAAGCCGTCGAACACGCGATCGAATCCGGTCGACCTTTCGTCAACGAACTCAACGCGCTCAAAAAGCTCGCTAAAGAATCGGCTGACCAAGCGCCGATCCTCGACGTGGCTCTTTCGACCATTGACGAATCGATCGCTTCCTCCGGCGTGGCGTCGTTCCCTTCCCTCGCATCACGCTTCACCAACTCCGTTGCCCCCCAATTGAAGAAAGTCTCTCTCCTTCCTGAACATGCCGGTGTGCTCTCTTACGTTCAATCCTACCTGCTTTCTTACCTCCTCTTTGAGAAACAAGGTTGGGCGGAAGGCTCGGACGTGGTGAGCGTGATCACTCGAGCCAAGTTCCATCTGTTGAACAAGGATTTGGATCAAGCGACGAGGGAGGTCAACTCTTTACAAGGTTGGCCGAAAGCTTTGGCGAGGGATTGGTTGAATGCGGCGAGGGGTCATTTGGAGGTACAACAGGCTTTGAGTGTGGTCGAGGCGGAGACGACGGTGCAGGGTTTGAAGGCGCTGTAGATGGGGAAAGGTAGAGAGGGGTGTTTGTCTCATGTTTAGAAGATCTTGAGGCTTGCGTTTTGTGAGTGGAATGAATGCATGAAAGTGTTGAAGAAAGGATCTCGATCGGTGCACGAATCGCATCTCTCCCGGGTGGGCTGGAGACCAAAGTCCCTTTTTTTTTTCAAATTACACATCATTCGCTTCCAACAAGCCTCTTTCTATTCCCCCTCTTGGTCTTGTTGGGATTATAAGTTTTCGCCAACTTGTTCCCCCTCTCGGTACCCTCGACGTTTTCAAACGAGAACCTCGGTCGTCCCGGTCGACTCGGTTGGACGATCTTGATTTGTGAAACGGATTTCTTGGGTGCGTTTTCTGCTGCAAGGGGTGTTGGTTCCTCTCCTGCGACGGTAGTTGTAGAGGTAGGAAGATGTTGTAAAAGTGGTAAAAAGACGGAACGTTCGCCATTCTCCGAGTCCAACATCTCCCAACCTGCCTTCCCCTCCGTTCGAATCTGTTCGACTCGTTGACCTTGTTCGGAGCGTTCGATCCCCCTCCAATTCGAACCAGATTGTTCGGTCAGAGTTTTAACCCCAAGGTAAGATTCCATCCCTTGTCTCAACTTCGTTTGAAGGGGTAAACCACGTTTCTTCCATTCTTGTTCCAATTCTTTCAACCTAATGATCGCCCTCACGCGCGCCATTGAAAGTCCGAATTTGGAAGAGATCGCTCGAACGACGACGAGGTCCGAAGGGGGGGAGTTGGTTTGTAGGTTACCTAGGTTACCTAGGTAGGCGTGGTAGACTTTGGTTTTGATGAGTTCGCTGACGGGCGGTAAGGGTTTAAAAGTTGGGTTGAGCGGGAAGGGCTGTTGGGAGTGGTTGGAAAGTAATGAGTGATCGAGGTATGAAAATTCGTACGAAGATATCGGGGGAGGGGGGGACGTACCGTTTCGCCTATCCAATTCGTAGCGCCTTTAATCCCACGACGGTATTGCGCCCCATCACCTTGCAACCATGCTCTAAAACCACCTCCTCCACCACCACCTCCTCCCATTCCGGAAGAAGATGGGGAAGTATTCTCCTCGACGGGTGTGGGTGTGGGTGTGGGTGTGGGTGTGGGTGTGGGTGTGTGCTGAGGAGTTGAAGTTGTGGTCGACTGCTGCTCCGTCGTGGTCGTGGCGGAAGCGTCGTCGTGGAGAACGAACGAGGTGGAGAAAAGACGGGTCGTACGTCGCACCACAGCTGGGGACGTAGGTATAGAGTGGCCAAAAAAGTGGGAGAGTGGGAAAGATGGCATTCTGGTTGGAGAGGGGGTGGCCGATGCGGTGAAGACGGAGCGCAGGGAGGAGGAGGCGTGCGAACGGGGTTGGCTGAGGGCGAAAAGCGCATTAGTGTGGACCCGGAAGGTGATTAGCCTTGAGGGCGTAATCTCGCGCTCACAAAGTCGCGTGTGTGAGCGCGCGTGTGTGTGTGTGTGTGTGTGTGCGCGCTTGCTCAGCTCGTGGAGGACGGACCTCGTTCAGTCGAAAGCGAGTTCCGTTCATCTCTCTCTTCCCTCGACTCCGACTCCACCTATCGCCTCTGTGTCATATCTGTTTGCGTTCTCTTTTCCAACCACACGACCCACTCGCACTCGACTTGGGGTCGGATCTTCCTGGCCGACTCGCTCGACCGTTACGCTACGTTACGTTACGTTACGTTATACGCTTGGTCTGACTGCACTGCGGTCACAACCACCCCCATACACACTCGCCCACGCCCTACGCCTACGCCCTACCCCGCGCGTTCACGCTGGACGACCGAGCACGCGATCAGCGTGGACAATCTTGTACGTCACTTTATCTACCCCCAACTTCAACTTATTCAGGTTTGACTGATCCCATGACGTGACCCCCCCGACCCCCCCCCCCACAGCAAACAGCTCACACAGCGGCTGCTTCTTTGCGCGCTACGAGACGCGAGACGGAGACGAACGCGTTTGGTTTGTACGCCGCGACGCCACCCGTATCGTATCCTACGGCCTACCAACCCCTCGACGACAACCGACTCCTGCGAGCTCATCCGTCTTGACCCCAGTCCAGCCCGCATGAGCTCATCCTTCGCCACCACCTCCTCCACCACCACCACCACCACCACCACCAATACCAATAACGCTGGTGTTCCTACCTCTTCGACGAGCATCATCTCCTCCCCCCCTTCTACGAAACGAGGTCCCGCACTGACCATTTCCGTTCAAGCTTTACACAAACCTGTCAAACCCAAAGCCAAGGACATCATCATGGCTTCTCGCGCTTTGCAACAACAACAACAACAGGATTATAATAGGGCACAGGATATTGCGAGACATATCATGGATGATCACGATCACGATCACGATTACGAGCACGAGCACGAGCACGAGCACGAGCACGAGCAGAGACGGGCTGGCAAGGGTCGTGTGAATGGGTATGGGAGTGCGTATGAACAGGAAGAGGATCTGATGCTCGATGACCATGGCGCGCAACATCAACATCACTCGAGGCCACGGCAACAACAGCAAGCGCATCAGGGGCAGATGCAACTACACTACGTCGACGAAGACGGCCAAGACCACCACCACGGCGGCGGCGACGACGACGACGGCCCAGACCAAGACCACGACGAAGAAGATCTCGACGAAGATTCGGGTTCGTTCTCCGACTCGCTCTCGTCCTCACCTTCGATCCCCGACGAAGATATCGACTTTACGCTCGTTTACGCTCTCCACACCTTCCTCGCGACCGTTGATGGACAAGCCTCGGTCGTCAAGGGGGACAAATTGTTGTTGTTGGACGACTCGAATTCGTATTGGTGGTTGGTCAGGGTACTCAAAACTCAGGCGGTCGGTTATATCCCAGCGGAGAATATCGAGACGCCTTGGGAAAGGTTAGCGAGGTTGAACAAGCATCTCAATGTCGATGTGAGTTAAGATCGCTGCCGATCGATTCCTCCTCAACAGATGAAGAGAAGCTTATTCAGTCCCCCGATATCGTACCTCTTAGCTCACCACGGCGACTCAACAAGACGTACTGAGTGGACCTCGATCGACGATGGCCCAAACGCGCTTCCAAACCCGTATCCCTCCCTCCCAACAACCCCACCCCCACATGTCCCAACATCCTTCCGCCAAAGGCGTCATCGCTTCCCCTTCTCACAAGGATCATCCTTGCAACATCTCCCCTCCTCCTTCGACTTCCGATCCGGGTAGAATGGCGATCGAACGAAGTCAATCTTCCAAAGCCAAGACCGTCGGGTTCACCGCGCCGACGTATTATGAACATTCGGCGAATGGGGATAGCGACACCTACGACGAAGAAGATGGGGAAGAAACGGGTAGTGGGGAACAGGATTATGAAGAAGAGGATGACGAGATCAGTCAAGACGCCGAACACGGTCAACAACAACAACAGCATCATCATCATCGAAGACGACGACGAAATCGGGATGACGACGAGGGTGAACTCATGGGCGATCAAGTCTTTGAGGACCATGACGAGGACGAAGACGAGGAAGAAACAACGTCCGAATTCTCCGATGATCATCATGAGCAAAGTCGGTTGCAATCCGTACAGGCTCCGATGGTCGCTACGAATGGGGGAGGTGTAGCGAGGGAAGCGCACAACGTTCATCAGACCGTTCATCATCAGGAATCGCATGGTCATGTTGGAGAGGTCGGCACGATCGAGGATGCTTCCCTTTTGGAGGATAAGACTCTAACGATGAAGAAGAGGTACAGCGCTTCGGATTTGGGCAACATCGAACCAGGCATGAATTTGTACCAACTTCGTTCGCCGGATGGATCGCTCAATCAGGATGCACTCGCCTCAACGGACGCGGGTAATCTTTCCCCTCTTGTCGCTCCGACAACGACGTGGGATTCGACGCGCGAGTCATCGCCCCACTCATCCCTTGCTCCACTCGAAGATACGACGAACGAAACAGATACTTTCGTTTCTTCCCGAAGACCTTCCGCAGCGACCTCGACCTCCTCAGGTAACGAATTCGGCTCCATCAAAGGTCGCGCCGTGAATCTAGACGTTTTCGAACCCGATGCGCCGACGAAAAAAGTTTCCGCTACTCCACCTATCGTCAGGGATCCGAATTTTGATATCAACGATCCGTTCGGGGACTTGCAAAAACCGAGGGGGATTTCGAATACGTTCGTTTCACAACAACGTACGACATCTTCCGCCACCCGATCTCAAGGTATTCTGGTCGAGTCGGAGGGATCCAAGAATCGTACTGGTGTCTCGTCACCGAACGGAGGGGTACAGATCTCGCCCATTCGAGTTCGTGGCGTCGAAGTCGTTAACGTCAATGACCCACGTTACGATCGCCTGATCGGACCCGCCAAACGCCTCCATCAAGAGAACGCGCTTCGTTCCAATTCGGTGGACACTTCACCTCGTCCTCAATCACCTAATGAAGGGTTCGTAGAGAAGGGTAGTTTAGGTCAAGGGGACGTTTCGTTGAATTCGATGGATACGATCAGTTCGTATGCTACTTCAGGTGCGGGCAATTTAGCGGAGGAGAATAGTCGCTCGCACACGCCGAATTCGATCGTTTCGGAGACGGGGAGTGGGAAGGGCAAGGTCAAGAGGAGTGGGAGTGGGAGTGCGGGCAGTGCAGGGAGGGATTCGGTTGATGGTGGTGGTAGTGGTGGGAATGAGGAGGCGAATGGAGGCAAGAAGAGAAAATCGGGTGGGATCTTGGGCTTGTTCAGGAAGAAGGATAAGAAGAAGAAGAATTCGTCATTGGGGAGTCTTAATGCTTCGGATGAAGGTCATGGGATCGTCAGCGTCAGCGGTGGTGGAGGCGCGAGGAGTTCGGAGGAATCGAACCGTATCGCTTCGCCCGTTCAAACTGGATCCGGAGCTTCGTCGGGTTCGAGGACTAAGGATCCGAGCCGTCGCGAATCCCAAACGGTCGATACGTTGTTCTCGACCGACGCGGCATTGCGACAACAACAGGTCGAGGCCAAGCAGGCGATGTTTCACCAGTACGGCGTGCAACGAGCGCCGGGGGACGTGTCAAATACGATGACGCCTCGTGGTGGACCCGGTTCGGTCGCACTTGCGCCTCAAGGGAGTCAACAGTCCATTTCGGCGACGGTTGTTCGAATGCGGCCGGGAAGTCTGTTGGGGTCGCCGAGTATCCCCGGGTTGGACGTGCCGTTGTTGAGCGTGTTGCGCATTTTCGCCGGCGATCATGTCGATTCCGAAGCGACGTTCAAGACCGTCCTGTTGAATCGAGCGACGACGACGCACGATCTCGTCAAACAAGCGATGCAGAGGTTCCGTCTTACCGGCGACGCCGAGATCGACGAATATTACCTCACCGTCCGAGAATTAGGTGGTGAAGAACGCGTGATCGGTGAACAAGTTCGACCTTTGACGGTGTTTGAAACCATGTCCGAAGCCGCCGAACAGGGCTTTATCGTCCCCTCCGTCAAGAGATCGTCGATTGGGTCGATCACCTCCATTCAGAGCAACTTGTCGTTGAATCCGGCGATTACGAGGTTGGGGATGAATGATTGGAGCGACGATTCGGCGGTCAAGTTTTACCTCAATCGACGACGACCAAGGACGAGGGATGCGACGCTAAATGGGACTTTGGCGAAACTTGAAACATCGTCGACGACGAGCCCGATCGAAAAGGCTGGGCCCTCGACGACGGCTTTGCTCTCGCCTTCCTCGGATCGTCCGAAACCCAGTGCGGGTTTGCTTTCCGTCGATCTGACAGCTTCAGCCAGCCCGAGTTTCCGCTTCGCCGCACGCATCACGATCCACCCTCAAGACCTACCCGAAACCGTCGTCTTCGATCCCCAAAGCAACGCCATCATACCCCGCTCCGTTTTAACCGATCGTCGCAATATCGGTCTAGGTGTCGACCCCATCTCCCCCGACGAAAGGGAACGCATCGTCTTCTTCCCTCGCAATGCGAACGTCTCTGAGGTGATCGAGGCAGGTTTGGATCGGTTTGGCATTGTCGATGGGGTCGTGGATGGGGGTGATGAAGTTGAGGATCGGGTGTCCAAGAGGAGGAGCGTGTCGCGCGTCAAGTATGCTTTGGCGGTGGAGAAGGATGGGCATGGTCAGTACTTTTGGATGGCCGTACGATTCGGAGAGTTGGAACGCAGGGTTTCTAACATCGTTGGGGCCGATTGTTTACAGAAACGTTGTTGCACTCGTCGAGCAAGCTCATCGACGCCTACCCCATCCCACCTTTGCTTAAATCTTACGATCGTACCTCGAAGGAATTCCGTCGTCGATCGGTCGACGCGACGCTCATCCTCGGCAGCGAACAAGACTTGCAACCGACCGATCCTGTATTTGTCCTTCGACGCGCTGCCTACCGCGGCCCTGCCTCGCGCGGCGTCGGTCCGATTCCGGTGACGATCGACGAGCTCGAGGAACGACAACAGAAACGCGCTTTCGCCGAACATCAAACCGCTTCCGATCCTCGTGCCCCCTCCTCGAGTGGTCATTCCCCAACCTCGGCCTCAACCTCGTCAACGACGCAACAAGCTCGCTCGTTACTTTCAGCAAGGCAGAATGACGAACAAGGTGTCGATATCGCGATCCCTGAACGAGGTACGATCCGCAGCATTCGTGCGAACGGCGGTCGAGTGCGATATTCCTTCATTGGTCCGAATGGTCAATCGACCGATATCAGCGATCTCGTCGATCGGGAATTCGCACCCGCTGCGCCGGCGGCGACTACGCAATCTGGCTCTCTGCATCCGGGTTTGGGGGATCGTTCGGTTTCTCAGGTTTCTAGCGCGACGAACCATACGACGACGGACTCAGAATCATTCCATACGGCCAAGGACTCGGACTCGATCTATTCCACTGGCACTGGCAACGCTTCCTCGAGTACACTCAACGCGGCCCAGGCTGCGGAAGCAGGTGATGAAGAAAGTAACGCCTTGCGCGCATTAAGGACTACGGACATCCGCATCGACACTTCCGTCGCTTCACCCGTTTCCTCTTCACCAGCGTTGAGATCCCCGACGTTCAATTCCCGACCTCTTGGAGCGGCTTCGGCACTTCGACAAGCCGCGACGGCGGGCCAGAGTCCTCGCGTCGCTTCTCCTTTGGGAACGCAAGAGACCGATGATGTTTTGCAAGGGGCGTTCGGTTCTCGACGAGCGATGAGTCCAGCTTTCAACGAGTCGTTACAAGAACGTCTGGATCGAGTACTCGCCAAGGTCAAGGAAGACAAGTTGAGAGGTCGAGTTTCACCGGCCTTGCGTCCGCCCTCGTGGGCCACGGAGCATCAACGAGGCGTGAGTGGCAGTTCGACACCGACCGTTCGGGCCGTTTCGCCAACCGGGGGGCCGAACGTGAGACTCTCGCCCGGTGGTCAAGGCGGCTCCCCTTCAATCGACCAAGTCTTCGGTCTTGGAGCCACGGCGAGCAGTCGAGCCCCTTCCACCTCCACGACACCAACTCCTACAACGCAAGGCGCACGATCGACGAACCCACCGACGAACCCACCGACGAACCCAACGACGAACCCAACGACGAACCCAACGACGAACCCAACGACGAACCCAACGACGAACCCAACGATGACCGCTCAAACCGGTGCTTTGTACTACCACGACGATTTCGGCCTCGACACGATGCTCACCCTCGTCAACGAGGGGGCTCGATCAATTACGACGAGGAAGCCTAGGACCTCATCGTTGAAACGACCTCAGGGGCATGAGGCGTTGTTCGGACCTTCGTTGAGGGATTTGGATTTGAGTGAGGAGACGATGGCGATGTATGCGCCGCAGACGAGACGATTGGATGAGTTGGAGAGTGTGAGTCTGAAGATCGTGAGATCTCCTCAACTTGAAAGAGAATCCGAGACTGATCTTATCTCCCGTCACTTCATTCGACTCTGCAGCGCCTCGACGCGCTCCTCTTGCGCCTGAGGATCCCGAACCCGGAATCGAGGCTCGAAACCTCGTCATCCCCGAGCAATGCCCCATCCCCTTCCTTGAAACAACATCCTACCCTCTCATAATTTCCCACCTTGTCGTGGCCTCTTTGACGAATGATCACTACCTCCCATTTTGCTGCCACGTTTGAGTTCCTCACTTCTTTCTCCTAATAACGACCAATTTTTTGTACTTTTGTCACGACGCCTTCACTTTTTTTTCAGTGTGCAATAGTCTTATTTTGTGTTTTTGGCAGTATTTCGTTGATTCATTCGTTCAATACCCGAGTCTTTGTAGTAAAGATGGACTCTTCCATAATCAGCTGCTGAGCGCCCGCGTACCTCCGGCGCCCGCACGTGGACGAAGAGGATCGACTCCGAAATCGTCTTCGAGCCGAGAGAGGCCGAGAGGCAAAATGTCGCCGAACCCCCGGGCACACTAGCTCTAGCTGACACCCCTTAACGAGTCTTTCTGAAACTTCGACAGACAACCCAGTTCAATGTCAGGATTGCTCATAGCGGCGGAGATACGACGGTCGCGAGCTCCGACCTATGTACTACTTACTAGGCGAACCGCGGCCGTGAGACTGAGTCAGCTGTTAAAAGTCACGATGGGCGAGATCAGCGACGAAGCCGAACCGCGGTGCCTTGCTGGGCAGTTTTGAAAAAAAATGATGGACTCCGAGTCTCGTAGGCGGCCGGCGAGGCTTCCAGCAGGGCCCAAATGCGCTCGGCGCGCGAGTATACGCTGGGGCCCAGGGGATGTGAAGGCATGGAAGGCGCAAGGCACGATCGCTCGAGACGTCGAGTGTTTCACTCGTGTGAGCTCCAATTGTAGAGTAAACATGCGGGGGATTGAAGAAAGATGCCGTTCGCTTGCCGAGGATTCAGATGCATGCATCCATGCAACCCTCGCTTCGTTTGTCTCCTCTTGTCTTCGTGTCACATACTCTTCAAGACTGTAGTTGTCCTGAGCCTGCAGCCCTTCGGAGTGCCCGAAACGTGTGAGTGAGTGCAAAGTGTCGGCCTTTCCACTTTGGCGGCTCGTCCGAGCCCGACATTCGCGGCATCGGAATCCGGCTTGCGGAGTTTTTGTTCCAGGTTTCAACCCAGTTGGCCACAGGCGGTCGAACTGCTGGTCTTCGACACCAATATCTATGACAAATCAAACTAATCCAAAAGCGCTCCACTGACCTTGCCCCCTTCCCCCTTCTCGAAGTAGATCCCAAGCTTAAACGACCATGCGCTGGACGATGGCCCTCAACCTCGCCTTGGCGGTCTCGAGCGTTGCGGCGCAAGGCTTTGCCGCCTGGGACCTCTCCGTCCCAAAACGTTTTCGGGCGCCCGCGATCGAAGCTCAACTGCAAGTCGCCAAGGCCGCTCTCAAAGCACAAGGGGTCGACATCCTCCGGAGATCTGACGACGATGTGACGAATGTAGCCGATATCTTGGATGAGTCGTCGGCGCCCCTGTCGGAAGCGACGAACGAGATCCCAACTTCGCGCACCGCAATTCGTTTCGGCAGCTCTTCGGGGGGCGAGAGGGACGCTGTAGCCCAAAACCCTCTCATCACCGCACCCGCTAAACGAGGGTGCGCTCCCGTCTACAGCGGGTCCCGAACGACGATCAAAGGTACGGGGACGTTGCCGAAGCCGACGACGTTCGTGCAGCGCTCGGGGCAGGCGTTGAAGGTCAACGGAGGCAATTTCCGCATCATTGGGACCAACATCTACTGGCTCTGCAATGACGAAAATGTCGGACTGCCCAAGGGCTTGCCGACCGACAAGGGCCGAGTGCGCGAGGCTTTGTGAGTCGATGCGTGTCGATTGTTGGGTGCTAACGGAAAGAGACGTCTGAAAAGCTGATCGACACTTGTACCCTTGATAGAGCTGCTGCGGTTGCCTTCGGCGCCAACACCGTTCGCTTGACGACGTGTGCAACCAGTCTCGGCTCGCCAACCCTGTTGCAGCCTAATGCAACCAATTTCGCAGATGAGAACTACTGGGACATTCACGACTATGTGCTCTTTGCCGCACGCGAGTATGGACTCCGCGTCGTTCTTCCCTTGACCGACAAGTGAGTACTCTTCCAGAGTGGCCTAGGCATTTATCAAGAGCAAAAGACCATTTTCTTACTAGCATGGCATGCTTCTACATGGTCAGCTACGACTACTATCACGGGGGAAAGTACACCTTTTTACGCTGGAAGAAGTTGTCGTCGGGTCAAAACGGATCTCAATTCTTCACTAATTCGCAAGCGTGGAGCGCGTACATGGGGTATGTCCGCACGGTGATGAACCGAAGGAACAAGTACTCCCGAGTGCAGTACAAGAATGACCCGACGATCTTGGCTTGGGAGACGGGTGAGTGCTCGTCAAAGTGCAAGGTTGGCTTGTATACAATTTACGGAAACTAACCCGGAGGATTCGATTTGGGACAGGGAATGAGCTGGGTGCGTATTTCGGTCGCGAGGGTTACCCCCCTCAAGCTTGGACAGGCAAAGCTGCTGGTCGTGAGTATTCCGGTACCCTGGCATGAGCGTTCTACCTTGCCAGTCCTGATCATGTCTTTCCGTTTCTCTGTTGCCTGTTGCCCGTAGTTATCAAAGGTCTCGCACCCAACACCCTCGTGATCGACGGCACCGATGGTCTCTGGAACTACACGACCGGTGCGATCCCCCAAGGTGGAAAACTCAGCACCGTCGACATCGTCACCGACCACGTCTATCCGCGCAACTGGGGGATCATCAAAAAGGAGATTTCAATCGCACAGGGGTTCGGCAAGAACTTCCTCCTCGGTGGTGAGTCCCTAAAAGCTCAGCGCGGGTTCGCTTCTAATGGCACGTACTCACCTTGAGCCTTGAGGATTTTCTTCCCATCTGCCTCATCAGAATTCGACTGGACGGACAGCAATGGTGGTGACAGCTTGAGCAGCTTTTTGGCGCAAGCACTGAAGCAGCCTACGCTCGGGGCTCTCGTATGGAATATGTTCGCCCACGATGCGCAATGCTGCAACTACGTCACCCACAACGAGCCTTACAGCATCTACTATCCAGATGGTAACTCGGCATCCGACCAACAAAAAGTACTGCAGCTATCACAGTTCTTCTACAAGGCGACGGGTCGCACAGCGCCGAGAACCTTGGTCGCCGTCGCGTGTCCTCAGCCTGTCTTCTAGTCCAACTAATTTATTTCTCCTTAGACGACATCGTAGTATCTCGATGTGTTACTGGTATGGGCGTAATAGAGTGTTGTAATGTACTTGGTCAATGTTGGAATAAACTGCGGGGGTGGGCTGCAGCCATGTCTAGTGGCCGATACTCAGGCAGAGGTCAATAACGGATCCAGTCCAACATTCTTTCATATACTCCTTCAAGGGCAAGTAAAACTCATTGCAAAGAGACTCTGGGCGCAGTTAGGGCAAAACAAAAGAGATAACGGATCAACGGATCAACGGCGGCTAAAGGTTTGAACCTTGAGTTGTGCCCGAACGAAAACTCTGACTGTGACAGGATGGCGAGTGATGACAGACATCGAGATGGAGTAGCCTTTTCCAACATCTATCTCTAAATCGCGTCAGACTGGCAGTGTTTCTCGCAGGCGATGAGCTCATAGGGTCCACTGCAAGGCGAAGTAGGAAAGCGACGAGTCAGAGTCAGATCACGCAGGGCGAAATCTTTTGGCACAGCACATAATCAGGAACGCGAGGTGACTTACATGTGGTATTTTTCGTATTCGAGCTCGCAGTTATGCTTGCATTGGCTGTAAACAGTACGGACTCGCACCATGACACGACGGACCAGATTGTGTCCACTATCGGCTTTCTGAGTGCCTTTGAAGCTGTAGAATGGCCATAGGAATCGCGTTGAGCACGTTTGTGTCGATGAAGGAAGTTACCAAGGAAGCGCTCACATGTCACTTTGGAGGACAGGCGCCGCCGCGGCGAAGCCGACAAGGAGCGTAGCAAGGACAATTAGGGAGAATCGCATCTTGGTATTGCGTGTTCGGCGTGTTAGGGATGTGACGGGGAACGACCAGGAAAAGTGGAGGTGATGAAGATGAAGGAAAGAAGTTTTCGCGGGACCGGACGGGCCATTATAGAGCCTAGCGAGGCTCCGTGGAGTACATGTGGGGTTACATGTGGGGTCGAACGGTCACATGATCATTGGATTAAGAATTTGATCGTTTTCGAGGAGGCGGTTTGTGACGTTCCATAAAAAGAGGGGGGGGGGGGGGGCAGCCATGCCGAGAAAGGCTGAGACTTGGACTACTCGGCTAAATGTTCGATCAGCTGACCGATTTGTTCGGAACGTAGCTGACTGATCGGAGCGTTGACTCATCTCAGCGGTGCAACACGGCCCCGCGCGCACCGGCTAAGATGGCAAAGGGATCGGTGTGATAACCCCATGCCGGCTCCTCTTCGCGGCGGGCGAGCGGACCTGTCGAATACTCCCCTTTGTTCAGCTTGCAACATTTTTCCCACAACATTTCCTTGGACAAATTCCATTTCTGAAGTGAAGTTCATAGAAACGGTTGACATCCCTCTCTCACAGTTAATTTGGCAACTCACACGGTCAGCCAGCAAGGGGTGGGAAACAGCTGTGATACGCAGCATTTCCCATCCCCCTTCCCCCCTACCCCCCTGACGAGCTCCCAAGTTGCTCGTTGGGCAACGCCGATAGGCGTGTGCGTTTCAGTCACCTGCAGAACCGTTAATTGTGTTGGAGCTCTTGAAACCACAACCAAACGAGCTCGGTAGATATTTATCCCGCCTGGAGATTGAGTTCCGGGGGTTGAACGTCGTGTCGGGCACTCTCTCCACTCGCGCAAGCCGGCAGAATCGCCGGTGCTCGCCGAGCAGCCTTCGGGTCCGCTTCACATATGGCGTCCAGACCAGATTTCTGGGAGAGCAAAAACGCAGGAAAGATACGTAAGCGACCCAGTTACCCGGCGTCAGCCACAAATCGAAGAGGCGGAGGAGCTAGCTTTGACGTCAAGCTCGGGGATCGGAGGGGGGTTCTTCCACAAACCCCCTGTCGGAGGGCAGGCCGATCGCGCGCCGACACCGTCCAGGGCGGCAGGACAATTGCACCGCTCAATGCATCAACCTACAAACCTGGCGAAGAAACGATATAGAAGAGTGACCCCTTTGCTAGAAGTGCGTATGACGACTACAGCCGGAGGAGTCCTCACTTTCCACTTCAATTTTTGAGCTGCTCTACCGCGCTCAATTTTACTGCTACGAGGATGCCGCTGGCACCACTGGCATTGTACAAGCTTTGCCTTTATTCCAATTTCGCACCGTTTTTGTTTTTGTATGAAACTCATCGCTAATTTGCAAGACGAGAAAACCCCCTACGGAACTAAAGGAGATGCTGCCCTGTATGCACGATGATGACCACAACCGCCGCTCGATGCGTTGTAACTAGCAGAACAGACCAACCCGATACATCCGAGTTCAAGTCCCCCCCACCCACGGTTGCTCCCTCCCAGAGACGAATGAAAGGAAGATTGAAGATAATACACAAGGAATCGGGAAACGATGGAGGAATTGTTGGTGGTGGTACATGTGTTGTACAGGCGAATCCGATTATAGTTGTACAGTTGAACCTTCTTCGATCTTTTGACTTCAGACCCCCCCCGAGACCGCCATACTCCTTGAAGCCCCTTAATTCTTTGACACGCGTCGAACAAGGCCTCCGATGGCACAAACATCCCGCTCAATCCGAATGATTCACGTGGTCCAAAGGGGGGATGTAACCCCCTGCGACCGCAGCAATCACCTACCCCTTGTACCCAACTGCGCTGGATTTGCACCGCGGATTCCAAACCCCTTTTCGGTTACCGACCCCAGATCACCCCCATTTCAATGACTGCAACTGCGAAACAGGCCTACTTCGCACAAAAACACACAATCCATAGATTTCCGGGGAAAGTCACGGAGCATGTGACAGTCCATTGGACACGCCTCGGTCTGCAGCGCGGGCGGGTGGCCGACAACACCGGCGCGCGGCTGGAGACAAGAGGCGGGGTATACCTTCCGCAGGGGCCTCGCTTCCCTGCGGCGTACTCCCAATCTCGGAACGCACACTCGAGTCCCGTTATACGTGCAGGTGGTTCCCAATCACCGCAGATACTGGGGAAAGAAGGAGCATGAGGCCCACGACGGTGATGTCTTTGGGTGGAACCTCGCTCGAGTGTGGATGTGTATGGCGGTTCGGTACCCGAGTCACCCGCCGCGCGGCCGCGACTCCGAGCGAGCAGCAAAGCAAGGAGAGGCGAGCCACGCAGGCAGTTTGTGCCGGCCTTGAACAGGAGATCACGGAGTCGCTCGACCGAAAGAGAAGACAGACCCGGCCCTTGAGAGGAGTGGAAAACTCACGGCGTAGTCCAGGAGAGGGCCAAGGGGATCCGCTTTCGCTGTGTGTCATCGTGATGTGGCAGAAGCTCGAACCAAGGGCGACAATGCCCGCCGGCGCAAAGAACCCGAGGCTCCTGGGGAGTACGAAAGCCTATGAGGAGGAATGGCAAAAAGAGCGAGAGAAAACAGGTTCAGTATGCTGGCGTGTTTGGGAGACATTTTGGCGATTGAGAAAGAGGGAAAGGGGACTTGTGATTTTTATTTGGTTTTTGGTTTGTGGTTCTTGGCTGGGTAGGGAGGAGCGCCGTCTACTTCATCGTGCCAATCTGAGCTCCAACCTCTCCTTCAGTCCCGCCATCTCCTTGTCCATGCTCGACATCGCTCTGGCGTGGCGATGGAGATCCCAGCGTCGGTTGCTGAGAGTGTCGAGCGCCAGCGCAATGAAGGCGCGGATTGGGCGCTTTTTCGACGTCGGAAGGCGAGCGCGCAGTCGAGGGAGGCCGTGCTCGATCTGAAGTGCCGTGTAGTCGAGGTCGAGGATCGACACGACCCCCAGCGCGTCGCAGAGAACGGACCTAGCTGCTTGCCAAAATTGAGAAGAGTCAGGGCAATCATGCCAAAAGTGAGTAAAGTCATCCTCCACCCCTGCCAGGCTGCATGCCTGCACGAGGCAGCAGGCTGAGTCGCCATGCCGCTGCACAAACTGGCGCTTCCGCGTTGGCGTGAAGTGGTACGCCAGCTTGAAGTGCACCTCGCGCTCGCGGGCCGTGGCGGGCCCGGTGTGGAACCACACCCAGAAGAGTCGCCTTTCTTTGGGTGTGGCGAGTGATCCAGGGCGTTGTGTGTGGTCGAAACGTCGATGGTTGATGACGCGTCGAAGTCGCGCAATGGTGTAAGGTCTGTCCAAGTTCAACATTCTCCACTGATCAGCACACAAGGGGCCGGAGGGGAGGGGAAGTTTTTGATCAGGCATGCCGACCGGAGTCGCTCTGGGCAAGATGTGCTCGAGGGGACCGCCGGGCCGGACTCCAGGTGCTCCAACAACACGAATGACGGGTGGTCGACGTGCGAGGACGGGAACAGGAGGCGGAAGCGGCGGGATGAGGCGATCGCCTGCGACCTGGATCCACGCCTGGACTTGATCGCGCTTCCATTGCCAAAGGTTGGACAGCTCCGAGCCGTCGCCTTGGGGATGCTTCTCAGGGGTCCAGGGCACCGTTGGAGCTGCGGGGTATTGGGCTCGCGCATAGATGTCAGCGATGGTGCGTTCGAAACTGAAAAGCTTCGCCAAACGCTTATCCTGCTCCGAGAACGGCCGCGAGTCATGCAGACCAGGTTGGAGGGGAGAAAGAGAAAGAAAATTGGAGACCGAAAGTTTGGCAGGATCGACGACGGCAGGGTAGCGTTCAGCGACCGAGAGCACCGCTCGCCAGCGGGGATGTAGCTCCCGGGGTGCGTCGGCGTTCCTCCACGTCCACAGATCCGTAGCAAAGTCAAAGGTCGGAAGCGCTCGCCGGATGGAACTCCGAGCCAGATCGCTCCAAATCGCAGTTGACCCGCCGGCCAGCACGTCCCAAATCCGTACCGAGACTGAATCCACCACATCTTGGATGCTCACGACGCTGAGACCACCTCGCGCCCGTGTCGTGAAGACGACCGATTGCTTGTAGTCACTGCGCCGCGGTCCTCCCTTCACAAAGTCGGCAAGCTTGCGCTCGATCGCCTTGATCACGTCGGATGGCGGTACGTCGGCGGAGAGAGAGTGCAGCACCTTGGAGATGCCGTAGCGGTTGAGATAGAAAGCCCGGGTATGATGCGTCATCCATCGGTCGCGCACCGAGAGAATCACTCGATCGACCCTTCGCTCAAGATCATGGAATCCCAGCCTGTTGTTGCCGTCAGGCGCAAACTGGAGACCGATCCAAGGAAGAGACTCGTCCGGTGCCACGAACGACAGTTTGGACAAGTCCGCGCGATCCCACAACGTCGCGCCCAATGGCATCACCACGGTTTTGTCGGTGTTTAGACGGCCGTTCGTCGCGAGTCGCCAATCCCGAGCTAACGCCTCGAGCGAAGCAATAGCTTCCGGTCCAGCGACAGCGACGACGGCGTCATCCGCGAACGCCAAATTGGTGATGCATCGAGTCTGCGGACGAGGAGCCAGCTCCGGAAGAGTGATAGTCAGCGCAATGTTGCGTCGACTGAGAGAATCAAGGAAGGGTTGGAATACCACATCCCAGACAGAAGAAGAGAGAGGATCGCCCTGGCCAAGACCGCACAGGAGTCGCACCGTCTCGGTAAGGAAACCGTTGACAATGTACCGCGCTGTGGACGTCTCGCCGTTGTAGAGCATCCGCAAGACGCGCTGGAAAGATTCCGGCGCGCCGAGAGCCTCAAACACCGCAAAGACCCAGTCGTGCTCGACCATGTCGTAAGCCGAGCTCTGATCCAGGGAGAGGAGCGCTGCTGTCGGGAACTCTGCCCCACGACCCCTAATCTCGTCGATCAGGAGCCTCAGATGCAAAGCCGCGTCCGCTGGTCTTCGCCCCTTGACGAACCCATGCTGTCCGGCCGGAAGAACATCGGGGAGGATCCGGTTCAGACGAGCCACGTAGACCTTGGTGAAGATCTTGTAGTCGCATTCCCGCAAGGTGATCGGACGATACGATTTGAGGTCGCACCGCGCTGCACCAGGTTTGTTGTGTTTGAACAAGAGGCGCACATTGGCCTGGCTCTGTTGTGGAGTAAGGGAGCCTCGAGTAATCAGCTCGTTGTAGGCTCGAGTCAAGAGAGGGGCCCCAAGCAAGGGGCAGGCTCGATACATCTCATAGGGGACCCCTGAAGGACCCGGAGATCGACCTTCGTGCGTGGTTCGAATCGCTGCGAGCACCTCGGCTTCGCTGATGGGCTCGGCAAGAATGTCGACGTGCGAATTCGAGAAGCGCCGAAGGAAGCGAGCGTCGGAAAGCGGGTCGTCACAAGGTCTTGCTGATCTGATGGGTCCCAAGAGCTCATCCCGCATCGTCACGACCTGTTCCGGATCCTTCGCTTCGACAAGGTAGTGCTGCTGGAAATGAGAATGGGTGTGCTCGAGCGCGCGCTCAATGTCAGTGGTGAGCTCGCCATCAGCGAGCCGGATACTCTGAAACTTCACATCCCGGGACCGAGCAGCCAGTTTGGCATGAACCGGACGACTGAGACGTTCCTCGGATGCAATCTCGGGAACGTGCGCCCTGATCCGGGACTGCCTTGCTCGCTCGTTCACAAGTTTGGTGAGAGCGTCGTGGGTGTTCGTCCAGTCGATGACGTCAAAGGGGCTCATCACCCGACGAGACTCAATGTCCTGCAGTCGAGATACCAGCATCATCTCGAGGGCGTTGCGCTCCCGATACAGACGCCGAGACAGCTCCAGAGCTTGGACCCGAGACTCCGAGAGTACGCGCTGAAGGTCCGCGACCGGATCCCCAGACGGTGCCTGCTCAAGGAGAGGAGTGACGAACTCCTTAAACTCGGCGTGTTTGAAGGTTGACGAGTTGATGCGGGTCAGAAAATGAGCCGCCTGGGGAAGGCAGAGCTCCTCTTCGACCTCGGCACCACTTGCGCGCAGCCTAAATGTGACCGTAACCGGTCGATGATCCGACATGGATCGAGAGATATTGTACAGAGTGGAAGCAGAAACGATCCGTCGCTCGTGTCGCCGCTGCACCAGAACAAAGTCGATGCGCGCGCGCGAAATGAGCCGGCCGTCCTTGCTGAGATGCGGGCGCGTGGTCGCCGGCGACAGTGGGTGCATGAGCCGAATGGCATCCGTGTACGCCCCGTCGAGCCGCGACATAAGCGCGGGCCAGTGGTGGGTGTTCGGGCGGTCCACCTGTCGCACTCGATCCACCGCGGGAATAGGGCAGTCGTTGAGATCGCCGGCGACGAACCGAATGTGAGAGGAGACCGTAGCCCGAAATTGAAGGGAAATGAAGAAGAGGAGGCGCTCGGCGGGTTGAACCGGAGCGTAGATATTGTTGAGTTTGACGACGTCCGTCGAACCCCGCACATCGAAGGTGGTCACGAGTAAGCGCCCGCCAAGAGACTGACGCGTGCGACGATGACCACCGAGAAGAGGAGAAGAGCTTGGAATCAAAGTGAGGCAGTGTTGAGAAAAGTAGGCCTCGCCCTGGTGGGACTGGGCGTACTCGTGGCGTATGTGAGATTGTCGTGATTTAGGAACATTGTGTTCCTGGAGAAGGATAGCAGAAGGGGGAGGTGTGAGCGAAGTGAAATACGAAAGAAGCAGACGACGTCGTTCAGGGGTATTGAAGCCCCTGTTGACGTTCCAGGTCATGATGATGAACTCAATCATTACGATCGCGCCTTCGTTGCAGCAGCAGCTCCCTTGATGGACAACATAGGTCCGAATGTGGGTGAGAGGAGCGGGTCCGCAGCAGTCGATTCGTTCCAGTCCGATGTGCGCGCGACGCTGGTGAGACGCTGGATACGCTCGGACCGGCGAAGACCCTGGGATTTTTTTTTGTTTGACTGGGGCTCATAAATTGCAATCCTTCGGGTTGGCTGGGACCGCTACAAAAAGAGCTAAAAGAGGTTATAAAGCAACGACGGCGAGCAGTTGGGTGAAAGTCAAACCCCTGCGCGCAAAGAGCGCTGCGCAGATCAAAACCCGCCGAGCACCTAACGCGGACTCCAACGGGCGGTGAGTACTGCTGCCGCTTCACGTCCCAAGAGTGGGAGCGAAGATACTCGAAAACCAGGCAAGAGCGCCTAGAGAAAGAAGGGGGAGAGTATACAGAAAGTCACGACTGGGGATAGGGAGAACCAGGAATACTAAGACAGAGAGGAGGGGAACACACCCGAGGGGCCAAGGGAGGGGGTCGAAGCCGGAGGTAGAGGTCCCCAGGGACTAACAGGCCGCAGCCAAGCCCCAGCTACTCGTCACCCCGACAGCGCCTGATGTCCTCCCTTGGCTGAGTCTCGAGTGCTGGCTGTTGAGCCGTTGGGGCCGAGCGAAAGACGATCCAATACAACGAAACGAGCCTCGCCTTGACGCGAGGATATTGACCAAGAACGAGCGACCTTTCTTCCCGAGCCATGCCGTAGATCTTGACCAACGCGAACGAACGAACCATTCGACGGAATCCAACACACGGCTTAGGAATAAAAGGGGAAGTGGCTGAAGCGTAGTCAACAACCGAGCAACAGGAACGAGAAGAGGAAGGGAAGGGAAAAAGGGGGGACAGGAGAGGGGAAACTTCACAAAGCCTCCAACGCAAAGACGATCGACCCGGCTTGCCGATCCATCCAAGAACGAAAACCGCTACTGCGCAAAGTAGAGAGAGAGAGAGAGAGAGAGGTGCGCAGCCTTCCACTGCGCAACAAGTTTCAAGACAGTCAGCTTCTAAAAGAGAAGTCGACCTCCGAAAAAGAAGGGAGGAAAGGAGGGGAGGAAAATGGGAAGGAAGAACTTAACTCGGTCATCACACCTCCCAATCTCGAGCCCCAGGCACAAAGCCCGCTCGAGAGAGAAAATCTCGCTCGAACGCTCTGAGTGCACTGGGCAGCGAGGGAGGGGCCACGACCTTGTCCAGCTCGAACCGCTGATGAACGCGCCAGCGGAGCAGGTGCAGCCGCTGGAAGCCGATCGCGCAAGCCAGCCGAACCCACATCCATTTCGAGGTCGTTCTCCCACGACCCCGCAAAAGGGGGAGCCCCATAGTCAGCTGCTCCGGAGTGAACGTCGACGGATCGACGTCGGTATCCTCGATGCCAAGCTTGTCGAACAGAATGCGAAGCACCCCGCCCCAGAAGCTGGTCGAGTACGCGCACTCGAAAAAGTAGTGCGACACCGTCTCGATGACCGCTGCATCGTTGCCGCAGAATAGACACGTCGGCGAAGAGGCATGACCCTGAGTATGCTGCCTCTTGCGCGTCGGCGTCACGTCGTACATGAGCCGCCAGTGGGTGTCCTGCTCCACAGCAGACGCGAACCGGTCATGAAGCCATCTCCAGAAGCGCTTCCTATCGCTCTGAGAAGTCCCATCAGGGAAACGCTTGACACGATCCTCCCTCCCTGGGAACCGAACCACGTTCACAAGCCGACGAAGCTTGCGAATAGTGAACGGTCGGGTGAGCCCAAAGAAGTTGAAGCACCGGGGACGGGGAGCCTCCTTGAGAGGTATCCGAGCAGGTCGCAACGCGGTCTTGGGCAGCAACGCTTTCGCCTTGAGCAACTGACCCACGCGCGACCACACGTGCTCGTGCTGTAGGGCGGGTTCCTTAGAGTGCTGCCAGAACCCGCGTCGATGACCAACCAGAGCCCATCCCTTCCCTTCGTCCCTCCAGTACAGGTCCGCGATCTGCGCAAACTTCGCCACTGCGTCCGCATCGTCATATGCGTGCTTGGCACCTTCAGCATAGAGTGAAGGGAGGCGAGGCGGAAGCGAAAGCAATTCGGGAAGCGTAAGGAGTTCGGACTTGATGGTTGGAACTGTGACCCTGGCCGCTGCAACGACTGCCCCCCAACGCGTCGAGTCGCGATACAGCTTCTCGATCCGAGCCGTGCTGCTGAAGAACCCCCACGGACTGAAATCGCGGGTCGCAGCGACGAGGGACCTCCAGCTCTCGCGAGCTAGGGGCGCCCAGATCGCCTCGTCCGAGCCCGCCACAGCATCCCAAAATCGAAGCGCCACCGAATGAACGATGTCGCCGATCGAAATCAAGCCCAAGCCACCGTCCTCCCGAGCCTGGAACACGAAATCGCGAGCGACGGTATTTCGCCCTGCTCTTCCCCAGACAAAATCCGTAAGTGCCGTCTCCGCCGCCTTAATGAACCATTGAGGCGGTATGTCGAAGGACAGCACGTGGAGGACCGTCGAGATGATGTGAGCGTTGACATAGAAAACCTTCCCACTCGGCGAAAGTGTCCGGTCTCCAGCGGCGCGCGCCTTGGCCTTGATCCTGTCAAGAACATGGGTCCAAAACAGTTTCGAGTCACCGTGGCGAAAGAAGGCATAGCCGCACCACTTGAAGCTCTCCCCCTCCTGCACCGTTGGCAGCGCCTGCGCAGTCTCGTCCCGAAGCCAGTTCGGTCCGAGTGGTAGCACCAGCGTCTTGTCCGTGTTGGTCTTCCCGTTGGTTGCCTCGTACCACGTCTGCGACAGCGTTTGCAGCTTCGACAATGCCGCCGGTGACTCCACCACCACCACAGCATCGTCGGCAAACGCCAGATGCGTAAGCTGCGCACGCGGCCCCCCTGGCCACACCTTCTGCAGGTCGAGCGCGATCCCGCGCCGAACGAGGGCGTCGAGGAAGGGCTGGAACGTGATGTTCCAAACCGGGCACGAGAGAGGATCTCCTTGACCAAGACCACACAGCAACCGCACTAAGTCCGTGGGGAACCCATTGACAAGGTAGCGCACCCCCAGAGTCTCGGGATCGTAGAGAGCGCGCAGCAGCGAGATGAAACGCTCGCCGAACCCAAAGGCCTCAAAGACCTCGAAGATCCAGGCGTGATCGACCCGATCGTACGCGCTCTGCTGATCCAAAGACAAGAGGGCGCCCTCGGGGAAAACTTCAGTGCCTAGCGACCTGAGTTTTTCGAGAAGGAGAGTGAGATGACTTCCCGCGTCCGCTGAACGTCTTGATGGCATGAAACCGTGTTGCGCCGGCGGCAAAAGCTCGCCGAGCACCCCATTGAGTCGCGCCACCAAGACCTTGCTGAGGACCTTGTAGGTCGTCTCGCGCAATGTGATCGGTCGGTATGCCCCCAGTGATTTCAGATTGGCCCCCGGTTTATTCTTGGGCAAGAGCCGCACCAGCCCCTCTGCCAAGGACGCCGTCATTTTGCCGCCCTCCCAAATCGAGTTGAACAAGTCCAACAGCTTGGGAGCAAAGTAGGTTGGCAGCGCCTTGAAGAGCTCGTACGGAATGCCCGAGGGCCCCGGTGATCGCCCCGAATCCGTCTTCTTCAACGCCGCTTCAACCTCGAGGAGGGTGAAGGGCTCGTCAAGCGTTACTCTCGCTTGACGAGGCAGCCGACGACCGAACGTAGGGTCCGAGCGGTCGTCATCGTAGCATTTCGCTGCGCGAATAGGGTCGAGCAGGGACCGACGTGCGTTCGTCGGGTCGCCACGAGCTGGGTCCGGCGTGAAGAGCGAGTGCGCGTGCCGTGAAGCAATACCCAGCGCCTCCTGCATGTCAACGGTCTCGGTGCCATCCACATCCTCCAGCGAGACGATGCTCGTCTGGCGACTCCGGCGGTTGAGGCGCGTGCGAATGCTTGCCGATTGACCTTCCCTCGAGTCGACTGACGGCACATGCGCACGAATACGCAGCCACTGAGCCTCCTTTACCGCCAACTGGTCCAACCGCGACTTGGCAAGAGCATACGCATCGCGCTCGGCCTCATTCATGTGCTCACCGCGTGCCTCCAAAGCCTCCATGACGGATTGGCTCTCGGCCCGCAGTCGGCGCATGTCGGCACGAGTCGAGCGATATCGTGCATGGCCAGCGACTGCAACCGCCCGCAGAGCGGCGTCATAGACTTCGCCGAGCGGAGCGGTCCCCTCGAGCCTTTGATAGACCTCGTCGACGACCCCGGGAATCGATGCGACAAAGTCTTGATCGTCAAAGACCGTTGGGTTGAGCCTCGAAATGAAATCGCTCGTAGAGGGAAGAGAAAGGGGGGGTTCGGCATCAGCGTTCGATGTAGGCAATGCGAAAGTTGCAACTACAGGTCTGTGGTCCGAACATGGCGCGTCGAAGAGCGTAGAAGCGCTCAACAACCGGTTCGCCCAACTGGATTGGACAAGAATATAGTCGATCCGCGACCACGAGCAAATCTTTCGCTCTTCCCCTCTACCACGGTAGTGAGGACGAGTGAATGCGGGGGTGCAAGGATGGACATGTCGGACCGTGTCGAGTGCCTTGAACGCGATCTTTGACAGCAAGGTCTGCCAGTGCGATACAGGAGTCCAAGCGCGATCGGTGATGGACACTCGGTCGACCGATACATCCGGACAATCGTTGAGATCGCCGGCCAAGATCCGAAGAGTCTTGGGTCTCGGGGCGTTGAAGTGCAGAAGCCCGAAAAAGTCGCGACGATCGTCCTCCTGCACCGGCGCGTACATGTTGATGATCTCGACATCGAGCTCCTCAAGACGAAACACCGAGCGCAGAATCCGACCGTCGAAACGAGGAGCTCCTGCAAAGACGACCGGGGTGGAGGAAAGGAGATGGCCCGCCAAAGGTGAGCCATCGGGTATGAGGGTAAGGACATGAGGAGTGAAACGAATACAAGCCCCTGGCCAAGCACTCTCGAAGCCTTCGCGCGACGCGTTGTAGCTGAGGTGGTGCTCTTGCAGGAGGATGGCCGCAGGGGCCGGCCGAAGGGTTTTGAGATAACGGATGATTTTGACTTGATTGACTGCGTTCTTCATCGATCGGACGTTGAACGTCAACACGGTGAGGGACTCAATCATGATTAAATCAGTTCAGCGCCGCCCCCCTCGAATTCGGTCACCTCGGACCTGTGACCCCCTGAACTGTTGCCCCCTGAGCCGTCACCCCCTGATGCACCGAGGATCATGGCGGATCCCGCCCGGGTGACACGTCGGTTGCCGGGTGCCGAGCTCGAACGAAGGCGTCGAGGACTCGTCGAGGCTATCGAGATTGTCGAGGTGGCCGATGATCCCGACGTGCCACCGGACAACGGCGAAGCCGGAGCAGAAGCAGAAGGCGAAGGAGAGGTCGGGGTCGAAACGGGCGCCGCCGTCGTCGTCTGCGTCTCCTTTGTTGAGCCCATGGTCGCACGCGTCGACGTCTCTTCCCCAGTGTCGCCGCCCTCCGGTTCGGTCGAAGCGACCGACTCGTCGTCGCCGTCGCCGTCGCCGTCGCCGTCGTTCGCGTCGTCCTTGTTGCCGGTCGCTGCACCTGCGGGGTTAGCACGAGGTCCCAGCTGGATCATGTTCGCGCCAGAGACGCGAGAGTTCAATGCGGCAGGCTCACCGTGCTTCCCATTCTTTCCAGCGACTCGGAAGCCGGTAGTCGAAGTCGAAGTCGAGGGCCCCGGAACAGGGGCGGCGGTGGCCGGAGTCGAAACCGGCTTCCTGCAAGCGCCCCACTGATGTCCGGCGCGATCGCACACGGCGCAGTAGTGCGTCTCGAATTCGTGTCGCAAGCCGTACTTGGCGCCCAGGATCTCGATCTCTTGTGGCAAGGCGGCGTTGAGCGCAGCCTTCTGCGTCTCGGTAGAGCCTTGGAAAAGATCAGCATGTAAGCGAAGGTACGCGCAGTGGAACCCGTCTTCGGTCATGGCCATCGGATCTCCATTCGGATCGACCGCGAGGCCCCGCTGTAATTGCATCAGGGTATAACCTTGCGTGCGACCTGCGCGGCCGAATGAAAGGGTGAGAGCATCATCGAGAGATTTTCGGAGCACGGAAGCGGGGATCGCGCTGGAGGAGGAGGGCAAGGTGAATCACACCTGAACGATGTGGTTAAGGGGAGAGGCGCTGGGGAGCTTGGTAACCATCTCCTTGCCGTGGTGAGAGAATGGGCCCGCTGCAGCGGCTTCGAGACAGGCTTGGTCGGATTCAAAAACAAGCTCGTACGTGTGACGAGCGATCGGGAACCTCTTCGTGGCTTTCGTCACAATCGGGTTCAGCTTCACACATTTCGAGAAAAGCTTCTCAACCTCGGGGTCGAGCACGACGCCCTCGGGCCGCGCGAACATGAACGGCGTCTCGGCCAATCCAAAGTGCTTGCGCAGCGCGATCTGTACAGGACCTCTGGGTGATCCAGGACCATCCATAATGACTCGGATCACATTGGAGGCCGGGGCTGCGTCGTTTCGCACCGCTCTTTGGGCGGCTCGTGCGAGCACTGGCGCCTGCGAAGGCGGGGTCGAGGCGTCGTGCATCAGGACCATCAGTCGGCGGGTCGACTTGCCGGAGGGAACGATACCGAGTGCTCTAAAGGTCTTCTGCATCGCCTTTTCACAGTCCAGTCGAGCCTGAGTCGCCTCAGTGGACCACGCTGGAGGATTCGCGGTTCCTCCAGTGACCGGTTCACGCGTTTGCGTGTTGAGTGATCTTTCGTCACTCGCGCGGTTAGCACCCAACGGGTCGTTGGGCGGGGCCGCATGGGCGCCGGGCGGATCCGGCATCGTTTGTTCGTGTTGACCTGTAACACTTAAGGGGGTACGAGGTCAACTACACACGCTACACCGCAAAAACTCACTTTTGTGTGTATGTGTGTGTGTGTGTTTGTGTGTGTTTGGTTTTTTTTTGTAGAACTTGTTCATCATATTGCCCCCAGTTCATGTTCCCCCTATTGGTTTTTTTTTTTTTTTTTTTTTTTTTTAATCCTCCCCACAAAACTCATAAAAATATATATGCAGCCAGCACTACCTGCCGCATACATCAAAGTTGGTTCTGTGGTGTAGTTGGTTATCACGTATCCTTAACAGGTCTGTTAATCTGATTCGGATAAGGTCCCCGGTTCGATCCCGTGCAGAATCATTTTTTTGCTTCTGTTGCCTTTGTGGACTTTTTTTGCATGATGTTCAGTCCCAATTCTTTTGCATTGTTCTTTTTCCGTCAGTAGTAGATCCGTGCTTATAACTCTCTCTCGATCTCTGGATGGTCCCCGGCACAAGTGAGGAGAGGTAGTATATCGTGAGTTTATGCAAAGATGGGTATATGATTATAAGGGGACACCGCTGTTTCTGAGGAAGCACAACAAGTAATATATTCTGAACGGAATCAGGAATGCAGACATTGTACAATAATGTACGCCACGTGTTGACCGGCCCACCCCCCGTGTGGCCGAATTTCTTTCAAACCGCTTCTTGATCGGACACGGGACGGATCCACAATTTACCCGGCCTCGACTTCTCCCTCAAGATTCCCCAAGGCGTCGGCTGCGGACTCGCGATCTTCTCCATCGCGACGCGACGGTGTTCGGTCGTGCCTTCGATCTCGATCATGATCTTTCCTGCCCAGTCGGGGTGCACGACTTGAGGCTTCGGGGCCGAGATGTCGAGGATCGCGTCGTTGGCTCGGACTTGGATCGATCCACTAGAAGGTAATAAGAGGTCAGCGACGTATTCGAGGTTCAAGGTCGAGAGGAAGAGGTGAACATACCGGTACATGAATCGCTTGACCATGTATCCCCCCTGCGGTGATGTGACGTGGACCTTGTCCTCGCGCAGCACCAGACTCTCGTGCGCCTGGGAGGCGAACTTTTGCAGCCACAAATCTGCGAACGTACGAGCGACGAGATGAGCGCTTGACCGTAATCTACCAGGCGTCTACCGAGAAACTTACAGAAGACGGGACTGGCTGTTGAAGCTGCGACAATGTTGTGGTAGTATTGGGGTGAGAACGACAGCATACCGAGCCAATTCTGTAATGGTGGCAGTCGCTCAAAGTTTCAGTCAGATGCAAGACTTGCGGACGAGGGAGAGCGACTCACGGGCAGATGACCAACTACGTCGTAACGATACTCAAAGTCGCGCAGGAACTCGCCATCAAAGATGAGCTTGCCGAGGTTGCCGAATGGTGCGATCGCGGTATTGACGACGACGTCACCACGACGCATTTCACCCCACACGCCCGAGCGCCAAATTTCCCGTTCGCATTCAACGACTTCGCTATCGGCCATCCAACTCGTTGTACCACTGAGGGGAACCCAAGTTCGCAGTGTCGGCGCTCGACCAGATCGGAAGACGACCGCGAGATTCTGCGCTACGACTTGCCCTTCGAATGCGTACGGCGCCCAGCACCCTTTGCCACCGTAGCCCTCGAGTTGCCAACGCAGCCGCAGCACAACACGGTTCCATGCCCTGGTCGATGCCCTGATGATCCTGAGCGTTGTGGCATGAAGGCGATCAAAGTTATAATCTTTGGCGAAACGCGCGTATTGCTCAATCTGGATCTCGGTCGCGATGAGAAATGCATCGAGATCTCGCAGCGTCAAGACGATTGGTTCGGTCTTGGCGGATGGAGAAGGCGACGTCGGTGCCTTGTCTCTTCCAAGCGCATACGATCGGTATCCCCATGGCCCCAGGTACCGCTGCAATACGATCTCCTTGGCGAGCGGTTCGTCCATACTGCGTCGAAGAGCACGAGACGTCGCTCGCAGCGCACAAAAGTCGTCATACTTTGTAACAGCCAGGATCCCACGCAGCACCTGCTCCGGGAATGCCGCAATCACCTTTTCCAACGTCGAACCGCCCGGAGTGCAGATTTTCAGTCGTGGAGAGAGGGTAGGGGACGGCGAGCCGGCATCCGAATGCCCCGAGGACGAGGCATTGCGTTCTCTCGCGGCCGCCAACGCCTGAGCCCTCGTATTGTTCTGAGATACGGATCGCACCGGTCCACCGAACGGATCGTCGAGAACGGCTCTAGTCGATCTCCGCGTTTGTAAAGGAGGTAAAATCGTCGGCGTTGAAGGGGAACTCAGGGCGGGCCGTCGGCTCGGTGAACCCTCATAGCCAGGCTGTTGTCGCGGTCCATTAACGTGCTTGAGCGCTCCGTCCTGCTGAGCTCGAGCGCGACCTAGCGGTGAACTGTCCCTCGACCCAGTCGGACGTCGACCAGCTGCTTCGGGCGAGTTGATCGACAACTCTTGCAAGCGAGTCACATGCGAGTCCGCTCCGGGCCGGGCCACACCGCTCGTGCTGATCGCGGAAAGGGGCTGTCCGTGGTGCGACTGGTCATGCGACGAGATGGACGACGTCCCAGCTTTGGTCGAGCTCGCGGTCGTATCTGGACTTCCGTGACCATTGCGAGACGCTGTTGCAAATAGAGAGGGCGAGAGGCGGGGCGACGAAGGGCCCGTCCCACCGAGTAGAGAGTTCGACGAATTTCGGGACGGCGACGGAGACGCGCCATGAAAGTTGCCGGGAGAAGAGTTGTACGCCATCGACGCCGTCTGCGGCGGCGGCGACGCAAGTGATGCAGGCGAAGCAGGAAGGTTCGCGTCGAAGCAGCTCGAAGGAGAGTCCGGGATGACGAGACCACTTGATACCGCATTGACGTTGAGCCGGTTTGGACTCGGCAGGGGAAGGACGACTGGAGGACGAACTTTTGCCGAGTCAGCTCGGCATGCTCGCTTCGGCGCCTAACATCTAGCGGGCTGGTACTCACAATTTCGTGTATCGATCATCAAGCTCTCCCGCCTTGGCGGCCGCGCAACAAAACCTGTTTCACCTTCGCCGTCGAAACGACCTCGTGCTTCAGAGTTCGCAGACATAGGCGACGCCATGGGCGATGCATACACCGAACTCCGCGGCGACGACACGATCGACATGCGAGCTGGAAACCCCCCCACATGCACAAATGCTCTAATCCAGTCAGCTTACCAGCCTCTCAACAGACAAATAATAGACCCTGACCTTCCTGCACCACAAACATTTCTGATTGGACGAACAAGACTGACCTCGAGCCGAGTCCCTTTCATTGAACCTCGACTGGATCGGCGGGCCCCGTGCGCCGATAGGACTAGTGCTGCTGCCCACCGCGTTAGCTCCCATTGCCGCCGACAACGACGAGGGCGAAGCGGGAGCGACCATCTCCTGCCGAGCTCCTTCCAAGGTCCTCTTCCACTTCTGTGCATCCTCTCTACCGAACTCGTCGACGCCCCAACTGGTTCGGATCGTAGCTGTCGTTGGGGTTCGTCGGGAAGAAGGCGGCAGCCCGCTCGGGGTCCGTGTTGAGCCACTTGACGACGATGACGCTGAGCGTGGATCGGCCCCGGAGCGCGCCAGTCGAGTTGAGGCTGCTTTCAAAGGCGTTGACGACGAGGAAGGGCGCATCGTCGCGTTCCGACAGCTGTCGGTCGGAGACGACGAAGACGACGACTTGGACGACTTGGCGTCCCCTTTCCGACGTGTACTACCCATACCAAATAGGCCCATTGTAGACTTTGGGGTTGGTGCCGAGCCACCCGCACGGCCGAGAGGGAGATCAAGGCCACCAGGGCAAACGATTCGAAGGTCGTGAGACGTGGGTCGGTGGGAAACAAGTAAGGATGCGCCGGCGGCGGGAAGAAACCCGACAGCTCGGGCCCACTTTCAATCGAGTGCTCCAAGTCGAAAGACTCCACCCAAGTAGACCTAAGCCAGGAAGCCCAAGCCTGCGCAAGCGAGCCCCCAAGCGCGCGCGCGCTGTTTTGTTGATCGTCACGCCAGCCAGTTCCGGCCGCTTCGATCAAATTATTGCATCTCCAAAGCGATCGATGCCAACGCAAATCAAATTGCAAGCGATCCTGGAAGCCCTGTCGGGGCGAGATCCCCGATCTCGGTTCAAAAAACGACCCCTGTCTTGACTCGTTGCTCCTCGCAAACCCATGCTATGAACCTGGTTTGTGTAACAATCCCTCGTGCGGCTCAGTTGCCCAGGTGTCATCACACTTTGAAAGACGTCCGGACACAGGACGAGACCGTGCAAATTTTCGTACATTCGTCGCTTCGTTCAGCAGTTTTTCTTTTTCTGAACCGGTGAAAGAACAGGGCATGATAAACAAAGGAAGAAGAAACGGCACAGCGCCCCCAATTGATATACGGAGATGAAAAGTGGAGTATGAGGTCATTGAAATTCGAATCAAATGGAAGAAGGAACAGTGGGGGGAAAGAGCAGGAAAGGAACCAGAGGCACAAAAAAGGACAACAGGGTCGTTAGTTGTTGGTAGAGGTGTGACGAAGGAAGATCGCACGCCCAAGGAGCAGTCGTTCTGAGCGCGCAAAGGTCAAAGGAGAACAGAAGGGTCTGGATCGCCGTGCATGATGAAATTCGAAGTGAACAAATGAGAACAGGACGAAAGGTGATTGATAGGCGAGACCAGGCGAGCTCAACCGAAGAGATACGGCGCGGCAGCGGTCTGTGTCAGGAGTGGGCGTTTGAATGTCAGCCAACGAGTCACTCAAACCAGGGGGAATGGCATGCGAAGAGCAAGAACTAACAGCACTGACGGCGAGAGCCAAGCCAAAGCCAGCGACCCATCGTCGACCCTCGGCCTCTTCCCTCTGCACCAAAGCGAGCTGCGCAGGCGCAGGTCGGATCTCCCTTCCAGCGTTGACAGGCACGCGACGCCCACCGTTCGGTCTCCTCCTGAAGAGCTTGCCAAAGAAGCCTCGGTCGTCTCGCAGAGCATCGGCGAGGGTGCCCGTTTGCGGCAACTCGTCCTCGTCCTCCTCGTATGCGCGCTTGGCCGCGGATAGGGAAGGGATCGTGGTGTCTTGTGTCAACTTGGCCAGTGTACCCGAAGCCTTGAGGTCTTCGACGAGCTGTTTGGCTTGGGCGATTTGCGCGGCGACGGCCTCGTCCGAAGCGACCAGGCCGTTCGACGAAGCCTCGGCCGCGTCCGAGACGGGCACATCGACCTTGACTTCGGTCGTTTCCGTCGTCACGCCGGTCTTGGCATCGGTCGAAAGCGTTTGCAGGATCGAGACACCGTTCGCCGACGAGCCGGAGAGCGCCGACTTGGGGGTAGGAGAGGCGGCGGCAGCACGGGGTGACTGCACACGTGCGCGTTTGGAGCGAGGAGAGCGAAGAGCGGGCGACTGCGGTATGAACAGGAGCAATATCTCTGGTCAGGACAGCATGTTCTCCGCCCACGTCCTCGCCGAATTTCGAGGACTCACGTCAGCTTCCGAGTGATCGGCGGCTGCGTCGGATGTGGCGTTTTGCTCATAACTGACGAAATTGACGAGGTCGGTCGCGAATTTAGTCAGTCCATACTCCTCAGCGAGCGCGAGGGCCTTGTCACAAGGGATCCTGTTCGTGACCACGATCGTCAGCAATATGCTCCTCTCATTGACCGATTCCCAGAGCGACTCGGATGGACTGACCAGGTGCCACTGAGGCGATGGGCCTCGTCGTCTTCGCGACCGGCGACCTTGGTGTTGCCGAATTGCCTGGGGTGAGCGACGATGTACTTCATCTCTGCGCTCTCGGCTGCGACGGATGCGGTCGGGAACGCGGCGCGGAAGAAGGACGAGGCAGAGATGGCATTGGTGTCGAAGCGTTTGATCAAATGGCTGTGAAGAGACGACGCGCCGAGAAGAGATAGTTCGTCAGCATACTGCCATCAGATCGAGATGGAGTGAGGCCACGACTGGGAGTCTGTCTGGGCACGGAGGTCCGAGTCGGTGTCAAAGGAGCGCGTGCAATGGTTCGGCGCGCTTATGCCGGAGTGATAGCCGTGGCGCGCAGGTAGGTTTGTTTACCCCAGTCCCGCCTCTGGCCCCCCCTGTGTTTTTGCGAAGAACACGGACGACAGCCCAACAAGGATAGCAACACAGGCGAGTTCGTGATCCACCCGATGTAATAAGAAATGACAAAGCTCGACAGGCTTGACAGTTTGACGCGTGTCGGATCGGGATGTAGCACGTGACACGGGCGATCACACCCCGGTCCGACTGCCCCCCCCCCCCCCCGCCTCCGCGCCTTCGCCTTGACCAAACAAAACGCCGGTCCGGCTGGACACACTCACCCTGGGACGCCCTTGGGCACGGGGCACTTGACCCTGGCGATGACGATGGTGTCGTTGGTCGGAGGTCCGAGATGGAGGGTCTGGGTCTTGACCTTGTGCAGCTTGGCCTTTGACTCGAGCAGGAGGTCGTTCTTGTCGCTCAAGGGGAGCGGGGGACGCGTCTTTGCACCGGCCGAAACTGGCGACTTGGCCGAAGCGGGCGACTTGGCCCGACCGCTGGGCGTACCGGAAGCCGTCTTGGAGCGAGGCTTGGGGGACAATCCACGACCACTCGCGGACGAGGACGAGGAGGGCTTGCGTCCCGAGGCCGAGGGGGGTGCGAGCGTCGACGCGATCGAGGGCACAGGAGGAGGCGTCGATCCGGGCGACAAGGCTCGAGCGGTGGGCGTGCTCGCTCGACTCGAACGACGTGGGCCCGGCGTCGACGCGGACGAGGACGACTTTTGCACCATGTTGGGTAAGATTGGGCTGGGTCGGGTTTGGGGGGGTTGTAGTTGAGCTGAATTAGGTGCGGCGATGAGAGGGGTGCGGGTAGGCACGTGGGTGTATTCGCCTGACAGAGGGTGTTGTGGGGCAGCGCAGCGCAGAAGGGCTGGAGCACACTTGCCACTTGCGCACGCGCGCGAGCTCACGCGAGGCTTATGGAAAATGTAATCACCTCGTTTGTAATGGGTTTCCATTAGAGAGGCTTCTGACCGACCACCCGCCGTCCGCGATCGGCCTGTACTCTACACCACGCCACTGTTCTGCCTCAGCTCACAGGCCTGTGCGACCATACCCCATGAAACCCGCTATCCGCCCCATCCTGCTCCTGGCCCTGGGCTCGGTCGTCACCTATTCTTGGGCGACCAGTATTCCACAGCAACAACACCCCTTCGCACCCCCAACTGCCGGTGACAGCCACAGCCACAGCCACAGCCAAGGACCCGCAATGACGATTCCCAAGACGAACCCGTTCCTCTCCTCAAGCACCAACGCCGTCAGCTCCACGACCATGGCCCTAGCCGATCTCTTGACCCAATCCCGTCGCACCTCCATCTTCTACGACTACTGCCGCGACGTACCTTCCGTCTCAGCATTGTTGAATGCGCCACCGACACCTTCCGAGGAAACCCTGCCGACTTTACTCGTCCCTCTCAATAGCGCCATCATCGCCATGGCTCACAAGCCTCATCAAACCCAACCGACGACTGATTCGAGGTTCCACCAGCTCCGAACCGAGCGCCAACTCGAGGACGAATCGAACGCGTATCTCTCTCGCTGGGTCCGGGCCCATGTCATCCAGGCAGAGGTGGAGATGGGTTCGGAGGGGTGGCAAGACAAGACATACGAGACCTTGGATCACTCGAGCCTACAGTTCGCACTTCGTAAGGATGAGACCACGAACGAGGAACGTGTCGTCATTATGCCGGGTGAGATCGAGGTCGTCGGGATGAGTCAGGTGCGTTTCTTGGTCAGAGCCCGACCCGGCAAAAGAAGCCAACCAAAAAGAGGCCAACGTACGAGCCGCTATCGTGATTCTGACATCCAAATATGCTCTCGAACACAGGCCAGCAATGGTATGATTTATTACATCGACGGAACGCTCAACCTTGGTTCCGTATAGGCACCAGACTTGACCCCCCTTTGTACTTGTGTGGTCCTATTATGTTGATACTTTCGTCCCTATCAGTGCTGTAATCGTTCCCTCGCGTGTGTTGTCATGTCTTACCCTCGAAGGCTGGAGATTATTTCGTGATCGTGTTATCTCGAGTCCGCTGAACGAGTCAGAAAGGATTGAAAATGACAGGTTGTTACAATCAAAGCACTGCGACGGCTACACCCAGGGCGGGAGCTAGGAGGATTAGGACGCGGGGGGATCCGAGCTACTGATGAATATGCTACAAGGTATAGAGGTATAGAAGCCAAGATTGTCTAGAGGAGATAGAGGGACATGGGAAGATAGATCAACAACCGGAATCCATCGACCAGCGATGACCACGAACGAGTCTTTTCCCCCCTCAACTTAGGCCCAAGCGAAAACCCTATCCAAAGATTTGAGTCATACTGAAATCTCCAACCCAAGCCTCGGCGATCGAGATTCCCGACACAAAAGCGCGGTACAGCCCGAACTTGACCGACGCCTGAGCGCCCATCTGTCCCGTCGCAGTATAGGTCAACAAGACCTCATCGGTCACACCGTCACTCATGACGTAGAACAAGGTGCCCGAACTGCCGAAGGTGACTTGGAGGCTGTGTTGGATCGTACGGCCGGTGTATTCGGACCAGGGAATCGAACCGCACGAGTTGCCACAGCCTCGAATCGGGTCGAGGATCACTGCGGAGCCACTCTTGCCGTCCAAAGTGATGACGGCGCCACCGGTGGCATCACGTCGGAGCAATTGCCACAAGTGGAAGAAACTGCGCGTTGTCGTGGTACGCGTCGAGACGAACGAGCGCCACTTATATTGCCATGTTGTGTCTGTTTGGAAAGGGTCATCGAGGCAAAGTCAGCGTAAAGAATCTGACGGAAGAGCTAGAAAATGAGGAAGACCTACCGGCAGCAGCGGCAGTAGAGTACATCTCAATACGCTGACGAGGTGTTGGCGTCGGAGTCGGCGTAGTCGTTGTTGTGGATGATGTTGCTGCAGTAGTAAAATCGGGAGAATGATACGTCGGCATCGAAACCGCAGGGGGTTGCGCAGTCAGCCACCTGTGCATTGACTTACTGGTATTGGAAGGTAGAGTCTGAGTGGTGGTGATAGAAGGGGTGCGGGTACTAATAGTCGTCTTGGTACTAGTGGTACTGGTCGTAGTGGTGCTGGTCGTAGGGGTGCTGGTCATGGGAAGCTCCGGCGAAGTCGTGAGGCTAGGCATCGGGCTAGGCGTCGGCGACGTGTCGCCATCACCACCATCACCATCACCATCGCCTTCACCTTCACCCTCCACGGACGAAGAACCAAAGTCCTTGGGATTGGGGACCTGCCTCGGGTTTGCACGCCTAAAGAGGTTTTGAGCGTTAACGTCGACGGCTCCACCGGCCCACAAGGGCATGGCATCCTCTTCGTAGAAGGTGGGTTCGGACTTGTAGAATGGCTCGAACGCTCCAACTTCCTCGTATAGCTCTTCGATCTCGATACCTTCTTCTTGCGCTACGAGACCACGCTTCCTGGTGGTCGCAAGGTTGGCGGTGGATTGCAAGACCATGGACCAGCAATTCTTTTAACGAGTAAGAAGCACATGAGAGCATTTTGTCAGCATAAGCTATTCGGGGAGGTTGAGGAGATGAATGAGCTCACGTTGATTGCGACGTTGACGGGGCAGCCATTTCGAGCAAGGAAACCCGATGCTTGCCAACTGAGACCGCCGCCAGCGTTGCCACTGACGATCTGGCTCGCTCCTGGGCCGACACCGGTGGCAACGACGGTCGCGACACCCGCGGCGGTGCGAGTGTAGTACGGAGGCGAGGTCGTACTCTTGGTGGTGGGTGTGGTGGGGATGGTGGGCGTGGTGGATGTGATGGAGATGGCGGATGTGGTGGAGAGGGTGGACGTGGTGGATGTGGTGGTTGAAGTGGCGGTAGTCGTAAGCGAAGGCGAAGACGTCGTCGTCGTGGCTTGAGGATTAGCATTCAAACCCGAAGACGTGCTCGTCGTCGTCGTTGTTCTGATCGGTGTTGTCGATTTGGTAGTCGACTTGGTGGTAGTCGTCTTGGTAGTAGTCGACTTGGTAGTGGTGGATCGATTAGTAGTAGTCTTAATTGTTGTCGTCACCGGCGTCGTTCTTCGATCCACGGGAGTAGTCGACTTAGTCGTACTTCGAGTCGTCGAGGTCGTCGTGGTCCTCTTGCTTGTCGTGAGCAATCTCGCATCGACGCATCTGCCGTCTTCGACTCCATAGCCCGAAGCACAAGTCAACGCGGCCTTGGATGTGCACGTCAACGCACGGCTGTCGACAGTGGTGCATTTGATGCATGAACCATCTGATGGGATGCGACGGAGCAAGAACCGGGAAAGGCCATGAGCTTGGCTTTTATCATAGAGAGAAAGGCGAGGTCTCCGGCACGCAAGAAGTCTCATGCACCACTCACCAGCAGCTTTGTACATGTCCTTACGACAAGCGGCCGTCGAAGTCGGCTCGGCACTCTCAGCCGTTGTAGCTCTTTCGGTCAGTACGACGCAGCGCTTCCCGCTCACGACGTACCCGTTAGAGCACGTCAGGGGCGCTTCGGAGGTGCAGGTTAAGGCGTGCGAGTCGATCGTGGTGCATTTGATGCATGTGCCACCTTTCAGTACGAAAGAACATAACTTGATCAGCAATGCAGCTCCTTTGCTGAGCCAAGCTGAATCGAACTTCGATCGGTGACAACGCCTTCGCACGATCCGACCCGGCTTACTCGAAGATGCGTACTGGTCCTTTCGGCAAGTGACGGTGGAACTATCCGTCGTACCGTCGGTCGTCCTCTCGGCGGTGGCTTCGACGCACTTGTACCCCTCGGGAACGAGGCCGTCCGAGCAAGTCAACGGCGTCGTCGAGTTGCAGGTCATAGCATGCGGGTCGACCGTGATACATTTAATGCAGGTTCCATCTGTATGTTACAAAAGTCGGTTCAGTCATGAGCAAGTCCTGCGAGTGCTTCCAATGTGACTCAAGCCCCGAGTTCACAGTCTCGATCCAAATTGGGACGGGCTGGTCGTCTCGGAGTCTGCGAGACTCCGAACAGGTATCCCCCCACTTACTCAGAGCTTTGTAGTGGTCCTTGCGACAACTAGAGGTTGTGGCAGCCGCCCTTGCAGCGACCTTGAGAGAACCAGAGTCCCTCTGTTTGACATGAGCGCGCTCTTCTTGTTGGTGATGCTCGCGCGAAGCCGCCGGCGCCGGTGCTGGGAGCGGAGCCCGAACGAGCAGTGGCGCGTTGCCGTGGACCGCTCCCGCCGGGCTGCCCGCGGCCGCACCCACGCCAGCGCGGGAAGCGGTGGCCAAGTCCCCTGTCGGCGCACCTGTTGCCGAGCCGAGCGCCAAAACGAGAAGGGAGAGGGTCGAAACAGCACGCATCGCCAGAACGTGTGATGGGGAGCTGTAACGGGAGAATGATTAGTTGAAGAAGAGTGAGGGAGAAAGGGAGAGCGAGAGGGGACAGGAAATAATCGATCAGGGGGGGGGGGGGGGGGGGGTTGTTCAGGATAATATCCGACCTTGGTTCGCGGGGGTATCTTCATTGAGCGACGAAGGCAGATTCATTCGGTCGAGCCGATCACCGTCGGCTTTCTCCCTTCGAGTGCCGCATGGACCACTTCCACCCAGGGCCCACACACCCCAGCGCGATTCCTTCGGGGCCATCGAATATGTCGATGTCGACTCGGCACTGCGCCCGCCCAGAACTTCGCGCAGGCCCGCCCCGTTTGAGGCCTAGTCGAGCCGGGGCGCCTCCGGATTTGGAAACTGGTGATCGACCCCGCCCGCGCATGGCACTCGCTTGGACGAACGCCGGGCGCTGTGTACCTGCCAGCGTGTACAGGCAAGAAGTCTGCCGGGCAGCGTGTTCTTCGCCATGTGTGGGCTAGTTACGTTTGACCAGGTAATTGCTTCCATGGGTCTTCGTTGGACCGAAATACATTGTTTCACCACTGGCGCCCTGAATGACCCCTTTTTTTCCTTGTCGTTGCCGGCGCGGGCCTCTGCCCCGACTGGGGTCGGGCATTCTCTTCGCTCTTCGACCAGAGGATTTTCTCGCTCTGCGTTCACTCCGAGCGCTCCTCTGTACCTATCTCGTTCCTCGACTCGACTCGTTGACAATTGTGGCTTCTTCGACCTGTTCAGGATTCTTCTGCTGACTCGTCGGCAGAGACGCAAAGCTCTTCGAAGTCGACCTCGGGTCGGGGCTGGCAGGGCCAGGCATGCGGACTTTTGAGCGCGGTAGTAAACAGGAATATGATCAGGCAGTCTCGACCAAGGGTCTGCTATTTCAGGAGCCTCGAAGAGGTGCTCGACCACCGCAACCACCACACCGTCAAGACCATGTACCGCGAGCGGGATCGACTGCGGCCATGAGGCTGGGTTCGGGGTTCGCTGATCGAGATTGCCAGCGGGGCCGGTCCTTGTCTTTTCAGCCACCTCGGCCCACAACGTCCCCTACAAGGCGCAGCTCTGATGCATCTGATGCGTCGCGCGCGCGCGCGCGCGCCTGCACTGAGGCGCTCAGGCCTGCACCCAGGTCGGAGTTACTCGTGCGTCCCCGCAATTATCCCGAAAACGCTCGAATGCGACGATGATGCAGGGTACTTTGATTCTATTTTTGCGGAGATAACAGCAGTGGGTATATTTCGGAAGTGAAGGTTTATCTGCCATCAGATTGTCTGCTTCCTGGCAGTTCATGCACGTGCACTCGGTTCGCCGAGTCGATCATGTGTCGTCGACCACGGTCACGTGATCTTTCTGCCATAGTCGAAGGCTTGATGCTTCGAGGGGGGGGGGGGGGATACCAGAAGAAGTTTGTGCTCTCTTGCGAGCGGACACACTAGTAAGGAGTCTGCAATAGACGGTCCGCGAGGGCCTTGAAGATTTGAAAAGGGAAATCGGGCTAGCCTGGCTAGTACTCCGAGGGCCCTCGTTTGGAGCTGAAGCTGGCTGAGTGCTGGCTGGCGCCGCCGCCGCAGGTTGACGCCGCACGAGACGGCGTCCTACTCCAGTCGAGGACGGCCTGGCTGCCGCCCATAGGCCCAATATCCCGCCAAACTCGAGGCCGAACTTTGGACACCGTGATTCTACTATGAGCAGCGCAACGGGGATCGAGTCCCTTCCTATCGAGCTCATCCACCGTTGCATCGACCTTACACGCCCTCACGATCCCGAACACCGACGAGCCCGTCATATCATCAAGCAACTCGTCCCGCTGACCCTCGTCGCGAAACGATGGAGGGACTATGCGCAACAGTGCCTGTTCGAGAACGTCATGCTGATCGGTCCGCGGGATGTCGAAAAGTACGGCGACGCTTTAGAGATGCTCCAAGGACGGTTCGACACGTGCTGCCTCATCATCACCGCCGACGTCACAAGACCGGTGAATCGGGCTTTGACAGTTACCGGTCTCGAAGCTGATGCAAAGTACGCCGAGCTCATAAGTCGAGTTTTGTATTTGACGACGGACGTACAAGAGCTGAGGCTGGTCCCCAAGATAACCGTGGCACCAGCGGTACTCTTGTTCGAGAACTTGTCAGGTCAGTTGGGACAAACCTTCGCCTACCATCGCAGAGATGGAAAAGACTGATCTATCTTTGCGCCTTCGCCTTCGCCTTCACCTACATTTCGATTCGGTAGGCTTAGAAAAGCTCACTTTGGAATGCTGCTTCTCAAGGCTGGAACCCGACGAGCTCGAGGACTGGCCCTTTTTTCAGCTCGAGTCCTTCACCTTCATCCCCGCCGCGGGACTGGCGCAATCCTCGCAGCTCAACCTGACTACGATGGCGTTCGTCGAGTACGTCCTGAGTCGCTCGATGTGGGGCACGCTCAAGCATCTCGACTGGCGCCCTGGTTACGTGGACCTGGTGCAACCCGAATTAACGGAAAGAGTTCGGACGGCTTCCGAGTCCGACTACCTCGACAACTGGGCAACAAACACGACGGGCCTGGCAAGCGTCTGCCAATCGCTCGAGTCACTGTCCTTGACATTCTCCCTACCCGCCAGCGTCGATACCAATGTCACGTTCTCGCTATTCCCTTCTCGCTGCTATTATTTACGCACGTTCTCGACCGATGTGGAATCTTTGCGGATGTTGCTTCAACTCAACTTGGAACCAACGTGGATCCAGCACTTGATTCTGCGCCGGGTTTCGAATATCTTGAGTTTGCTACACCTGCTGGAGTATCACAAGCAAGCGTTCCCAGCGCTTCGCACGCTTCGCGTCATTCCTCACGAGGCAAGCCTCATGGGGAACAATGAAGATTGGGCATGGCTGGAAGAACACTGCGAATCGAGGGGTATTGAACTGGTGCGCGAGGCATCTCATCAGGAGGCTAGTGCATGGTAAATATTCTCATCCATCTCCTTCTATTGCAATACATCCTTTATTGCTCCATTCTCCGCTCAGTTTGCCCCTCCCACGCTGTTCCCCCATATGCGTTTAACCACCCCTACGCTTCTCCGACCTCTTCGGTCGTTCCTTGACGACGAACTTGTTACCGTTCTTACTCGCCGGCGCACGCGTACGTTGTCCCTTGGCGCCCTTGGCGTTGTACGTCATCGGGTGGTTATTACCCTTCGATTTACCACGTCCACCACCGTGAGGGTGGTCGGTCGCGTTCATTGCCACACCACGCGATTGAGGGCGGAAACCCAACCAACGTTTACGACCGGCCTTGCCAAGATTGCGGTGTTGATGATCCGCGTTACTGACCGTACCGATACTGGCAAAACATTCCAAACCGACGAGTCGTACCTCGCCGGAGGAGAGACGGATCTGCGCGTGCTTGCCGCTCGCCGATTGCGCGGAGATGATGCGCGCCGAGGATCCTGCCGAGCGAGCGAGTACGGCCGCTCCTTTGGGGGCGAGCGTGATGGCGTGGATCACGGTACCGACGGGGATCATACGGATGGGGAGACAGTTCCCTGGTCGGATAGCGACTGAGCGCAAAACACCGAGATCGATCTGGGCCATTGGGGTCGAAGAAGGACTCGGCGCAGAGGGGGTCGGAGCTGCTCGGGCGGGTACAGGTGCGAGCCGGACGCCGGGCAAGGACAGAGCAGAAGAGGGGGGCAAGACGGTCTGGGGTGCTCCCGGATCAACGACGGGGGTCGAGGGTACTGAGGTCGTTGGCGCAGCAGTGGACGCGATCATGAACGAGTCCGGGAACCCGGATCGGAAAGACTGGACGACATCACCGGCTCGCAGCGCCGCGGGGGCGAGGATGTAACTGAAGCACTTGGTCTGGCGATGCTGCAACAGAGCGATATGTGCCGATCTTCCCGGGTCGTACTCGATCCTGACGACGTCCTGCTCCCCCGTTTCGTTGCGTCGAAAGTCGACGAGACGGATCCTTCGCTTGTGTCCACCGCCTCGAGCTCGAGTGGTGATCCTGCCCGAGTCATTGCGACCACCCGTAGCGCGCTTGGCGACGGTCAACGGTCGATGTGGACCTCCTTTGTGCAGATGTTCCGAAATGGGCTGTCGCAAGTGACGCAAACCGGGACTGATGGGCAGAAACGTCTTGAAGTTGGACTGGCCCGATTTTTTGGTAAAGGTCAACTGACGGCGCGGTCGAAGCGTCTCGGACGAGGGGGGCGGTGCTGCAGAAGGAATAGAAGTGGAGAACGAAGCCTTGGCGATCCCTGTTGCTGCTGCGACCGAAGAAGAGGACAATCCAGCGCTCGAGGTCGAAGCGAGTGCGATCCGCTGCGACAGAGCGCGGCGAGCCAGAGCGGTCGCCATCTTGGACCACTGTGCAGAGAGCAAGAGATATCCAAATAGTTCAGAAACAATTTTGCCACGACGGGGTGAGATTGAGCGCAAGATCGGCCGTGGAATTCTGCTGATCGTGATCCCGGGTTGGCCGCGACCTTTGCGGGCGCACCGATGCGACGGCCATCGTGCGTGCCAGTGCAACGTCGAGAGATTACCACGAGCAGATTGAGGCGTCCCGGATAATGAATAGTAGAGTATCAGAGGTGTTTGACTCACAAGACTGGTTGGCCGGATGTGGGGTGGGGGAAAGGGAGCAACGACTCGGAGGGTTGCTTGCTTTCGCTCGCTCGCGGCCTTGCTCTCGAGTTTGAGCTTGGACCTCCACTCGGTGGTGCTCGGGTCAATGGAAACTCACGGCGATCGAATCGTGGGATATTTGCCACCGGAAGCATGATCGAAGCGCATTACGATCCTGTTCGTGGACAGCCAGGATCTTTTCTGAGCCTAATTCAGTCTGAAACTTGCTACTCTTCCCTGGCTATAAACCTTCAGAGTGCGACAAGATTTTTTTCGCGCACCGCCGCGAGTTGGCAGATTTCATTGCTAGTCAACATTGCAGATGTTATAATATCGGTCCGATTCGCTACGCTCATAAATAATGATAACAATAAGATAAAACAGGTCCATGATTTTGGAGCGGGGTAGCCTAGGTCAAAACACCTCCTTCTTCGCTGGAAAAAAATATGCTGTCCTAAGCTTGCCTAACCAGCCCATGTTGCTTATCAAGCTCGTCGACGAACGTGTACGTCTTCCTCTGCCTCGCGTTGCCTTCATCGGTGATGGTCTCGTGCGTCTTACCGACGGTGCTGACGATCCATCGGTGCCATTCGGGCAAAGAGCGGAGAGAGGGCAGGAGGACACGAGCGAATCCAGGGGTCACGAGATGGTCCGATAAACCCGATTCGAGGATCGAGACCATCTTATGCGCGAGCCACGTCGCGGACAATGTCGGGGTCATGCTATTGCAAGGTATCGTAATGTCAGGGGCTTTGTTCAGACTTTGCGCCAAAAGCTCTTGTCCACTAGGGACTCACAACTGGTTGTCCTGCTCCTTCATCGCATCTCCCATCTGAGTCGAGACCTTGGTCGGGCAAACGACCGAGGTGCGCACTCGTGGGGCGTTGTATCGGTGCTTGAGCTCGCCAGTCAATACCTCATGCAAAGCCAAAGCCGCGGCCTTGGAGCAAGCGTACTCGCTCAACTGCGGGATCGCAGCGTACGACGCCGACGAGGCGGTCGTCATGATGTGGCCGTGGTTAACCTTGATGATGTGGGGCAGGAATTCGCGCAGGATGTTGTGGCAGCCGAGCACGTTGACCTTGTAGGTCAAGAGGAACTGCTCCGGGGTCGTATCGAGGATGGTCTTGCCTCGTGCGATTCCAGCATTGTTGATCTGAAGAGATTTCCATCGGGGCAGCTCACTCGGGGTCAGTATCCGATATTGCGAATAACAGGCTAAGCCGGTTAAGGATCACTCACAATGTACGTAGGGTGCCCAACCTAGTGTACCGAGTTTATAATATAAAAGTGGTCAGGACCTGAAGCCCATGATCAATTGCGCACGTGCGTGCAACTGACCTTGGCTCGCACATCCTCCGCGATCTTGTGAATCGCTGCTGGGTCGGTGACGTCGCACTTGTAATAATGAACGCCAGCTATCTCGTGAAGGCAGAATCCGAAAAAGTCTCACGGGCCGGGTCAGCTGCTGAAGCAAAGAAGGCCTTTCAATGAAGAAGAATAACACACAAGCCTTGTAGGTTGGTGCGGCCATGTCCAATACGACGATCTTGTTGGTCTTCTTGGCCAAGAGCTCCACGATCTCCTTCCCGATTCCGGTCGAGCCACCGGTGATGAGCACGACGTCACCTTCGCCCTTGATATGACTCCAGCGCGGCGGGTCTGCCTTCCAACCGTTATTCCTCACCAATCGAACCAGCACCCGGTTCGTCGATTTCAAAGCGACGAACGAAAAGAGTACGGTCAACCAGCGGTGCGCTAGGATATGGTCGGTGAATCGGAGTTGGGGTCCGAGGATCTGCCGAGCGCGGTAGAATGAGATGACGGCGATGATGAATGACGCTGGGACCGAGCATGGGAAGATGTCCAGCACCGAAGCGATACTGCAAGAGGTAGTTGGTGTCAGCTTCCTCTGTTTTGGATGCAATTGCAAGGCGTGGCCCCTCTCGCTAGGGCAGGTAGGCTGGTGCTGGTGCCTTGTGACTTGGCCCAGCGCCATCTGGGGGCGCGGGCTTAAATCGCCGTGATGCGAACGCCGGCAACGAAACGAGCAGCGGCTGAAGACAGGACAGAACAGACTCACTCGTCGATGCTGATGGATCTGCCGTGCTTCATCAATCCAAACATGATGGGTGGATGTAGGCGTTGTCGAAAGAGTGAAGGGGTAATGTGCAAAGGAGCGGTGAATGGAAGAAGAGAAGAACTTGAAGGTCGTAAGCTGCTTGCTACCCGAGTTGAAGATGGGAGTCAGGAGCGTCACCGAGCCGTGATGGGGTTTTGCCGCTGAAAAGAAAAGAGGCGACCGGAGCGCGCGAGGCAAGTGCAGGGAGCGGTTATGTCATAGCCTTGGGGAGGTGTTAGAAACTCGGGAAACGTCAGTCGGGTATGGTGCGCCATATCGATCGGCATGATGCTCGCATAGCGCCCCGCCGCGAGTCCTACTGCCAAATCCATGCAAAGGTAGCCGGGCCAAGGTAGCCGGGCCGTCCAGCGACACGTGCGCGGGCCGCCCTCCGAGTCGGAGACGGTTGAGCCGTGGAATCGGATCCGATCGAGACTTGTGCAGCCGTCGAGTCGATTCGTTGGGTAGAGTCTCGCGCTTGTTGTTCGGATAAGCTACCGATTCGGTCAGTGAGAGCAGTCGACGCGTTCCGACGCGCGCACCGGAGCTGAGAGAACTTAACGTTCCAATCTGTCTGGGTGGGTCACGTGAACCTCTGCTCTCAGGTCGCGCCCGCCTGAGTGTGGAGGGTTGGTGGCAGGTGCCTCAAATTCAGGTCCAAACGATCTCGAGAGATTTGCCCAAGAATTCGATCCATGGATGGAAACCTGTGGTAAAACGTTCTCGGCGCTTAGGTGGGACTTCACTTTTAGTGCGTTCGCTAGCATCCTCAGGGGTTCGGTACCCGGCCGTGCTCGCTCCGAATGTCGGTCCCGACTCGGAGAGTTCGTCTCAGAGTAGGTGACAAATTCCCCAGGCGGCAATCTTCAGGCTTCTCGTCATATTTGACAGGTTTGAGATCATTCCTAGTACAAGCATAGCAGATTGAGTCGAACATCGCTACTACTAAAGACTCTGCCGAGCATGACTGAGAACTTTTTTGACAAACTCGACGGTCTGCGCACCCGAATAGCGTGCGCTCAGCTTCCTTCCGCCACCTTCGCACCCAGAAACGACCAGCCTATCCGTGGACGCATCTCAACCGCCTCCACAACGTCGAAGCCACCGTAGGATCAAAGCTCAAGCAGTAGACATCATCAAGCATGCCACCCCGAGCTCCCGCACGCAACACGCTGGCAGCCTTGCCCCGCTCGCTTCGCATCGCGCCGTCGACGCCGATCACGCGAACGCACCTGCTCGCGCTGTACAAGGAACAACTGCGCGTCGCTTCCTCTTTTGGGTCGTACAACTTCCGACAGTACTTCTTGCGTCGTACGCGTGACAAGTTCCGTTCCGAGTTGCCGAGTCTGCTCGATGCGGCGTACAATCCCTCGGCGATCGCTTCGGGTTCGAGCGCGGCTTCGTCCTCGTCTTCTACGTCGGCTGCTTCAACGAGTGCCTCGACAAACTCGTCCGCAAAAGCTACGAACCCCGTTGAAGCCAGTGAGCACAACTCGATCTACGCCCCGACAAGAACGGAAGCTTCGGCTGCGTCGTCGTCCTCCACACCGACGACGCCCGAGACTCGCCTGAGGGAATGGTACGCCGAAACTTTGTCAGACCTGGCCGTCATGGCGCGAGCGGCGATCGTGAATGGCCTGTACGAGGCACCCAAGTTGGTCGTTGAAGGGAGGGCCAAGATGATGGTGACGGGTGGTGGTGGAGCAGGAGCCGACGCGAGGTGAGTCCCGAGTCAAGCTGCGTCTCACTTCTGGCGTCTTTCTGCTAGAAAGGGCACACGGAAAATGTGTGCTGATTCTTGTTCGATCTTGGATTTCCAGCTACGGTGGAGGTGGACAACCTGCAGATGGTCAGGAAGGAGTTGCAGCCACGCCAGCGCAGTAGTACGTCGTCACGTCACGCTTTTCGGACTCTTGTGGCTCCCATCATAGAACGAGCTCGAGTTTGTCTGATCGTTGTTGCAACAATGGTATAAGGAAGTAACAACCCGCCGGCTGTGGAGTCTCTGAGAGTCGGTTATGGCCTACGACAGAGTTCCCGAGGTTGGGAACGTCGCGTCGGGGTGTGGCCGCCGGTGGTGCGGTGATGACAAATATCCGGCCTGCGATCGTGCGACTTCGGGGCGATGGCGAAGCGCCACATGAGGCAGCATGAGGCTCCCTCGGCTTACCCTGGCCCGCTCTAACATCCTACCTCCATCCCGCTCTCACCCCCGTAACCTGTATAGTGAGCACAACACACCGCTTAAGACCTCAGGAACCCCAGGCTGACACGACGTGCTCTTCCAGTGCTCAAGCATTTCAAAGGCCTCTTCGCTGCTGCGACCGTCCACGCCTACACCGGACCGACTCTACCGACCGCGATCCAATCCCAACGCTCCCTATCGACCATGTCTAGTTCCGAGACGGCAATCTTTGCCAATGGATGTGAGTTGATATCCCAACATCCTACGCGTGGGGCTGGAAGGGACAACTCCTTGCTTTAGCGGCTTCTACCCCACACGTTGGCCCCGATGACGTGAGCTTATGCGGATCGGCTCAAACACATCGGTCTTTTTTTTGACTTGTCTGCAGGCTTCTGGGGAACAGAGGTGAGAAACAATTCCAATCAGCGCGGAACTCGTCTATACGATGCTGTCACGCAGATTTGGACATTTGACTCCGGCTGCACCCGTTACTAACGCTTTTCGGACGTGGTTACGTTCTTCCGCTCCCGGCAGCACATGTTCCGCAAGCACTTTATCGGTAAAGGCCTCAAGGACGCCAAAGTAGGATATATTGGTGGCAAGACCTCGGTAGGTCGAGATGACATCCACAGAAAAGCGTCGACCGTCCGCGCACTGCCAGGCTAAAACTTTGCTTCTTTTCCCTCGCCACCCAGAACCCGAGTTACCGCGAGGTGTGCTCGGGATCGACGCAACATGCCGAGGCGGTCAAGTTAGAGTACGTACCACCGTGGAGATCACAAGGGGACTTGATTGATCGCGATGCTGAACTTTTTGAACCTCTCATCATCTCGTGCGTGTCGCATCGCAGATTCGACCCCTCGCAATTGTCGTACGCGACCCTCGTCGAGTTCCACTACCGCATGCATGATCCCAGTAAGTCGGAGGGAGTATAACTGAAGTCGTTATTCACGGTGATGTCAGGCTGAACCCTTCCCTTTTTTCACCCTACAGCCCAGGTCGATCGCCAAGGTCCCGATCGTGGAACACAGTACCGATCGGCGATCTTCACCACTTCGGACGAACAAGCCGAGATCGCGAAGAAGGTGACCAAGGAGGTACAGGAAGCACATTTCCCGAATGATAAGATCGCTACCAAGGTGAAGCCGGATTCAGTTCCCTGATTGCGTCCGGCGAAGGCTGACAAAGTACTGCTGCTTTCAGATCGAGCCCGCCGGTCAATGGTGGGATGCCGAGACCTACCACCAAGAATGTAAGTCGACTCCTTTGAACGGATTGGCAAGCGACGAGAGCTCACTCCTCGTTTCTTTTCTTAGACCTTGACAACAACCCGGGAGGATACGAGTGCCCGACGCACCGACTTCACTGGTAGAAACGATATGATTTTACTCTTTGCTTTGATTTGACTCTTTTCGGTCGTGTAGCCATTTGGAATGAAGATATGAAGCTTTCCATCATCGTCTCGCGAGACGAGTCTGAGGAAATTCGTTGTGAATATTTGTCACTTCGGTAACTCTTCTTTTCCTCAGGTCCGCCCAACTGCTTCTCCAAATCCAAGAATAAAAAGTACAGATTGCAGTGTTGTTACAGTTTTCACGTGCGAGATGACTGTGCGCTCGGACTCCCTCCACTCGGAACAACCAAGATTCTTCAATTCTTCCTTCTCCAATTCAAAGCCTAAGCCGCGTTCGTCTCGGCCTGTACTTGTTGTTCGTATTGCTTTGGTGTCAGTGTTCGCTATTGGAGGCAATGCGATCCATCACAGAGGTGATGTCAGCATTCGAGACCGTCTGAAACTCGAAACTTCAACCCGAAGCGACGGACCTGGGTGAAGGCGTGCAGTTCCGCGATAGCCGATTTGAGCTTCTCGTTGACTGGAATTCGATCGGCGGAAGGAGTTGACATTCCCCGGTAATGGTCAGTTCTCGTATACTTGATAGCCCGATCGTCTTGAGGGATGCAATTTTGGGTGGGGATGACGTACCTTCGCGATGCCGTTTCAAGGTCGTCTTGCCTTCGAACGAAGGGGATACGATAAGGACTTCATATGACTGTAGACGGGGTTAAAACCGAAGAGTGATCAGTGAGTCAAACCGTTCTCGGGGAGAGCAGGGGAGAGTTTCATGGCAAGACCTACAGCTCCACAACCGCCTGCTCGTGCGATTCCCGGGGTTCACCACGGAAGAGAGGATTCGTCAGCTCTGATGGAAGCAGACCACCTGGTGAGTGACTTGGTTGAGCCAGCTACGACGCACCTGAGATATCCCAGACTTGCTATGACAGCTCAAGTCGCAGTTTCGGCGATCGTTCAGCATATGAGGACGGGTTAGCTCAAAGTCGAGACCCGGTACTTTCCTTGTTTGTGGAAGTACGTACAATGTGCGTTGCATCAGGGTACGACGCCTCGAGCGATGCCCGTAATGAAGTTTCGTCCACCGGCATGGTACCCACGAGGTTGAGAGAGGGGTAGAGAGTTTGAGAGCCAAGAAAAGACGTCCAGAGGGGGAACTGGGACCAACTATACTAAGCTCGATTAGTAATCGCTTGTTCGCGCCCGAATTCACGTTTTGGCGCCTCGTCGTCATCCTTGTGCACGGGTCAGGAAACACGTGTAGAAGCGCAGCGGCCTGCCCACTCCCAGCCGGACCGCGCTGATTGCCGATGTGATTTGGCGCAAGAGGCCGCTTTCAACGGAGAAAAAGGTAAACATTTCATTCAAACGGCTAGACTTCGGATATTTGACCATGTAACGGTATGCTTGGCGGTTCTGAACGTCGTGGAATCAAAAAAATGATTCTGCACGGGATCGAACCGGGGACCTTATCCGAATCAGACGAGAAGAACTGTTAAGGATACGTGATAACCAACTACACCACAGAACCGGTGATAACAGCGTCCATGTTTGGCAAAATTATAATCATTTTTTTATGGTTCGTCTATGTAAAAAAAAAAAAATGTAAAAAAAAAATGTATTTCATCCCAATCGCACTACCCTACCTCTGCAAACGTCAATACATCGAATACATCAACTGCTACACCAGCTATCGACCCGATGTCCGACCAGGCACCGCCTGATCCGGGCCGCGGCCCTCCGGAGCCGGCAGCGACGGGACAACCACGTGGTGACGCGGGGGCGGAAGCCGATGCCGCCGAGGGACCAGCGAACCCCGGCCTAGCGCTGTACCAGGAAAAGCGTGATGAAGAAAAGAAGAGGAAAGAGGATGTCGCGAGAATCCTGAAGATGATCAGTGTCGAAGATGGCACACGCCAGGGCACCCGCATCCTTGTGCTCAAAGACGCACTCGGCTTCGGCAAGGACCGGGCCACCTCCCTGCGCTTCAGCGCACTCAATGCAACGAAACCAATTACCGACACGTCTGGTGCCGTTCTGGAAGTCACGTTCGAACACACCGGCGTGGCCACCGAACGCGAGAAGTCCGAGTTGTACTCGAAGGTGCTCCGTACCCTGTCGCCCGACACGTCGTTGTGTTTTAACCTGCCCGCAGGAGTTGTCCTCCCGCCCGAGCTCCAGAAATACGCTCCAATCATCCATGGAGTCGCACCGGAATCGATCATCCAAAGCGGTAACACCCGGTTCAAGTTCGTGGTGCGCTGCGCTAGCGCAGCGGCGCTCGACCAAGTCCACGACGCGGCGACCAAGATCGAGTGGAAACGCTCCTTTGCCCAAGTCCGCAAGCGCTTGGCGTTCGTCAAAAACGTCGTCGAACTGCGTTTCATTATCAGTCCTGAGGCCGAATACACGAACGACGACCTCTGGAACAAACTGCAAGGCGTCGTCGCCAAGCTTACCGGGGACGGCCACAAGTGCGACTTGCTCCAACTCCAGCAGCCTCTAACGGTCGTTCAAGGCTCGTACCTCGTCGCTCGAGGAAACTACGCGGCCATCGTCCAGTTCGACGACGACGACCTGTTCAAGAACAACGGTGCTCAACTTCGGCAGGTTCTACCGACGAGGATCGACCTTCGGGGACGACTCGCAACACTCACGCCCCTTCGCCACGACTACGAGGCCGAAGCCTCGTGCCGCCGATGCGGCTTTGTAGGCCACTCCGACAACTGCGTTCAAAAGCCGGTCCAGCGTCAGCAGGCCTCCCAGAAAAACAACAACAACCAAAGGCCCCAGGCCGAGCCCCAAAGCAACATCGAGCAAACCTCGACCCCCCAAAAACAACGCAGAGGTGATGTAGCCTCTCCCTCTCCCCCAATGTCTCCTGTCGCGTCCAAGCGTTCAAAGAAGAACGCATCTCCCACAAGGGACACTAACAACTCACCACGAGTCTACCCTACTCGTTCACAAAGCTCTACACCCACAGCATCCGCCCCTCGCGGTTTCATCGTCGCCGCAAACCCATTCGCAAGTCTGGCCGGCGACGTAGCCGAGGAGGCGCAGGAGGAGCCCGCTCAGGCCCTCGAGGACGACGAGGACGCGATGAGCGTAGTCGAGGCACAGCTGGAACAACAGCAGGAAGTGCCGCCGCTGAAGCTTTCGGATCTGTCGGATCTGCAGGACCGCGGAGCGGAGGGGAACCAGGGGGAACACACGGAGACGAGTGACGCGGAAGAAGGGGAATCGCAGTCGGCCGAGACGGGGTCTGTGCCTGAGATTGTTTCGACGACTCCTGAGCATACCCCTGAGCTGACGCGCTCCCGATCGGCCAGTCACCATCAGCTTGATATGGACGGCCTTCCCGACGACTGGATGAATCGTGTGTCGGATCGCGAGCGCAAACAGGATGCTGGTCTATACGATGAGATCACCGAGTTGGACCGCACCCCGTCTGTGACCGGTTGGATGCCTTCGCCGTCTCCAGGTCCAGTGTTTGATCCCGAGCCCGAGCCCAAGCCCAAGCAGGAGGTGGACGATGGAAGTTCCCAGGGTCTTCGCCGGTCCGAGCGTATCCAGCGTCTCACCAGCGTCGCGCGCACATCGGACTGGAACGAATCGACTGCTGCGGACCCGCTCCCCTCACCCACATTCGGACCTATGTTGTCCATCAAGGGAGCTGCTGCTGCAACGAAGGCGCGATCGTAATGATTGACTTCATCATCATGACCTGGAACGTCAACAGGGGCTTCAATACCCCTGAACGACGTCGTCTGCTTCTTTCGTATTTCACTTCGCTCACACCTCCCCCTTCTGCTATCCTTCTCCAGGAACACAATGTTCCTAAATCACGACAATCTCACATACGCCACGAGTACGCCCAGTCCCACCAGGGCGAGGCCTACTTTTCTCAACACTGCCTCACTTTGATTCCAAGCTCTTCTCCTCTTCTCGGTGGTCATCGTCGCACGCGTCAGTCTCTTGGCGGGCGCTTACTCGTGACCACCTTCGATGTGCGGGGTTCGACGGACGTCGTCGAACTCAACAATATCTACGCTCCGGTTCAACCCGCCGAGCGCCTCCTCTTCTTCACCTCCCTTCACTTTCGGGCGACCGTCTCCTCTCACATTCGGTTCATCGCGGGCGATCTCAACGACTGCCCTATCCCCGCGGTGGATCGAGCGCAACAGGTGGACCGCCCGAACACCCACCACTGGCCCGCGCTTATGTCGCGGCTCGACGGGGCGTACACGGATGCCATTCGGCTCATGCACCCACTGTCGCCGGCGACCACGCGCCCGCATCTCAGCAAGGACGGCCGGCTCATTTCGCGCGCGCGCATCGACTTTGTTCTGGTGCAGCGGCGACACGAGCGACGGATCGTTTCTGCTTCCACTCTGTACAATATCTCTCGATCCATGTCGGATCATCGACCGGTTACGGTCACATTTAGGCTGCGCGCAAGTGGTGCCGAGGTCGAAGAGGAGCTCTGCCTTCCCCAGGCGGCTCATTTTCTGACCCGCATCAACTCGTCAACCTTCAAACACGCCGAGTTTAAGGAGTTCGTCACTCCTCTCCTTGAGCAGGCACCGTCTGGGGATCCGGTCGCGGACCTTCAGCGCGTACTCTGGGAGTCTCGGGTCCAAGCTCTGGAGCTGTCTCGGCGTCTGTATCGGGAGCGCAACGCCCTCGAGATGATGCTGGTATCTCGACTGCAGGACATTGAGTCTCGTCGGGTGATGAGCCCCTTTGACGTCATCGACTGGACGAACACCCACGACGCTCTCACCAAACTTTTGAACGAGCGAGCAAGGCAGTCCAGGATCAGGGCGCACGTGCCCGAGATTGCATCCGAGGAACGTCTCAGTCGTCCGGTACATGCCAAACTGGCTGCTCGGTCCCGGGATGTGAAGTTTCAGAGTATCCGGCTCGCTGATGGCGAGCTCACCACTGACATTGAGCGCGCGCTCGAGCACACCCATTCTCATTTCCAGCAGCACTACCTTGTCGAAGCGAAGGATCCGGAACAGGTCGTGACGATGCGGGATGAGCTCTTGGGACCCATCAGATCAGCAAGACCTTGTGACGACCCGCTTTCCGACGCTCGCTTCCTTCGGCGCTTCTCGAATTCGCACGTCGACATTCTTGCCGAGCCCATCAGCGAAGCCGAGGTGCTCGCAGCGATTCGAACCACGCACGAAGGTCGATCTCCGGGTCCTTCAGGGGTCCCCTATGAGATGTATCGAGCCTGCCCCTTGCTTTGGGCCCCTCTCTTGACTCGAGCCTACAACGAGCTGATTACTCGAGGCTCCCTTACTCCACAACAGAGCCAGGCCAATGTGCGCCTCTTGTTCAAACACAACAAACCTGGTGCAGCGCGGTGCGACCTCAAATCGTATCGTCCGATCACCTTGCGGGAATGCGACTACAAGATCTTCACCAAGGTCTACGTGGCTCGTCTGAACCGGATCCTCCCCGATGTTCTTCCGGCCGGACAGCATGGGTTCGTCAAGGGGCGAAGACCAGCGGACGCGGCTTTGCATCTGAGGCTCCTGATCGACGAGATTAGGGGTCGTGGGGCAGAGTTCCCGACAGCAGCGCTCCTCTCCCTGGATCAGAGCTCGGCTTACGACATGGTCGAGCACGACTGGGTCTTTGCGGTGTTTGAGGCTCTCGGCGCGCCGGAATCTTTCCAGCGCGTCTTGCGGATGCTCTACAACGGCGAGACGTCCACAGCGCGGTACATTGTCAACGGTTTCCTTACCGAGACGGTGCGACTCCTGTGCGGTCTTGGCCAGGGCGATCCTCTCTCTTCTTCTGTCTGGGATGTGGTATTCCAACCCTTCCTTGATTCTCTCAGTCGACGCAACATTGCGCTGACTATCACTCTTCCGGAGCTGGCTCCTCGTCCGCAGACTCGATGCATCACCAATTTGGCGTTCGCGGATGACGCCGTCGTCGCTGTCGCTGGACCGGAAGCTATTGCTTCGCTCGAGGCGTTAGCTCGGGATTGGCGACTCGCGACGAACGGCCGTCTAAACACCGACAAAACCGTGGTGATGCCATTGGGCGCGACGTTGTGGGATCGCGCGGACTTGTCCAAACTGTCGTTCGTGGCACCGGACGAGTCTCTTCCTTGGATCGGTCTCCAGTTTGCGCCTGACGGCAACAACAGGCTGGGATTCCATGATCTTGAGCGAAGGGTCGATCGAGTGATTCTCTCGGTGCGCGACCGATGGATGACGCATCATACCCGGGCTTTCTATCTCAACCGCTACGGCATCTCCAAGGTGCTGCACTCTCTCTCCGCCGACGTACCGCCATCCGACGTGATCAAGGCGATCGAGCGCAAGCTTGCCGACTTTGTGAAGGGAGGACCGCGGCGCAGTGACTACAAGCAATCGGTCGTCTTCACGACACGGGCGCGAGGTGGTCTCAGCGTCGTGAGCATCCAAGATGTGGTGGATTCAGTCTCGGTACGGATTTGGGACGTGCTGGCCGGCGGGTCAACTGCGATTTGGAGCGATCTGGCTCGGAGTTCCATCCGGCGAGCGCTTCCGACCTTTGACTTTGCTACGGATCTGTGGACGTGGAGGAACGCCGACGCACCCCGGGAGCTACATCCCCGCTGGCGAGCGGTGCTCTCGGTCGCTGAACGCTACCCTGCCGTCGTCGATCCTGCCAAACTTTCGGTCTCCAATTTTCTTTCTCTTTCTCCCCTCCAACCTGGTCTGCATGACTCGCGGCCGTTCTCGGAGCAGGATAAGCGTTTGGCGAAGCTTTTCAGTTTCGAACGCACCATCGCTGACATCTATGCGCGAGCCCAATACCCCGCAGCTCCAACGGTGCCCTGGACCCCTGAGAAGCATCCCCAAGGCGACGGCTCGGAGCTGTCCAACCTTTGGCAATGGAAGCGCGATCAAGTCCAGGCGTGGATCCAGGTCGCAAGCGATCGCCTCATCCCGCCGCTTCCGCCTCCTGTTCCCGTCCTCGCACGTCGACCACCCGTCATTCGTGTTGTTGGAGCACCTGGAGTCCGGCCCGGCGGTCCCCTCGAGCACATCTTGCCCAGAGCGACTCCGGTCGGCATGCCTGATCAAAAACTTCCCCTCCCCTCCGGCCCCTTGTGTGCTGATCAGTGGAGAATGTTGAACTTGGACAGACCTTACACCATTGCGCGACTTCGACGCGTCATCAACCATCGACGTTTCGACCACACACAACGCCCTGGATCACTCGCCACACCCAAAGAAAGGCGACTCTTCTGGGTGTGGTTCCACACCGGGCCCGCCACGGCCCGCGAGCGCGAGGTGCACTTCAAGCTGGCGTACCACTTCACGCCAACGCGGAAGCGCCAGTTTGTGCAGCGGCATGGCGACTCAGCCTGCTGCCTCGTGCAGGCATGCAGCCTGGCAGGGGTGGAGGATGACTTTACTCACTTTTGGCATGATTGCCCTGACTCTTCTCAATTTTGGCAAGCAGCTAGGTCCGTTCTCTGCGACGCGCTGGGGGTCGTGTCGATCCTCGACCTCGACTACACGGCACTTCAGATCGAGCACGGCCTCCCTCGACTGCGCGCTCGCCTTCCGACGTCGAAAAAGCGCCCAATCCGCGCCTTCATTGCGCTGGCGCTCGACACTCTCAGCAACCGACGCTGGGATCTCCATCGCCACGCCAGAGCGATGTCGAGCATGGACAAGGAGATGGCGGGACTGAAGGAGAGGTTGGAGCTCAGATTGGCACGATGAAGTAGACGGCGCTCCTCCCTACCCAGCCAAGAACCACAAACCAAAAACCAAATAAAAATCACAAGTCCCCTTTCCCTCTTTCTCAATCGCCAAAATGTCTCCCAAACACGCCAGCATACTGAACCTGTTTTCTCTCGCTCTTTTTGCCATTCCTCCTCATAGGCTTTCGTACTCCCCAGGAGCCTCGGGTTCTTTGCGCCGGCGGGCATTGTCGCCCTTGGTTCGAGCTTCTGCCACATCACGATGACACACAGCGAAAGCGGATCCCCTTGGCCCTCTCCTGGACTACGCCGTGAGTTTTCCACTCCTCTCAAGGGCCGGGTCTGTCTTCTCTTTCGGTCGAGCGACTCCGTGATCTCCTGTTCAAGGCCGGCACAAACTGCCTGCGTGGCTCGCCTCTCCTTGCTTTGCTGCTCGCTCGGAGTCGCGGCCGCGCGGCGGGTGACTCGGGTACCGAACCGCCATACACATCCACACTCGAGCGAGGTTCCACCCAAAGACATCACCGTCGTGGGCCTCATGCTCCTTCTTTCCCCAGTATCTGCGGTGATTGGGAACCACCTGCACGTATAACGGGACTCGAGTGTGCGTTCCGAGATTGGGAGTACGCCGCAGGGAAGCGAGGCCCCTGCGGAAGGTATACCCCGCCTCTTGTCTCCAGCCGCGCGCCGGTGTTGTCGGCCACCCGCCCGCGCTGCAGACCGAGGCGTGTCCAATGGACTGTCACATGCTCCGTGACTTTCCCCGGAAATCTATGGATTGTGTGTTTTTGTGCGAAGTAGGCCTGTTTCGCAGTTGCAGTCATTGAAATGGGGGTGATCTGGGGTCGTGCGGTCGCGAGGGGGGGCCGACTTTGGTAACCGAAAAGGGGTTTGGAATCCGCGGTGCAAATCCAGCGCAGTTGGGTACAAGGGGTAGGTGATTGCTGCGGTCGCAGGGGGTTACATCCCCCCTTTGGACCACGTGAATCATTCGGATTGAGCGGGATGTTTGTGCCATCGGAGGCCTTGTTCGACGCGTGTCAAAGAATTAAGGGGCTTCAAGGAGTATGGCGGTCTCGGGGGGGGTCTGAAGTCAAAAGATCGAAGAAGGTTCAACTGTACAACTATAATCGGATTCGCCTGTACAACACATGTACCACCACCAACAATTCCTCCATCGTTTCCCGATTCCTTGTGTATTATCTTCAATCTTCCTTTCATTCGTCTCTGGGAGGAAGCAACCGTGGGTGGGGGGGGGCTTGAACTCGGATGTATCGGGTTGGTCTGTTCTGCTAGTTATAACGCATCGAGCGGCGGTTGTGGTCATCATCGTGCATACTGGGCAGCATCTCCTTTAGTTCCGTAGGGGGTTTTCTCGTCTTGCAAATTAGCGATGAGTTTCATACAAAAAAAAATCTACAAAAAAAAAAAAAAGGTTCCGTAGGGGGTTTTCTCATACAAAAAAAAAAAAAAAAAAAGTCGCGACGCCCAGTACACGACACTGCAACGGCTCTTTGGCCTCCCCAAGCTCAAGGCCAAGCTCAGCGAACAGGAAGGGGCGGGCAGGACGATCGAGATCTTCACGGGGATGGTTTTGGAGATGATCAGCAGTGGGAGATGGAGGATGCAGAAGCACGGGACGAGGATGGAAAGCGTGGAGAGGAGGAGGGTGGTACTGGAGGAGAGGATGAAGTTGAGGGCGGGAGGAGCAAGAGGCGGGCGAGGGCAGTAGAGGCTGGGTTCGATTTCCCCCCCACCCCACCCCACACACACACACCATCACACTTCATCTTCCAACAAAACACTGTATACTAAATATCTTGCCTTCATTAAATAGGGGGAACATGAACTGGGGGCAATATGATGAACAAGTTCTACCAAAAAAAAAAACGCGAACTAAAGAATAATAACAATAATAATAAATTAATTAAAAAAAAAAAAAAAAAAAAAAAAAAACGCGAACTAAAGTTAAAACTAGATAGAATAAAATAGAAGCTTCCACTGTAGTAATAAAATTGAATACAGTAGAGTAACTCAAAGTCCGGAGTGAAAAATACGAATTGCTCCGGCTGTAGTCGTCATAAGGAGTTTTGGTAGAGTTCAAATGAACTCTTAGTGATACATCTGTAATTTGCCAGGTTTTTGGGTCGATACATGGAGCGGTGCTAGCGTTCTACCCCGTTCCTTCCTCCCCCGACCGGCTGAGCTCGGCCAAGGTGGAACGGTGGGCTCCTCACAAAGATTGATCTCGAATTTCCGTGTTTTGGGTCTTGGCGGACACCCGGGTGAAGGAGCCGCCCCCCAACGTTCGCGTTTGTTTCCTGCGTCTTTCGAGACATCTCGTCCGAGTACGCGCGAGACTTATGGATCCCGTACGGGATAACTTGCCGTATGCCTGCAAGGACGAAAAGTACCTTGCGCCGTGGACGGCTCCCTTTTGATATCAATCAGCATTGATTAGAATTGTAAGCTTTTTATCCATCCCCGTCACAATTGGAGTACACAACCAAAAAAGCTATCAAATTCAAGCGATGCGGAATCAGACGGGAGCCATTTGAGGCGCAAGATAACTTTGTGTGTAGTCCAGTTGTGAAGGGGCTGGCCTTACACTGGACCACACAGCCAAAAAAAAGCTACTAAGCTCAATCAATGCTGATAATGCTGATTGAAATCAGAAGGGAGCCAAGGCTACTTTGGTCCTTGCAGACATATGGCAGGTTATCCCGTACGGGATCCATAAGTCTCGCGCGCGCATGTGATACTCAAGACGGCCCGTGCGACAATCGAGTGCAAGTTCGAAACCTGCGTACCTGCGCCCTGCATCAAAAAATGATCCTCCGATATGATTCTCCTCAGAAGCGAGATTCCAGAAAGAAGATCATCAGGGAGACTTAATGCGGTGAAATGGTCTCGTCTCTCCAAAATCGAAACATATGAAGTCAGGCAGAAGCAGTTTTTCCCGAAGGGTGGAATTCTTCTGCTGATCGCCCGCCAAGAAAGGGCATCATGCTGTTACAAATCGCCCTAACTCACGACGATACCTGGATCCTTATCATTTAGACCCAATCTTCCAATAGGAAGATAGACGAGTTTGAGCTGCTTATGGTCCATGTAATGGTGCCATACCTTGACTGATAGTCTGCCGATATGGTGCCGGTCTTACGGCCGTTGGAGTAGCGCGGGGTGATCGGTCCGGTCTCAGGTTTAAGTCAGAAACTCCAGCGAGTCTCAAAGTCCGAGTCGAACAAAGCGCTAGCGCTAGGTCCGTTGAACCACCGTAGAATATGCCATATAGCATACACCAAATCCCATGGTGCGGACGGGACCGCTACACGCGCGACCCTCGCTCGTACGGATAACATGAGTCCGTGTCCAGTACGCGTTCCTTATGAAACCCTTCTGCAAAACTTATATTTTGGTACTCTGGAATCCATATGGAATGTAAAAACATTACAGCATCAGCTCACTAGCGGTTGCTATGAATGGAGTAGATGTTAAGCATCCCCAAACAATTGATTAACCGTCTGCAATAGGTTTCATGCGCTCAGAAAATGACAATCTCAACTTCTTCTCGTGTCCACCGTGGAATCCGTATGATCCAGCACCGCGAAGCTAGCGCGAGTCAGACCCTGCGGAAACCAGGAGCGGATCCGTGCGAAATCCCCATCCCAAAGGGCTGGCCGTGTACCTCGCCGGGATTATGGATGCCCCCATTTTTACATCGGTTTTTCCCTCCGCCAACTCAGCCCCGGCCACATTTGCCACCATCGCCTCCCGGTCAGTGAGCAGTTGGGTGGCGAAGGCGCGGACGTCCCTCTGTCTCACTTCCTGGCGGTCTCGAATTTGAGGCGTGAGGATACCATGTCTTGCATATTCGCAACTACCAAAATGATCCAATCGTGTCGATTCACGCGCGACGTGTGCAAGCTGCTAGGCTCCGAACCCACCCAGGAGTCCTAGAGCGTTCGTGTGCGCGCCTCAACCGTTGGCGCGTCGGCGCGAGAAACTACGGGCTGACCTTTTTCGTCCCTACCCTCCAGGTTTACTATCCTCCCCTCCAATTATCCACTTGTTTTACCACCACTTCTTTCTTCAGCCCTCTTCTGGCAGCGCCGATGGACATCGACTACGAGTTACACCTGAGTCTCAGCACCGAGGACTCTGCTTCCCTCTCGGGCGACGACGAGCAGACCATGCAGCTCCTTTCCCAGCCCTCTCATGCACCGTTGGCGGACCGTGACGCGAGACGCGAGAAGAGGGAGATGTCTTGGCAGTACCACGAGAACGGAAGCGCTCACGATCACCCTTTCGCTCGACTGAGAAAACAGTACTCGAAACGCTACGGTCGGGCTTTATTGGCGTCCATCATATTGCTTCTAATGTCGTGGACGCTCTTCGGGGTGTACAACATCTGGCATGCAACGCACTGGGACAAAACCTCGAGGGCTTCGGCAATGCGGAACAGCCCGAAAGGTGCTTGCGGCGTCAACACAACCGGTGGGCCGACTTTCAATACGACCGAATCTTTCCCCAGCGGCCTGACGGACTTGGCGGGACCTCGACCCGCGATTACTGTTGGGCTTCGGCACAACGCACCGGTCCAACAACGCTGCACGGCGACCGAGTTCACGCAGGCTCTGGGGAATGTTGTCTTACCGGAAAACGCTTTGTCTCGACACGTCGACTATTCTGTACCCTCGCTCAACGAGTCACAAACATTGCCACCGTTCGAGTTCTCGTGGAAGCTTCCCAGTTGCGACCAGCCTCGGATATATACGAGGGAAGAGGCGTGCGATATCATGGCTTCGTTCCGAGGTACGTTTCTCGAAATATGTTCGCTGCGCGTAAGCGCAGGCCCTTTTGCGTTCGGCGAGATGCCTTAGCGCTGATCCGAATAGCCTCAACCATGTGGATTCAGGTGTTTATTTTGCTGGCGATTCATTGGTACGACACCTATGGGACGCAATCTTGTTGTTGTTGACCAGTAAGTCCTCCTCAAACCCTTCGGACTCGGCCAAGACCTCTCCAAGCTTGCAAATTTCTTCGCCCTCATTTGCTGTCCGTTACCAACAGATGATATTGGGGGTGCGATCTCCACCGACGAAGAAGAAGTAAGGGAACAATGTCGAGGTCAGTCTGCCCTCCTGACCTTCAAGTAGACTTGTATCAAGCCGCTTGTCTTTACTTTCATAGGTGAACGACTTTTTCGTGACCGTCGAGCCGATTGGCACATTACGAGATGCCGGGGCGCCTACTACAAGAACATCGATCTGATGAAGGTGTGTCCTGGAAGGAAGGTGTCTGCCAAGTATCATGATCAGTAAGTGACCGATTGGCAAGTCGATCTATAAGTCTTCGCTGATCTTTGCAGTTTTCGGTTTGCTCCACCAGCAACGACGGGTAAGCAACTTTGACTTTTGCAAAAACAACGTCAAATCTCGGTCGGTACACTAACCTGCTGTTATCGTTTCAGATTCAACCTAAACGACTTCAAAAAGTGGCGCAAGAACCTTCCCGCCCCTTCGCTCTCGATCGTCTTCCTCTCTAGCGCCGGCATCCACCAAATGTACAAGTTCAACCGCGTGCGCAAGAATTGGCTGCGCCACGTCCTTGCCCTCCGGTCCATGCCCGATTCGACGGCGCCGATCCTCCTTTGGCAGGGGAATCATTGTCCTGGAGCCAACATTGCGGAAAAGTATTCGGAGATTCAGGGTTCCAAGGTCGTCAAGAAGTACAATGCCAAGGTCAAGGCTCATATCGCTGAGCAAGGAATGGACTATCTCGAGGGAGGGATGAACTTTATTCCCTGGTTCAATGTGAGATCATTTTCGTAGTTTCTTATCTAGTAACCACTGACAATGCATGTGGATTTCGTACAGGCAACTCAAGGAGGTAAGCCCCCACTAGTCTATTGCAATGTCGGCGAGCTAAGCTCACACCCCTATCCTCGACCCCAAACTCCTCAGCCCAATCGTACGACGGCCAGGTAAGCTCTTGACAGGAGCAGTTCTTGGTCAAGACGGCGACTGATCATATCGTCACTGTAACTTTCACAGCATTATAGCTACCAGGTATCCCGGACTCCGTCCACTCGTAGCAGCGAAACCCCTCGCTGACCTCGCGCACCACTTTCTCACTAGGTCAACATGGAGAAAGCTCAAACGTTCCTCAACATCCTGGATCTCACCTGGCGTGACGCCGCTCGACGCGGAGGTTTGGCAACCGAAAAGTTGAGGTCGTCTTGAAGCGACAACACGCGGTTGGAAACTGAACTTTTATTTGTTGACATAGAGAGAGTGTGCGCACCTGCCCCCCCCCCCCCCCCCCCCCACCTTCCCTCATCTTGTTCACGCCATTGGGTGATTATATATTAGAGTTATGATGTAACCTTTGTTAAAGGTGTTAGTTGACCTTGCACTAATATCAGGGGCGGGATAGCCCAGAAGGTCAAAAGCTTTTCCAATGAATCGAAGCGACCCAGGGTTCCTCTTCCAACCGGTCTCTTCTTCTGTCGATCATTCCGGAATCATTGTTGATTCCAACACTGTTCATACTTTGTTGCCAATCCCAAGCCTCAAATAACAAGACACAATTGATATCAATTGCCGTCCTTCATGCACGGGTCAACAGCACGCTGAGGATGTCTTTCTCCTCTTGCTTCAGATACTCCGTGGCGAGGGCCTTTAAATGGTTTGAGTCGTTGGTATAGGCTTGTTGGAAGAAGTTTTTGAGATACGTCTGAAGAGGGTCCACCACCAAAAACGGGATCAGCACCCAAACTTCCGACTCCTCACCTCTAAACCCCCAACCCCCCCCCCCCTTCCTAACCAAGCACAAGGAACTCACCGCGACATCCAACTGATAAACCTCATCATCCTTCAGACCCTCCGCGTCCTCTTCATCCTCCTCCCCTTCCTCACTCCCCTCATCCCTAAGGTACTTCCCCAAACCCCCACTTCCGTCCCCCAACAAATCCGAAAGGTAGTCCAAATCCTTGCCCAAACCACCCGAAGCGAATTCCTGTCCTTCGTCGGCCCATTCGTCGTCCCCGTCGTCGGATTCGGCATCGTCGTCTTCGTCATCGTCGTCGTGGTGGTCTTTGCGACCTGAGCCGTTGGGACCAGATTCGGAAAGAGCCGATTGAGCGTCCTTGAGGAGAACTTTGAGTGCTTTGGCTCGGAAGGGGATGAGGGAGAATTGATCGGGGTCTGAGAAAAAGGCACGTTGTGGGTCGGTCAGTACGATCGACTCTGATTCAATGAGATGGGGTGGGTAGATCTTTCGACTGACTGTTCTTGGCTCGTGCGCGCGTCATGATACGGTTCCGGTTCGCATCGGTAAGGAGCAGATCACCTGTGACGACTATTTGGGACAACGAAGGACGAGGTGAGAGGAATAGTTCGGCCAAAGCGACGGTTCTGTACGTAGACAAAAAAACCTGATAAGCACTGCCATCGACACAATGTTGTATCAGAAACGGAACCTGTGGACGTACGAAACTTTGAGTGCCCAGGAGCCTTGGAAGACATCGACGTTTTCGGACCAGCTTGAAAGGAGCACTTGGAGTGCTGGTCGAGATCCGGTGGGTGACGCGACTGTGATGCCTTCGAGCAAAGCAAGTACGGTGTCGGCTTGCTTGTGAATGAGGTACGCAAAGGGAAGGATAAGCGACTGTCGATGATCAATGAAAAATCAGCACGCCATCGCTCTTTCTCTGCCGCCTACACATCCGAACCGAGACACTCCAAGTCTCACCTGAGAAAAGCTCGCCGTCTCGGCCGTCGCCAACCTCGTCACAAAAGCCTTCAACAAATCCGGCAACACGGGCCCCAACTGTTCGCCCGCCTTCCTAAGCAAATGCAACACCAAATCGCCGACAAATAAACCCCCCGACTCGGACTCGTCAGGTTCAAGCAATTTCGCAACTTGTTGGAGCACCAATCCCAGGCCCGTTCGACCTTGGGTGTCTTTCCATGCTAGTAGTTGACCGACGTCTTTGCGCACTACGGTCGTGATGATGTTGAGACCCGATTGAGTGACCGATCGATCTTCGGTCGAAGAAATGACTTCGAACAAGCTCGCTGCGACCGTGCCGAACAGACCAGGCCCAAAGTGTTCAGGTCCCGAGGGCCTTCCGGACAAGATCGCTTCGATCAATTCGAGGGCCGATGCAGCTGAAGCTGAATAAGGGTCCGTGCGGATCTCGAGGAGGATATTGGAAAGGGTAGGTAGAGCATCGGTTTGAAGACAGTTCGTGACGATGGGTGAAGGGGTCGAAGCGAGGGAGGTGAAGACTTCGCCGATCGCGACGCCAAGGATCGGGTCTTCGGGCTTCTTGAACCATGTCTCGAAGACGATCTGGATGAGCGAAGAACACGTCGGTGCATCGAGGGAAGGGGCAGCGACTTTGAGGATTGGGACGAGGGCTTCGACGATGAGCACGAGCGTATTTTCTGTTGTTTGAGGCAAGAGGGGAAGGAGGCGCGCGATGGATTGCGCAGCTTGGGAAGGCTCGACGTTTTGTTTGAGGTGACGAAAGAAGCTGCACGGCAACAGAGTGGATCGAGATGAGCATGCCGACATGCGTCTGCAATCTTCCTTCATCTGCGACTCACTTTGTTAAAGCCCTAACAGCCGAAACTTTGACGGGCACGCCCGCGTCCGTTGCATCCAACACCTGAATCGCCGCATCGATATACTGATGCGCCAACTGACTCGGCAACACAGGGGCGAACTGACTCGCGAAAACAAAACTCCGCCCTTGCAAGAAGGGCAGTTCCGTGGCGCCGAGGTAGTTGGGGATGATGCTCGTGAACACGGCTTCGAGATCGAACGCCGATCGCTTGTTCTGGCTGGCTTGATCTTCAATATGTGACAAAAGGTCCGAGGAAACGTCCCCGACAAGAGCGAGAGCGGCTTCGTAAATCTTCCACCAATCCGCATCGGTTCCATTCGTCCGCGCGGCATCAGCATCATGCAAACGACTTTGGAACGCGCCCCAAAGTGATGTGACGGCCGCAGTTTCGAAGTGATCGATCAGAGACGATGTGAGGTCGATCGAGGCGGCGCGCACGTTGTAAATGACCATCTCGTCATCCTCGTCCGCGACAAAGGCGTTCGGGTCCGATGCCCAATCGTCTTCATCGTCGGTTGTCATGCGAGCGTACAGGATCGCTGTCTCAAACGTTGATTGCAGCAGCTGTGTTCCGGATTTGGTCGTCGGGTCGAGGAAGAGCGCTTTAACGCTCTTACGCCCCGCGAGTTGGGTCACAAAGTCAAGTACGGTCGAGATGTAGCCGGGGAGATCGGCAGGGACCTGCGAGTCCCCCTCGACCGGGACGGGGATGTCGAAGTCGGATGTGGAAGAAAGGAAGGCGGTCGAGTAGAGAGGAAGAAGAGCGGCGAGGTCGTTGGAAGCGAATTGCAAGAAGATCGGGAGCAACGCCTTGAGCGTCGAGGGGAACGAGTTGAGGATGACCTCGAGAGCTCCAAAGACGGTTGTTCGGACAGCAAGCGCTTCCCATGTCGGCGACGACGTCAATTCGGTCGCGACATCGGTCGCGAGGAGATGCTGGAACGCCGAAAGCCATGTTGGGAGGATGTCGGTCACGGCGGCCTTGACGGCGACAGGATGCTCTTCCTTGACGGTGAATAGAGTCATGACGCAGGCTCGGAAGATGAGGATTGCTCTTGCTCGAGTTGAAGGGGAATGTGTCTGTGGAAGCGTATGAGAGGTAAGTGTATCATTCGGAGATTATAGGACCGGTCGAGTGCTCACCTGCGTTGTGCCCACAATCTCGAGCAACCTCGGCAACATTTCCCTCGCGATCGGCAGCAATTGATCTTCGGTCATGTCAATACCAACGAAGTCGTTAAGCACGCGCATTCCTCCATCGACGGCATCAGGCGAGGCTGCTGGTCCAATGAGCTGCAACAGTTGTGCCATGAGCGATGGCCAATCATCGGGCCAGTCGGGATGCGCAATATCAGAGACGACGACGGCCTGTTCCACAAATCGCCAAGGAGTTAGCAAAGAATACTCCGTGGATGGCACACCGTCCAAAGCTCAGGTACATACACACGCCAAACGCATTTTGCGAATTGGGTCCGAGAGACCTCCAAATATGGTCTGCCGGATCTGGGCTTTGATCTGCACACCATTCGCCCACAGAAAAGAGTCAGCGTTTTCTCTGATCCCTTCGCAGGGTGCTTCGAACGGGTGTACCTCTACAGTAGTTGCATTGGGACCTTTAAACGTCGGGAAGAAGGGCGACCAATGCTCCTTGACGTATTTCTTGAGCGCGAATCCCGCGGCGTGATCTCGTTGGAGAGCAGTAAAGCGTGTCAGCCTCCTTCCTGTCTGGATGCGTCGACGGGCCTCGTGTCGCGGTGCGCCGACCCAGACGGACGCGGCGAGTGAGCGGGGACTTATCTGACGCAAGGAGATGTCGAGCGAGTGTTCGACCGTGCTTTGAGCCAACGCAAGGGCAGTCTCTACACGTAAGAGTGGATCAGTAAGGTAGGTGGGGCCTCAGAGCGAGCTGGGACTGACCAGATTGTCCGGTGAGCTGGCTGAGCTGCAACTCGGCCGACAGTCGCGCGTTCGGGTCCGCGGAGAGCGATCCCTGCAGCACTTGGATGAGCTGATCCATCCTTGGAGCGAACGCAGGTGTAGGAACACGGTGAGCAGGGGGATGTATGAGAGGAAGAGAGGAGCACGAGAGCCCGACTGAGGAGACTACGATCACGCGCTCGGACCGCCCTTCGCAGCGATGAGATTGCGCACCGGTCCAAGCGGCAATTCGACGCCGTGTGCGCGCGGCGCGAGTGGAGGTCCGTCTGGCCAAGCTCAGTGCCCCGCTTCGGTCACGCATAATATGGGTCAGGGGTACACCGAGCAGAAGCAGACCGACAACCCTTTGGCTATGCTTCCCATCGAACTCCTACAACGTCTGACGGATGCGCACTGCCATCCCGCGGACGATTCGGCCGGCCTCGATACAGCTTTGATCGCGATCGAGCAGCTCCACACCGCACGTCTGGTGAGCTCCTGAGCAGAGCCATGGTCCTCAAAAAGATTTCCACCTGATTTTGATGGATTTTGATGGATTTTGATGTCTTCCTCTCCACAGTGTGCTCAAAGCTCGACGCTAGAAAACCAGTCCTATACTCGATCCTTGGCCGTGGCTCATCCAGATCGAGTGATTCCCTTCTTCGGTTCGTGCTGCCCCACTCCGAACCGACGTCATCGCCGATCACGTCGGCTGTGGGAAGAATCTTCACTGAAGCCAACTTGTCGCCTTGTGTGCGCCAGGTCTTCACCCGTGGTTCGTTCATTCGATATCTCTTTCATCACCCTCTTCCCTCCCCAACAAGCAAGAACACTACACGACCCTCTTCCCCGAAGTCGGCACCGACCCCTCCCTCCAATCATTACTCGAATCGCTCCTCCCTCCGATCTCACTCGAAACCTACCTCACCACGCTCGAGCAAAACCTCAACCATTACCCTCATTCGCACGTTGGAGAAATTGGCCTTGACCGAGCCTTTCAGCTCCCCTTGCCGACCCATCTTCAACCACCCCGAGGCCAAGGTTCTCCCCGTTCAAAACTTCAAACCTCTATCGAGCATCAACTGGCGCTCGTTCGAGCTCAAATCGACCTTGCTATCAAGCTAAGACGACATGTCTCGTTCCATTCGGTCAGGAGCTCCAAAGAGACCGTGATACTACTGCGGGATTATCTTGATCACAATCCTGGATTCGAGAGCATTCATGCGTGCTTGCATTCGTTCGGGGGTTCACCCGAGACTATCAGGCAACTACAAAATGGTGAGTCGACCTCGTACTTTTCAGGACTTTGTGAAAATTTAGTGATAAAACTGGTTGCTTGCAGTCCACCACAACCTCTTCTTCTCCTTCGCCGCCGTCATCTCGGGGCGCTCGCCACGCTTCTCAGAGATGCTACGCGCCGTCGACGACGCGCGTCTCTTGGTCGAGTCCGACTTCAGTGACACATTGAAAATCGACAAACAGGTGTGCTTTTTTTCTTTCTTCTTATTTAGATCGGACTTGCGAACGCGTGTACTCATGTCCAACGCCATCCTTCCTTTCCCGATCAGATCTCCGAAGTTGTCGAAGCAATTTGCACCGCTCGGTCATGGACTCGCGAGTACTGTGTCGCTCAGCTCGAGAGAAACTGGCTGAGCTTCTTGGAAGTCGAACCCGAAGGATCGAGACCAAAAAGGAAGAGCAAGAAGGAACGCAAGATGGACGAGCGAGCTCGGCGGCGACACGCTGAAGAAGCAGAAGAGTAAAGTGAGGACTCCTTGCAAGTATTTCCGAAGAATGATCAAGCCACAATATGCCACAACTTGAAGACGATCCAAATCACACCCGAATCCCACTGATCAACTTCTCGACGTGGTCGACCTTGGCCTCGGCCAACTGCTTCTCCTCCTTCGCGCGTTGTTCCATCATCTCCAACTCGTAGTCCCTCTTGAGTAACCTCTGCTCCATACTCCTCAACAAAGTCTGCACACCTTCGACGTACCCTCTCAACATCTCGTGTCGTGCTTGTTCGACCGCACCTTCCTCTTTCGCACTCGCACACGCATCGGCACTTGAAGGTCCCCCATCCGTCCCTTCTCCCTCGTTGTCCTCCTCCTCTTCTACAACCCCATGCTCGATCCCCCCTACCCTCGAAGCGATAGGCGTCACCACTGCAGCAACCCCACCAAAGCTCATCCTATTCCTCACCCGATCACGTTGGCTCCTCATCGCCGGACTCGAGAGACCCGTCGTAGCGCTGAGCACTTTGGTCGTCGTCAAGAGGGACGAAGCATTTTCTTGGTCGAGGCCAAGTTCGGTCTCGTAGTTGGGTCCGTAGGTCTTGGCGAGGATGTCGGTGTAGCGTCGCGCTCTGTTCGGACAGCATCGAGACTCGGTGGTTAGAACTAGCTTTGGACCAGTAGTTTCGTACGCACTGTTTCTTCATCGCCTCGATCGTCAAGAAGGACTTCTCGGCGTCCCTCTGGTAGCCCGCGAGCAAGCTCTCTTGTCTGTGAAACAAGCCTGTTCATGAGCCACCAACGCCAATTCCCGTCGTAAGATTGCTCTGAACTCACTCTGCGAAACTTTTCTCCAATTCCTTCAGTTGAATCGCCCCCACACCTTCCAAAGCCGAAGCCGTCGACGTCGTACCAATCGTCCCCTGTCTCGCACTCACACTCGCACTCGCCTTCGCCGCCACCACCTCCTCCTGCAACCCCTTGACCCTCGCATTCAACCTCTTATTCTCCTCATTCAACCTCACCACCTGCTTTCTCAAACTCTTCACCTCTTCGTCCTTTTCATCCTTCTCCTTCCCCAATTCCTTCCTCTCCAAAGAAGGCAGATCATTCAACCCATTCTCCTTCTCCCCCTCCCCATCCCCTCCCAACCCCAACCCCAACCTCTCACACATCAATTCCTTTAACCTCTTCCTCTCCAAATCTCTCATCCTCTCTCCACCCCCCATCGATCCCGATCCCGATCCCCATCCATTCGACGTACTAGACGAAGAAGGTAGGTGACTCGTCCTCCTCCCCGTCGCACTCGACGAACCACTAGTAGAGCCAGTAGTAGAGTGATTCGAGCTTAAAGAGGGTCTAGTATGGTGCGAATGGAGTGTTCGTTGGGGTTTGGATAGGGTGTCGGTTAGGGAAAGGGGTACGAAAGAAGAGTTGGTGTTCGTTGAATCGGTCATGCTTCAGCGCGGTGGTTTGGAGCAGGAGCGTAGAGAGTAGGAAGCGGGAAGAGGGAAGCGCCCACCGCGACGCGACGCGTCGACAATGGGACCAAAATCTCTGCCAACACGTGACCTGAACTTATTCTCCAAGTCGTTCGGGGAGGAAAGCAATGGATGAGCATATGAGACGAAGTACAAAGGACAAAACAAAAAGAAGCGAAAATGGAGAAGCACGAACACTCCTACAGCAAAAAGGCCAGACGAAGAACACCCTCCGAAAATGACGGGGGAAGCGACTAAACAAATTGGAAAAAACGGATGGAGTAACTCGCACGCAGAGACCCGGTACACGTACACGAGAGAAACACAAAATGTCCTACAAAGTACCGAAATTTAATCCCGGCAACGAGCCGGTCGAAGCCTTCAAGGCCTACAAGCATCGAATGAGTCAAATTCTCAAGCCCTACTCTTGGTCCTCTTCTTATTCCTCCCCAGCGTCGTCGTCGTCGTCGTCGATCCGACCAGCTTATTCGACAACAAAGGGTTCGCCAACTCGGACGTCTGCGAAGCACTCCTCTTCAAACTCGACGACAATGATGAACCCGTCACGGTCGTGATCGGCCCTTTCGAACCCGGTGACGCGCCTTCTTCCTCCCCTTCCCCTTCGTCTTCGTCAGATTGGGACATGTTGGCCGTCGCTTTCGCGACTCTGGCAGCGATCGAAGCGGCCCTTGAAGCGGCCGCGGCCGCGTTCTGTCGTTTGATCCTTCGCATCGATTGACGAGCCGATTCGGACCTTGGCGTTCGGGCCCAAGCGGAGATGAAGACGATTCGCTTCGCTTTGCGGTTGTACAAGAAGTGAAAGGTCGACCATAATAAACCTCCCGTCGAGGATTCACCAAAGTAGTCGTCCGCGAAGCTGGCGTCACCTTGCATAGACGCGGGAGTTCCAGGTGCCCCACCGCGGAAGACGGACGAGATGGACTTCATCGGCGTCGAAGGACGAGAGTACCAGTCGTTGCTGTGGTGCATCGCCGAACCGGCGCTCGAGCGAGACAGCTGCGTATTCGAGTAACGCCCACCACCTCGCGACGAATTCGGACCGTGCGCTTGATGATGATGGTGTCCGTTCCCTCCTACGACCGGGGATCCTTCGAACCCATCCATCTCCCATGTCATCCCACCATCGCTGTCCCTCTCAAACGCATCGGGGTCGAGATCATCGTCATCAGATTCGTCGTCGCTGTCGTACGCGTGGGGATCGGAATCGATGTCGGGCGTGTAGGAGAAGACTTCGCATTCCGACAGGTCAATGATGGGATCCAGCACGCGACGCAAGAACGGGTTCGTCGGTATCGAATCGCCTTCAAAGCTCGCCGACATCGTTGTCGAGGGCAGAGCCAAAGGGTCGGACATGGGCGATGAAGGAAGGGCAAAGCTCGACGAGGGAGGGTACGACGAGAAGGAGCGTTGGCCCGTCGGGGACCTGAGATGGTCAAGCGCGGTCGACAAGGACGCCAACACCGCTCGCGGACCTTCTTCCCTCCTGAACTCCTCGGGGCGAACTTTGGAAAAGTCGTGATCGGGGAAGGCGACGTTGAGCAAACCGATGAGCAACCATAACGTCTTGCGCGACTCGCGCTTGTCGAGCGGACCGAACGCGCTGTCGAGCAAACCGGGGTGTTGCTCAGGGGGCGACACGGAGGTCGAATGCGACAGGTCCTGGATCAACTCGGATTCGAGCGTCTTGAACAACTTGCGTTCGCGGGCGATCGGCTTGCACGAGTAGGCCTCGACGCGCGTCGTGACCTTGAGCGTCGGCGTCGATAGGTCCAACGCTCGCGAGAGCATGTCGAGTTCGGGGATCTCGAGGTACTGCAGATCAGCGTCATGGCGCACGGAATTGATGTGAGTTTCCGGATTTACATGACGCTCTGACAGAGAAGCGAGGTGGCCGCAGTTGGAACCTGGAAGGGTTCCTTCTCCGCATGCATACACTGACCTTCATAGCGCTGAGACCAGCGGGGTTGCGGTCGACCGCTTTGTGTGGGATACGGGTGCGGGTGCGGGTGCGGGTGCGGGTGGCCGGCCGGCGAGTGCCGAGTGTATGCGCGTGGACGCGAGGTCGACTAGAGGGTCTGATGTAGCGGATGTGCTACGTTACTGTAGATACGACAAGATGAGGTCAGTGCTGTTCTCGAGGGTGGGGCGGATCGATATTGAAGAGATCAGGTGTCTCCGGACGGGAGTGTCCTAATCGAGCAGGCAGTCAGGGGAAGCCAGCCCGACCGACGCCGAGGGGCGCGCATGTACGCAGCCGCGGGTTCGATACGATACTCACGAGGGCAAATCGACGTGTCCGAGCGGATCCTTGAGGTGGAATCAGATCAGGAAGTCGTATCGAAGTGTTCGAGATCGGAGATGGCGATGAGGAAGGGGTGTGTAGCGAGGGGAAGACGGTAGACCACAAGGACGAGCGAGGGGGAAGGGCAGGCGCCAACTACGCGTTCGGTACGATCCAACGCGGTGTTGCAAGAGGTGGGAGGGGGGGTAGGGACGTGTGTGGCGCTCTACGATAGCGTCACGGTGTAATTGTTTTGGAATCGGGTGGTTGAAGGGAGTTTCAACTTCTCGTGATCATCAAGCGAAAATCACGGTAGGTCGAGTGGTCGGTCGGGACTCGGGAGGCGAGAGGCGGCCAACAGCGCAACAGCCAGCAGCCACACAATCAATTGAGCAGAATTGAGGGCCCCAGAATCGACGGGGCCGTCGTTGGGCAAAAGCCTAATTTGGCAGTCGATGCAGTCGTATATCACAACCCTACGACGTGACTTGCTAACTGGTCTCAAAAACGCAGCGGAAACGCAGCAGTTTCCACGGAGGTCGTTGAACGTGCAACGCTCTGACCGACCGAGCTGTAGTTGATCGCACGTGCCGCCGCCATTTAACACTCGCATGCCATCTGGCCCGCAAGCTGCCTCGAGCTCGCGGGAAGTTCAGTCAGGGCTCGATCGAGACCTCGGCTCAAGGTAAGTATCAACGTTCCTTCGTGACGGGAGCACCTGCAGAGGGGCAAATCTTCCCCGAAAAAAATCACATTGCTTCAATAATTGTGTAGAGCCCTCGTGGAGGCGTCTTACTGGTCAGCTCGGCGAATTCACGAACAGAGCAAACGAGTCTGCGGGAAAAATTCTGAGGGTCGCAACAAGCCTCTACATCGCCAACGTCTCAGCCACGTAGCTCGCTAAACTTTCTGTGCTGGCCATTCAGCAACACTCACTACGACCCGATTGCTGTAGCGAGGAGTTCATGGGAAATGGCCCATCGCTAGGACACCAAACTACGTCATCGTGCACGCACGCTCGCCGTCGGGCAGCTTCTGGCAGCTTTGGGCAAAAAAGCTCGGTGAGTTGACGGGGACCCTCGCCAACGACGTGTTCAGGCTCTCTCCCCTCCCCACACCTTCATCTTGTCACTACAGATCCAGGTCGGTCCCCTGGTGTCGATCCACCCCTGAGCTGTGATGTGGCCAGCACGAACTGACTCTTGACCTTTGCACCACCATTTTGCTCCGCACCCAACCCTGCTCTGTCGTACCGAATCTGGCTCGCCGTCTCTGTGCTCTGCTCTGCCGCCTACGCCTGCTCTCCGCTGCGCCCCCGTGCGCTGTGGCTGGCTGTCCGATTTGCGTGCTCGCGCGCTCGTCTTCTCGCTTGGCCTGGCCACGCTTGCCCTCACTCGCCCTCACACGCTGCGCGCTTTCCTCTGCTCACTCACTCCCTATTGGATGTCTGCCATTTTTCGCCGTGGTTTGTCAACTGCCCGCAGCATGTCTGTGAGTACCTGCTCTCTTCTTTCGAGTCACACCTCCATCTGCTTCCCCTTGCCCTCCGCTCTGGCCCTCTGCTTGTTGTGGCCGCATGTCCCCCTGTCGCCGCATCTCGTCGTCATCTCGTCGTCATCGGTGGCCCCATCTCGACGTGGCACGGCCCCTCCACGTTCCTCCACAGCCTCGCCACCTTCTCACCTCTTACCCCCGATCCACCGTTTACTGAACCTTGCGCCTCCCATTCTTTCCCTTGTCATCATATAGAACGTGTATGTATCCTCGACTGCGGTAGTCTTTTTAAGTGGCCCGTAGACGCTGACCTTCCTCGACGTTCCATTAGTTTCTTCGATGTCACCAAGAACGGCGAGCAGCTCGGCCGAATCGAGTTCAAGCTCTGTACGTCTCCTCATCTTGATTACTGCCTCGAATGCACACGAGAATGTACTGACTGACACTCAGTTGCGTCTTTTTCCTCTACCTCTCTGCCCGTCCTCAGACGATGATGTCGTCCCCAAGACGGCCAGGAACTTCCGCGAGCTCTCGACCGGCCAGAACGGTTACGGCTACGCCAACTCGGGCTTCCACCGCGTGATCCCCAACTTCATGCTCCAAGGTGGTGACTTCACCCGCCACAACGGTACCGGCGGCAAGTCCATGTAAGTTTCACATCGTTTCGCTTGTTCGGTTCTGTACCCCCGCAACAGTTATCTGACGCGCTCGTTCATCTTGTTGCTCCACAGCTACGGCGAGAAGTTCGCTGACGAGAAGTGAGTGGCGTGTATAGCCCATCAGAAGTAGGCACGCATGACTTACTAATCCCAAAACATCGCCCACAGCTTCAAGATCAAGCACACCAAGCCTGGATTGCTCTCGTCCGCCAACGCCGGCCCCAACACCAACGGCTCGCAGTTCTTGTACGTCTTGACCTGAACGATTACTCTCCATCTAGAGCACCACTGATCTTTTATGGGATTCTTGCAGCATCACCACCGTCCCCTGCTCGTGGCTCGATGGCAAGCACGTCGTCTTCGGCGAGGTCGTTTCGGGCTTTGACATTGTAAAGAAGATCGAGGCCGAGGGTACCGACTCGGGCAAGACCAGGTCCAAGATCACCATCGCCGCTTCCGGTACCGTCTAAGCAGAGCAAGCGTAGGGGTTCGGATCGCAGCAAGATGGGGGGAAAGGGGTTTGGGCCGAGGTTCCGGGAAGCTCCGGCTCTCCGAGCTTCGTCGGTCTTGCTCCACACCTCATTTGTGATCGGGATCTTCGTTTGATCTTTCTTTTAGACCCGGATGCTTTAAAAATGAAGACCTGAAACTTGAAAATCAACTTGAAAAAGAGAACAGACTTGTGTGTTTGCTTTTAAGAAAATACCAGTGAGATCCCGTTAAATTAACGGGAATATGATTCCAAATAGCAGGAGAATCAAACGGTATAGTGACGAAAGACAGCAGAGAGACTATTTTTCACTCATCGCGGCCAAGACTTGGCGAAGTTGCGATGGCCCTCCCTGGCCGCATCACGTGACAGACGCCAGCCCTCGCCCCGCCCGTCAGGCGGAGCTCTGCTGTAGAAGCAATGTCATACAAAGCCACGCGCTTGTCGTCCATTAAATACAATATAAGTGTTCGCACAGTTATACGTCAATGAAAAAGTGACGGAAAATATTGGGAACGCTGTAGCTTTGTTCGACTGGCGCGAAAAATACAAAACTTGCCACAGAGCTTGTACATGACGTCTAATCGGAACATGGACACCATAGGCAGGTGCGGCAGACACAACAGTGTGCTGGTACATTCACCACAGGCGGCCCTCCGGGCCGCAACCTAGTTAAAAACAGCGATTTTAGGTACATTCCTTAACTCACACTTTTTTTTTACTAGTTAGAGTAAAGTGTATGACGACAGCATACCCGAACAGCCCAAATCAGCGTCGCGACCCGTGACGCGCACCTCCCTCCCTCCCGCCCTTCTCCTCCTCCTGAAGAATCCTCGTCAAGGATGGGTTCAGCACCTCCTGAAGCAGACGACTATGATCTCCCTCTCTACTCGGTCCACGAAGATCACAACAAACCTCTCCTCTTAACCGACGAGGAGGCCCAGACCGGAGAACTTAATCAGGAAGGTCCCAGCACGCCGTCATCGTCATCCTCGTCCTCGCCCTCGTCTTCGTCTTCAAAGCCCGTCCGACCTCGATACTCGATCTCCCTCGTCATCGGTCCCGAGCCCTCCACCCGTCCCAGTCATTTCACCCTTAGTATTCACGGTGGCGCTTTGATCTTGTTCCTCTTAGCTTCCATGTTCGTCACTCGGGTCGTCCAGACTTGGTCGTGCATCTCACCCAAGTCCGCATCATCAGTCGGACAAAGCGGCAAGAGTTTTACGTTACATCCTTCTACGGCCAAGATCCATCAAGGGATTGATTGGAGTGGGATCTCACCGGAGAAGGTGTGCGAGAAGGAAGAGAGGAAGGGTATTGATCTGGAAGAGTTTGCGAAGAGGAGGGAAACGCTCGCGGGGTTACTTGGTTCGGGGGAGAAGGACAATTGGGGCGTTTGGGTATCGGAACCTAGGTTAGTTCGAGGGATGGGTTGGGGTTTTAGGGAGTGTGAGAAACTGATGGTGGTTCGGCTCTAGTCCAAATACGTTGTACTACGTCAATCTCAGCACGAGCGAGTGAGTGAATTCGCCGAACCCAAAAAAGATCAAGATCTTCACTGATCCCTATAACCCCATCATCTGCAGTTGGTACCTCTCCGAAAGACCTTGGCTGGTCGTTATAACACCTTCCATCTCGACCTCTTCCCCCAAGGCGCATCTCTCTATCCTCACTCCCTCTTTCGAGCTCTCGCGAACCAAACGCCTCCCCTTCGCCCTCTCTTCCTCGGACTTGTCCCAAATCTCTTGGGTCACATGGGAAGAAGCCGAGAACCCTTACGCCATTCTAAGTCAACACCTCGAGGACCTCTACGCCTCTTACCTTTCCTCAATTAAAGAATCGAAAGCAAAGTGGACGATTCATCTCGAGGAGAATACGAGGCAACTTTTGGCGGATGGGATTGGTAAGGCGGTGAAGAGGGTCGAAGGAAGGGGACTGGAGGTGAGAGTCGGTTTGGGGGGAGAGTATCCGAGAGCAGAGGATGAGGAAGACGAAGAAGGAAAGGGAGCTGTTGAGATGCGTTTCAAAGGTCAGTCCGGAACGAGGGACTTGGGGGCCTTTGGTTGTGGGAAGAGGTTAGGAGCTCATGGGTTGGGACCATTGCAAACGGCAGGTCACGATGCATGCGCTTCGCAAGGTACAGACACACCTTCAAATAGGCATGTCGGAGAAGCAGGGCGAAGCTGTGCGTACTCCTGATCGTGAAACTTTTCCTCACTTACCTAATAGGGTTCAGGCTGAACCCCGTATTACACCTCCCCCACGTCACGCAGCTCATCTACAACGCTCTAACCTCGGCCGGCCTGACGGACTTGAGCATCATCGTCCTCTTCGGTGCCAACGCGGCATTGCCCCATGCTTCTGCTTCTGCAGACAAGTGGTTGGAAGAGGGCGAGTTTGCCCTGTTCGACGTCGGAGGCACGTTGAAGGGTTATATCGTGAGTGTCGAGATCGTCGTGGCACCGAAAGATCCAGCATCCAGCGCAGAGGACTGACCCCGATCCCCAATCGCTCCCCGAAGTCCGACTTCACACGAACGATGCTCCCCAATCCTCGGTCCTCACCCAACCATAGTATCGAACCCAACTGGCCTTCCCGCCGTTCCCAAACTATCTGGAACCTCGTACACGATGCGCAGTCGACCGCTCTCCAAACGCTCGACAAACATATCAACATCACCGCAGCCAAAGTCGACCTTTCCGCGCGTCGCATCATCACTGAAGCAGGCTACGGGGATCATTTCACCCATCGACTGGGACATGGGATCGGACTGCAAGGGCATGAAGGGCCTTATTTGAATTCGGGGAACTCAGGGACCTGGTTGAAAGAGGGGGAAGTATTCTCGATCGAGCCGGGGGTTTATTTGGAAAATCAGCTTGGAGTGAGGCTGGAGATTTGGTGATCAAGACCGATGAAGGGTACGAATTAGTCTGGTCAGGAGGGTTGGCAAAATCGCCGTGGCTACCTTGAGGCTACTCTCGAGGTGATGGGAGTCGTGGACCTTGCTTTGTTTGTCGATTGATTTTGCGACTGTTGCAGTACTATTTGTACATATTTGACCTACGAAAAGAAGGGGCGAAAAAAAGACGCGAACGGACGGGGATGGGCAGGACTGGTGCGCAGAGCTCTCACTAAATGCTAGGATCACTGAGAAACACTCGAAATATGACACTCGGCTTTTGTTCCTAACGAAGAAGGAATGCAACTTTAAAAAGGGTACGATCAGAGATTAGACAGAGCCCTATAGGTCTTGAGATCTTTCGACATAACGCTCTTGAAGTCCGCACACACCGAGGCTACGTGCTTCGACGTTCTTGGATCCTCTACATCATCGTCCTCGACGGTCGGTAGCGATGCCGCAAAGGTCCCCTCGACCATCTCCGGACGCCGAACTCCCACCTTGCACTGTATACGAGTCACGATCTTTCTCTCTGCCTCCCTGATGCCAATGTTACTACTCTGTCACGCCCAGACCGCCTCGCGTCCCCCTTTACCCTTCCATCACCCGAACCAAAACCAGCAGATTCCCGACGAACCAGTCCACACCACATCAAAGGCATCACCTTCCTCGAACCCGTCCCCAAGTCATTCCAAATCGAAACAATCATTTCGTTCCCGATCCACATCTGAGATCTGAGGGTTGCTCGTAGCATGCATCAAGGTCATGTTGCTCGCGCTCGCCCTCCAAGTCCTACCTCTCTTGATGCATATCCTACCCGTGGCGCGTCTTCGCCATAGATGAAAAGGGTCGCATCTGGCCTTGTGCGTTTCGCATCGTCGTACGACGTTGGGTGAAGGTATCGATTGGTCTTGTTGGTTCTTGCGGTGGCGTAAGATTGGGCCCACGGGTCGTTGAGCGAACTTAGGTGCTGCAGGCTGGGCTCGGGAGCCGAGGGGCGGGGGCGAGGGGGCCGGAACGTGCGTGGGTGGGAAGGGAGGTAGTGGTTCAGGTGGTGGTGGTCACGAAGGCGCGCAGTACAGCGTCGCGGGCGGGTCTCGGACCGGGTTGAAGTTGGTAGGTCTCTGAATTCGACCTTGCCGACACGGCTCAGTGGACTACTCGGTGTATACGAGGCCACGTCTTGGGGAAGGTTTTGCTGACTGGTTTGCGATTGGTTAACTGTGGTTACCTCCTTTTCCTACATACAAGAAAGGGTCACATCTGAAGTGGTGAGAGAACGTCTACAATTGCTGGGTACCGAATTCGAGGTCGGACGAATCGGGTGCGCGAAAGAAGATTCGGTGCGCTCGAAAATTATTCCGATCCTCCTCCGTTCCGTGAGTTGGTTATCGGTATCGAGACTTGTTCCAAAGGTTGTCGAAGCACCTCTTCCGCCGCTTTCAACTATACGTAAAGAAAGCCCCGAAGTAATGCCATCGTCAGCCTCGAAGAAGTTTCGGTCGTCTTTTTTACTGGGGCAAACTGCGTACTTTATGTTCCAATACGGTCCAGGGTGTGACGTGAGAAGCGACGAGGACGAGGAGGAACGAACCAAAAGCCTGGAGGAGGGTTCGGCCGTACTATTAGGGACAACGAGGCAAGACCAAGGGTTTAGTCGGGGTGGTTCAAAGGCGAAGAAGTCGCCCACTGACCTCAGTCTGCAACCTCAAAGGATCCCCCTCGGCCTCGCCCTTTGGCGCTGTCCCTCGTCCTTGGCCGCTGTCTCGCCTCCCAGCAGCTACACCCCACCGCCGCGAACCTCTTGTTGCGATCCTCTTCCGTAAGCGTATCACCCCAGGGTAACTCGGGCCAGGGTTTCTCACTGGCTGCGGACTGGGATACGAGTACGGAGCCGGAGGGAAGGGAGAGGAGGAGTACGGTGTGGGGGGACGCTTGGGAGGTGACGAGTTGCGAGAGCAGGGATTCGATCGGGGGCAGGAGGAGGACCATCCTGGTGTAGTGTGGCTTGACGGGGGAACGTTGGAGAAGATTTCGCGTGAGGGGGCGGAAGCGGAGACGGAGCTTTGTCGGTCGGTGGGGAAAGGAGAGGAAAGGATCAGGATCAGGATCAGTCGAGCATTGGGCAGTCGATTAGAGTGGATTAGAGTGGATTAGTGGCGCGTGATTAAGTCGAAATGGCCCGCGCGGCAAACCGACTCGGTTGTACTCGTACCCGTTACATAGCCTGGCGATCCCGGTAGACCCTACCTTGTTTCCAGCTCATCTCTCAACTGGTCTGGTCTTGGGGAACTCTTGCAGAGTGACCCACCCGCCTCGGCTCTCTCTCTCCCGCTCGCTCAGCGCCCGACCGCCCGACCACGTTCGACGATGAAGTCCCCCCTCTTGCTCCTCCTCCTGGCCACCACCGCCTCCCTTACCCTAGCCCACGGCGATGACAACGAACACGCGACCGTGATCGAGGGGGACGCGACCTATACCGAATTGCACATGGCTCAAGAGGTACGTGCGCTCGCGTGCCCCCCCACGGACCGCGGAGGAGCCAAGAGGTGTTGAGCCATGCTTCGGAACTATAACCACAGCATCATATGGATTCGTTCGATCTCCAATCCTTTTTCCATTTGCACGATTTGAACCGGTCAGTTGTCTTGTCCTGAGCGCCGTGGCGTCGTGCACCGCCGCCCGCACACCCCTAATTACGCGTGGGGCGCGCCCCAACGAGTACAAGCCACGCGGCTCGACGTGTTGAACTCGCTCACTCGCTGAACGACTGGCGCACCAACCTCCCGTCTGCTCCCCACAGCGACGGCATCCTCGACGTCAACGAACTCGAATCCATCTACGGCGTACACCACGAAAAAGCCAAAAAGGGCTCTTCCTCCATCGAGGTCCACACCGCCAAAGCGAAAGAGATCGTGCAAGAGGTCTTGAACAAGTTGGATACCGATCGGGATGGTTATCTGACCATGAGGGAGTTCGTCGCCGGTGGCGTAGGCGGTTTACCGAATTTCAAAGGCGTCGAACATTTGGGGCATCATTATGGTCAGTGAAGCGACGGGTGGGTAACGATAGGGGCGAGTCGGGCGATTGCTGATGAGAGTTTGGTTTTGATTCGGTCGCGCAGATGCCGAGGAAGAATACTTTTTACAGTCAGGCTTTTCGAGATGCGCTTTATTGAGAAAGAGACGAGAACGCTGAGAGAGACGTGAAGTGAACGCTGATCTTTCCTTTGTCCTTGTGCTCTCCCCGCAGCCACGAGGAAAAGTACCACAGCACGCCCGAGACACAAGGCGAGGAGACTTATATTCACCCAGAGGGTACGTTTTCTTCTCGAAGCACGAAGCCAAATTTAGGAACCCAACTCTTGCTCGGACCCCGACTCTTATTCGGACCCCAACCCTTCTTCAAATCTCAACCCTTGCTCTACCCCAACAGACATCGAACATTTTATGGCGCACGACCAAATCGAAAAAGAAGAGAACGAACGCGTGCTCGAATTCCAAGGCCTCTCCTCCGACAACAAGGACTCGATCCATTCGCCCGACCACCAGCAAGTCAAGATGGACATCTTGATGGACAATTCCGAAAAGGACATCGAAGCGGAACATCAGAGGTTGTTGGCTAAACAGGGTGCACAAGGAGGGTCCGCACCGGCGGGCCAGATTCCTATCGTTGCTCCTAGGAGGAAAAAGATACCTACCTCTGGTGAGATCCCTACCCTGGTCAGGCGTCGACGGGGACTGCAGGATCTGGAAAGGGGAGAAGTCGATCCTGTTGAAGACTCGGCAACGAACAACCACGCCGCCGATGCCAACGACGCTTCACCGGAAGAAAAGACACGCCGCGAACGAGCCGAATTCGCTCGTGCCCAAGCGCAAAAGTTCGGAAGAGATGCCAAAGAGGCAGGGAGGAGAGGGGAATGGGGCACCGCGGGAGGTGAAGGGGGCCAGTTCGGGAGGCCTAAAGACGGGGCCGATCGTTTGAGGAAGAACGTGCCGTACAAGTTCAAGATGAAGAAGTCTTTTTGGGGAGAGTTTTAGGTTAAGAGGGGGGTGGGGGGGGGGGGGGGACCAAGGGGAGGTGTTGATCTTTTTGCCTATTATATTTGCTTTTATCTCGCGAGTCATTCCTCGTTCGCTGCAAGCCATGCGCAGGGTCTTCGTGGTCTGTGCTGCGGCCTTGGCGTGACAGGCGCGTGCCGTCGGTGGTCGTCATCGGACTCGGCGGCGTGTGCTCTCTTTCTCCGTCTCTCCGTCTCTCTGTGCTCATCACGGGTCGCCCCCCCTTCGCCGTGCCCACCGCCCCCCACCATGTCCACCCCAAGCACAAGCACAAGCACGTCCTTTGCCAGTCCAACAGTCTCGACGGTCGTGGCAACCGCTTCCGGTGGCCGGGTCGGGGCTGGTGGTGCTGGTGCTGGTGCTGGTGCTGGTGCTGGTACGCGACGACATTCGACCAGGGTTAAAGAGACGTTCGCTGCTTTGGCCGCGCAGGAGAAGGGTCAGTTCTGGCGGTGCAGGGTTGATCCATGTGCTGTGTGCTGATCCAGTCCTACCTCATGTCCCTCTCACGCGTCACGCGCCTCCACCAACCCAACGGACTCGACCCTCGCACACGGCGACACCTTCACGCCTCTTCGCGCTACTCACAGCCCTCGCAAGTGATCCCAAGTATCGCAAGTACGCCCAGTCGGTCGAAAGGACACTGCAGTCGTTCGACCAAGTCAACGAATGGGCCGACTTTATCACCTTTCTCGCTAAACTGCTCAAGGTCAGTTCAGAGAAAGTGGGGGGGGGGGGAATGAAGGGGGCATGGACGATGAACAGATCCTATCTTTACTTGAAACGTATCGTAGTGCCTACAAGCGTACCCGCAGTTCGTCGTCATCCCGCACAAGCTGATCGTCGCCAAACGGTTATCGCAATGCCTGAACCCGGCTCTACCGACCGGCGTCCATCAGCGCGCCTTGGATGTCTATACCCACATACTCACCACCATCGGAGTGAGTCGGGACCGCGCGCGTATCTAATCAAGTGTCGAGAAAGCTGATATGCTGCGTTCCGCCGACTTCACAGCCGGAGAACCTCCGACGAGACCTCCCGGCCTGGTCCTCGGGCATCTTTCCCTTCTTCCAATACGCCGCTACATCTGTAAAAGTAAGTTCAGACTCTATACTAATCGAGGTTGCACATTGAACTGATACCGATCACGCTTACCCCTCGCTTCCCTTTCACCGTAGCCGATCGTGCTCTCCATCTTTGAACGCTTCTACCTCCCCTTGCAAGAATCGCTGCGGCCCGCGACCAAAGCCTTCATCCTCGCTTTGTTGCCAGGGCTAGAAGAAGAGACCGGCGAATTTTTCGAAAAGGTGCGTGAGGTGGCGAATATTGCCCTAGCTGGACTTGGCACTAATGGCCTGGTCTCAATCTTGATCGCACAGGTCGCGGCTTTGCTCGATCGAGTCTCGGGCGCCGTCTCGCCGTCCTTCTTCTTCCAGAATGTTTGGCTCGTTTTGGTCACCGCGCCGGGGTCGAGGATACCGGCGTTGAACTACCTCAGTCGCAGGTTGCCCAAGTTGCAGTCGGAAGATGGTCAGTTCTATCTGTGGCGCCTGATGTTCCTTCAAAGCTGATTCTGACGCCCTACCGAACTCCCCTCAGGTCTGACCTACATCGTCGGCCAGGATATCGGCCTCATGATCCGAGGGTTTTCCGCCGCACTCGAAGATGCACAGATCCTTGTCCAACGAGGAATTCTCGACCTGCTTACCGCGACACTCAAATTGGACAGCAGAGGTTTCCGAGCCACACCCCGTCAGGACCAAGTCCTATTGATGAGAAGCGTATTGGGCGTCGTCCTTCGGAGGGACCTCAGTCTGAGTCGGAGGTTATATTCCTGGTTACTGGGAACGAACGAAGGTTCCGAAGCCCAAGTCGCGTACCTTAAGGAGCATGGGTTGGGATTGGTCAGGGAAGCATTGAAGATCGATATGGACGCGCAGTCGGTCGATTCGGTCGATCGACAGCGTCCTTTCAAGATCTTCATTTCGCTTTTGGACAAGTGGGAGATTGGAGCCGCTTTGACGGAGGTGCTTGTGCTGGATGCGTTCGCGGCGCTCAAGGTCGCGTTGAGGCCGAATGATGATCATGATGAGGTAAGATGATACGTCCGACATGGTGTAGGGTGGCCAGAGCTGATCTTATTCAGTTCACTCGGGTTTCACAGCTCTTGATGACGGGCAACATGCTTTTCGAAATCCTCGATCCTTTCCTGATGTGGAAAGCCATTTACTTTTCGATGCGCTCATCCGTTGTCTCGGCCTGCTCCGCCGGATCAAGAAGCGACCTTTCGACGATCGAGCTCGTACGCTTCATCGTCGCAACCTTCCGACTCCACGACGAGGAGGTGCAAAAATTACACGCCCCCTTCGTCGCGTTTGGTCTGATCGACCTCGTCGAACAAGCCCTGACAGGAACCCTCCAAATCGAACAAGGCCTAGCGACTCGAGCCCTCGAACCCGATCGACTAGTCCTCGCCACAATCCTCCAATTCGTCGTCGAATTAATCAAAGAAGTCTCCCCCCATTTCTACGACAGCAACGACGCGCTCGTCGTGCTTGACCCACCCGAAGATCCTCATTTAGGTCAAACGCTCGCCGATCTGTTGTACGGTGCGACGGATATGAAGACGGCCTCTCTACCCGAAACGGAAGGGAGAGAATTACTGGCCAGTGGGCTAGCCTCGACGACGAGGGTCATTCAAGCTTGCGTCGAACCGAATCCGGGATTAGGAGATGCCCAAAGTCGATACCAAGCCAACGGAGGCAAATTGCTCCTTGACTCGATCGGGGTCCTCCTCTCTCTGTACGTCGTCACTGAATCGCTTGATACCCAGATCAAGGTCGCTTGGGAACCCGAAACGTGGGCCAAGAGTGTTGTAGGAGCGTTGGAACGGACCGAGACGACGATGGCGAATTGGGGTATCTTTGGCTGTGTGGTCTGGGGATTGTCGACTGTGATGACGGGTAAGAATGTCAAGCCGACGCTCAAGAGGAACCGGAGGGATTTGCTCGAGGCGATCGCTGCCAAGGTCGGTGCTTGGTCTTGAATCAGATAGGGGTGCGGCTTGAATTGACGTGCGCCTTTTCTCTGACGGTGCAGTTGCTCGAGTACCTGCAACCTTCCGGAGCACCCTGTTTCGTCGAAGCCGTACAGATGCTCTGGGCGATCGAAAGCTTCTCCGACTATCGTTTGCTCGAGAACATGATCTCGGAGCGATTGGCTTCGCCCGACCCGGCCGTGCGGCTAGCGGCGTTCGAGGCATTCGGCAACCTGTGGCGCTTCACCAAGGACTCGCAGTTGCCCGGCGTGGTATTGCGTACTCCGATGTTCCGAATGCTCGATTTGCTCAAGGCCGATGATTTGACTACACGAAGGGCAGGCGAGGCATGGATGCGTTGCAGTCTCAAGTCGTACCTGCGTATACTGGATCCGTTATTGTTCACGCTTTTGGACCCGTCAATCGAACAACGTTCGACCATCATCAAAGTTGCGGATTTGCGCGTGCCCATCCTCGAATACGAAGCAACGTTCGACCAAGCGCGCGTGCACCACGTCTTGGACTGTTTGCTCGGTCTCGCGAGATTCGGCGGTCAAGGCTTCATCCGCATCGCCAAAGGGTCGTTCATGAAGCATTCGTTGGATCCGAGTTTCAGGGAACGCTCCCGAGCCGCCGATTTGGATACGCATACCTACCTCGATGGACTGATCATCATCCTCGTGCGATTCCTTCGCGCCGAACCCAATCCCAAACTCGTCCCTTCCCTCGGTCCGCTCAACTACCACATCCATTCGGTCGTCGCTGAACTGCTCCAAGTCGTCATGTCGCGTGGCGAAGCGGAGATTACGGGTCTGTCGACGATCGAGTCGGCGTTGACGTCGAGGTTGTACCTGTGCGTTCATAGGGGGGAGTTGGACCTGCAGAACAAGTTGTTGCACGTCTTACATTCCGTCGTCCATGCTGTTGCGGGGTCGAATGCACGAAGACATCGACGAGCCCCTTCGGTCGCGTCGACGACGGGAACTTTAATCGCGGCGAATGAGCTCTCGAACGAAGCCCAACCTCCGGATATGACCCACGATGCCATGTTCGTGCGCGTCGTTTCGGACGGCGTCACAACACAGAACAACAACGCCGTCATCCATCATTGGATCGATTTCCTCCTCATGACCATACCCCAATTCGCCAATCGCTGCATTCGGTCTTGTTCCCTTTGATCGATTGTCTCGTGCAGAGGTTACGTTCCTTTGTCGGCGATTTTGAAGGAACGTATGGGGTCGATCGGTCCGAATTGATCAAGCCTTTGACTTCGGCGACGGATGCCGAGTTCACGGTCCTCGTCAATGCGCTGGAGAGGCTGCTCCTCATCGCGATTGCGGAAAGTAACGCCGTCGCACGGGACGAAGAACCCAAAGCCTCCACCGCGATGTCGAGTGATGCCTCGGCCGGAACGGGTTTGTTAGGCTACATGAGTGGCGTTCTTGGATCGGCGGAAGTCGAAGTGACGGAGGTGTCGGAAGCGACCAAGACGAAACATGCGGCCTTGCTTCGACTACGCGATTGCGTAGTCATGCTCCTTCAATCATGGGACGTCTCGACTCGACTCGAAATCCTCGCCGGCGACGACGTTTCGACTTCGATGGGTCATTTCGCCGCGAGGGCCAAGTTGAGGGCTCGCAAGGCGTTGGAAAGGATCTACAAATCGGCGCCTTCGGATTCGCTCGATGACATCGCCGCGCATTGGCAGAAGTTAAAAGATTCGGAGAGTGAAGCGAGGGTCTTTGAGATGGTCGGGATACTGGCTCCTAGCGCACAGTCCGTCGTTTCGATGATATGTGAAAAGTTGGGACCGTTGTCGAAAGGCGCGACGAGCTCGAACCAGCACGACAAGAACCGATCGCCTTACCTCGCTTCGGACGAATTGTTGTTCGCTTTCCTCGAGGCTTACCTTGATCGTTTGGACGGGGCCATGTCGATGCAAGTCTGGAGTACATGCCTCGGGCTCGTCAGGGATTGCTTTAGTAACATCTCGACGTCCCGTCCGCACATCTTTGCGTGCTTGAGGTGCTTCACGACACTATCGGAGAAGGTCTCGCAAACGAGTGCGTTGGAAGATCGAAGGATGCGCAGGGATTTGCAAGAAACCTTCATTCGCTTGGCTGACGCGTCGATCCAACTCGCTGGTCGATCGGTCGATCAAAGTGGGTGGTTGAGGAAGGGAAGAACAGAGAGGTTGAATGGTGAGGGGGACAGCGCCATGTCCAAGGAGACGAAGGAAACCGAGGACGTGACCGATGACGAGAAACGAGCCCTCGCCGCGACGCCGAGCAACCATGCGCTCGATATCACCGACTTCCTCACACACCGCGTCCTCCCCGATTTCAGACGATTCCTCATCGATTCGGACAAGACCGCAGCGACCTGCTCCAACATGGTCTACTACATCGTCGCACCGGCGTTCAAGACCAGGTCCAAGACGTTTCGAGGTCGAACCGGCCGTGTTTCTCGCTGTTGCATGAGATGGTCAA